>JAECWN010000452.1:2955000-3272500 GCA_018150725.1 Drosophila quadrilineata
CAATGTTATATTCGTTAAAAAAAAAATAGTCTTTTTAGGCATTAAAATATAAGTTGACTTCCGACTTATATAAATTAAAGCTTAATGTTATAAGTGTAGAAAGATAATTAAAAAAAATAGTAAAATAATTAAAATGTACAAACAAAAAAATATATCTAAAAAGATTTTAAGATGAACATTTGAATTGTAAAAATAAATTAGTTGAATAAAATAAAAACTAGCAAAATAGTTCTTTATTAAAAAATTTTATTTCAGAAAAGGGGTTAAGAACTCAAATTTCCATTCCCAAAATGGTGAAAAATACCAGGCGAACAGAATCGCTCAGCAAGTAACTTGCTCAAATTTGCAACACGTGTTTAGTTGAATGTGCATTGCACATTAGCTAAGTACGTGTATATATGTTTGTGCACAACTTTGTTTACATGCTCTCTGGTAAGTATACTCACATGTGTGAGAGTCCTTCTCAGAGAATCTATCAATACACGTTTTGTTGAATGTGCATTGCCAAATAAACAAAACCATAAAAGTATACTACAATAAAATATATTTTGGACTTTCAGTCTAAAAGTATGCTACGTTTTGTCACCAAAAAAGTTTAGTTACTTGCTGCTGATTTCTGTTCGCCTGGTATTTTCACCAAAATTTCGTTTCAAATTTGGCCGATTTCAAGATTTCATTTAATTTTAATATTTTGATAGGTCAAAAAATTAGGAATTCTGTTTTCGAAATCTCCAAAAATACCAGGCGAACATAAATCAGCAGAAAGCAACTTGCTCAAATTTCAACACGTGTTTAGTTGAATGTGCATTGCACATTAGCTAAGCACGTGTATGCATGGTTGTGCACAACTTTGTGTACATGCTCTCTGAGATATTTACTTACCTGACTCACATGTATGAGTATCCCTCTCAGAGCGACTCTCAATACACGTTTGGGTGTTTGTATATTACTCCCATGAGTTTTTAGTTACTTTCTGTTGATTTCTGTTCGCCTGGTATTTTTAACAGCATTTCGTATAAAATGTGCTCTATTTAAAATTTTTTTTTTTGGAAATTTAAGAATTCGAAAAATTTCAATTTCCGTTTTCGAAATCTCTAAAAATACCAAGCGAACATAAATCAGCAGAAAGCAACTTGCTCAAATTTCAACACGTGTTTAGTTGAATGTGCATTGCACATTAGCTAAGCACGTGTATGCATGGTTGTGCACAACTTTGTGTACATGCTCTCTGAGATGTTTACTTACCTGACTCACATGTATGAGAATCCCTCTCAGAGCGACTCTCATTACACGTTTGGTTGTTTGTATATTACTCCCATGAGTTTTTAGTTACTTTCTGTTGATTTCTGTTCGCCTGGTATTTTTAACAGAATTTCGAATAAAATGTGCTCTATTTTATTTTTTTTTGGAAATTTGAAAATTTGAGAGGTCGAAAAATTTCGATTTCTCTTTTCGAAATCTCCAAAAATACCAAGTGAACATAAATCAGCAGCAAGCAACTTGCTCAGATTTGCAACACGTGTTTAGATGAATGTGCATTGCACATTAGCTAAGCACGTGTATGCATGGTTGTGCACAACTTTGTGTACATGCTCTCTGAGATGTTTACTTACCTGACTCACATGTATGAGAGTCCCTCTCAGAGCGACTCTCAATACACGTTTGGGTGTTTGTATATTACTCCCATGAGTTTTTAGTTACTTTCTGTTGATTTCTGTTCGCCTGGTATTTTTAACAGAATTTCGTATAAAATGTGCTCCATTTTAAATTTTTTTGGAAATTTGAAAATTTGAGAGGTCGAAAATTTTCAATTTCTGTTTTCGAACTCTCCAAAAATACCAAGCGAACATAAATCAGCAGCAAGTAACTTGCTCAAATTTGCAAAAAGTGTTTAATTGAATGTTTGGCATATATCAATAATAAGAATAATCGTAGGCATTACATTAAAGAGGGAAAAATGTATAAATGGACTTAGAACAATATAAAAAGATTTTAAATTTTACAATGATTATAGATCGGATATATTTAATATCGGATAACTTTTACATTATTATTGCAGTTTAAAGTTTTTAAATCTACATTTGAAGTAAAAATGAAAATTTTGAGTCATTTTTTTCATATTTTTTGTCATATTATTTTAAATATTAATCCAAATTGACTCCGGTAAAAAGAATTTTGCTTATTTTAAAATGGTTTGAGCACTAAAAATTTCAAATTACATTTTATATATTTTTCACATATTATAGGAGTTTCAAAAAGGATAAATATGCAGATTCAAACTATAATGAAAACTTTTGCTTAACTTCCAAAAATATAAAATAAATAGGATGATCTTTATTTTTTTTAGTACGTTAATGATGGTTTTTCGAGATATGTCCAAAATGTGACTTGAAATAGCAATTCTCTAGTCGGATCTTAAGTTGAAACTATGTAAGCATCGACAACGTCGACTGTAACACAGTTTTGTTTGATGTTTGCAAAAATACGTTGCAATTTGTGTAACGGAATGTGAGCTGCGACTTCCTCTCAGTCACGCCTGCATTGGAACCGGTTTAGATGACAATCTCCCGCTATACCTCTCCTCCCTTCTCTTTGATATAATATCTAGTCGCTTCACTGGGCCGCATTTCAATTAATACGCAAATATTGTCATTTATGTAAAAAGATTTTTTAGCTGGGGGACGCTGAGTTTGGATTGGTGTGAGATTTCTAATATGTACATACGTCATACTCACACAACCACATGTGTGTGTCATGGGTGTGTGTGTGTGTGTGAAATGAGACGAGGGCGACCGCTCGAGCGTGGAGTGGATGACGTCATAGTTGACATATGTTCGATTAAACTTCGCTATTTGCCCAACTAAAATACATTTTGAAGCTTTCGTAAGCTGTAAACAAAACCATGAATTCTAACAAAAGATTGGATCCACATCCGAAATTCTAATCCAAATCGAAGCTAAAGTTGAGAGAGATTGCATCTAAGAGGATGAGGATCACATGGAATGTGCTGCGTGGGTCAGTAATTGCGCAAATACAATTGCCAGAGACACGCTCATCTGGAGTAGGCAGCATACCCAGACCAGCAGAGAACTGGACACAGCCTGGTAATTAGTCCAGAGTTGCATTGCATGCGCAAAGATTGAGGAGACGACGGCAGTCTGGGATAATGCGACAGCTAAAAATAGCCATGAAACACGACATCAACTGCTGCCACAATAAAGTAAAACAAAAACTACAACAAAACTTAACCGAATGAGCCCCTGAATTTTACAAAAGTGGGCGTGTCGCTATGGCAACACTGCGGTACAACAAAAAGGCAGCCCCGTCGCTAAAAAAATTCAAGGCAACACAGTCCGAGTACAATTCGCATGCAACAGTTGTTAGCAACATGTTGCCAGACTCATTGTGGACAATAGAGAACTTCATATACGCTACAGACGAGTATGTATGGAAAGTAACAAATTGTTAACAATAGCTTACGTATAAGTAAAGTTAATAATTATTGATATTAAAGGAAGTTCAATTCTGAATATCCAATGACAAGGACACGACCGAAGGTTTCCATCCAAGGCATTGTTTAAAAGTCGATTCCTCTGTGGTGTAGATATGTAGAGAAATTATTATAAATTCTACTCGAGGCATAATAACAATAATAATAATAATAATTATAATAATAATAATAAAATTTATAATAATAATAAAAATACTAATAATAATAATACTTATAATATTACTAATAATAAATTAAAAAGTTATTTAATCAGAAATGATATATGAAAATAATTATTGGTTACTAAATAAAGATTTTTTTTTTTTGGGTCCATTTCCTGCAGGCGAATTAGAGCATAAATATTTTTTCCACGCTCGTTTTGTGGAGAGCATTTCACGATTCTGTCGTTCCCCTGGGCAATTACTGAGCTCGCATCAAGCAAGTGCCACATCATGGCTATCGTTGGGTTGGTGGCCAGCGATTAGCTTACCGAGCTGTCAATATTTGCAATGTTGTTCGACTGCAACGTCATGCAACAGGAGTAGGAATTGGGATGTGGGCATGAAGGTGTCTGGACCGGTACAGTGTCTGGGCTGGGCTGGTCTGGTCAGGTCTGGTCTTGTATGGAGGGCTCTGCCTGGCTGAGCACTTTAATTAAGTGACATCAAATGGGTATTTGTCAGAAGGAGCTGACGCAGTGAAGAGACCTGCACAACCAACTGGAATGACAAAGACGAATGCTTCTGCTATTTGCGACAATTAGCCAAGAAGTTGGCCATGTCATTCATTGGTTAGGCTCAAATGTCACGCCCGCTAGCAACTCGAACTGCGGCTCTTGGGTGTGCCCCGAAAGCAACAAAACTAACAACAAGAACATTAAATGAGCATTCCTTGTGTGTTTTTTTTTTTATGTTTGTTGTATTTGTAGCTGTCCGCATAAGCCACTTGTTGTCAACTGTGTCCAGCAAGGGGATTATGGATTTATGAATGTGCCATAGTAGTATACATACATATAAAGCCAATGTCTCTCTCTCTCTCTCTCTCGTACACATACTCTCTCTGTCTCTCTCTCTCTCTCTTTGTGTCTCTCCTTTGCTGCGTAAACGTCGGCAATTGCTGTTCTAATTTGATGTTAGTCAACTTGTTTAATTGTGCATGTCTCGTTGTCATTTAGTGCGCCACATGTGTCGCCGCTGGAGCTGCAGAGAGTGAGAGAGAGAGAGAACCAGAGAGAAAGTAGGGGACACGAGCCAGGGACGTATGAGTTATGGTCACAGCTAAATCCGCGCTGTCAGTTTGCTATGCGGGGCCAAGTTGGTGTGGGTGGAGCTCGTGGCATTTGCCAAAAAGTGAAAAATGCAAATGTAAATTTAAGTGCAATTTAACATCGAACTTTTAAAGGTTGTTTACCCAAACTTGTAAACAATTTGCAAATCAATTCTTCTTAGTAAATTTCAGTTTCATACTGTTAAACTTAAAAACCTGCTGCTCATATCATTTACAGCGGATGTCTGCGATTAGCAAACATATTGTACGTCACACAGTGCGTATGCGCAACATTCATCGTTTCTTGTCGTCTCCCCCCCATCTCTCGCTCTCACTCTCTCTCTCTCTCTGTCTGATTCTCTCTGTCTCTGTCTCTCACACACATCGAGAAGCTTCAGCTTGTTTTTGTTTATGCTCATACACACATGCTCGATAAAGCGGAGCTTCCGATAATAGTTCGTGAAAGAGATTATAACAGTCCAGAGACCAGCAACATGTACATACATATGTATGTATGTTCTTAATGATATAAATATGTACGTACATATAAAATATATTTGTTGTTTGTTGTTGTTTATCTGGAGCAGCATACGGAATAACAATAATGATCCATTGCACTCCATTGCTGATACCAGGATACTGAGCAACACAGCCTCAGTCCACTGAGATTCGTTGCTGAAGACGCTCGTCTGGAAGTTGTTTGTCTGCTAAATTTGTGTTGTGTGTAATTTATATATAAAAATTATATATAAATATAAATAAACAAACGAATTAATAAACAATTTATCAACGATTACGATTATTTGCAGTGCATAAACCAAACTAAACTAAACCGCAGAAATCGTAGCAGAAAAGTGATACTCGAAACATGGCGCTGTTTGTGCGAAACTAACTCAAGGAAATATATATATATATTATATACACAGATATATATCAAAAGGTGTACATCATAAATAAATTAACAAAATGTGGAAAATATACAAAGTACGGCTGTTTCTCATCATCATATCGATCGCAATTCTAGACTACAGTCTCGCATGTAAGTAATTAATAAATTAACAGAAATGATATTTGAAAACAACGAAGAATTAATAACATTTCAAAAATAAAATAAATTAAGTTAATGAACAGAAATAATATTCAAGATGATTAAAATAAAATACGTTATACCGGAAAGTTGGGGAACAGCAACAATTTCCTGCAACAGATTATTTTGTTTGTAACTGTAATGAAACCCTATAACGAATAATTCTCAGTATTGATATGAGAGTTGAAAATATTCAGAAAACTTATCAGCGCACAAGTAGAACGATATTGTTGAGTGTTTCCGACTACCAGATACCCTGTGCTCCAATTAACAGTGTAAATTCACAAAATCATCTTAAAAATACTCAAGTTATTCGATTTCTATTTGATTTGTAGGCATAATTTCTGCATTTCTGAGTAAGAATATATCTAAATTCCTCATGTAACGTACATTCGCACGAGATTATAATATCCCTTTTGTCCTTATCAAAGAGTGCATATGTTGGAAAACACATCAACGATGGAACTCTCGACAGATTACTATTGGAAGCGATCTCAGATGCCAACATTTGTAGGGTATTTAAAAAAAAAAAATAATTGATTCTCTGGCAATTTGCACAATTAAAATTATGTGAAATATATGTAAAAATATACATATATCATGTGTGGCATTTGATATATGGGATGATGAGCTTCCGAGAGACAATTCTTATAGTAATTTATGGCACACGCTTAATCGCCAACCTCATCTCTCCCCCCTCAATCTTCCAATGGGCAACTGGCGACAGGCGTTAAGTGAATCGCTAGACACAATTGAAATTGAACTTCGAACATGTCCCCGATAACCCTCAACATCAAGTGCTTCCTTTCTTTTTTGGCAGCCACTTCATAGAATGTGAAGCATGCGGGAGGGGAATCTTTCATATGCTATAGTTGTAAATCATAAAACTATTAAAATGTCGACTTTATAATTTAGTGAGTGTCAAGCAGCCTTGCCTAGACAGCCCCAAAGTCAAAAAGATGCCAGGCAACAGCAGCTCACACAATGCTATCAGCGTCTCAGTAAATGCTGCCGCTTATCACTAATAAACAATTCAAGAGAGTAGCAATAGCAACAACAATAACAACAATAAAAAGGCAACGCCATAACGGAGCCACAGCCCTAGCTATAGGCTTATATGGTTATCCATAGACGTAGAATAGCTAGAGCTGCTGTAGAGCGAGCGGGAGAGAAATGGAAAATGGAACAGAAGAGAGTGGAGTTGAAAGAGGTTGATGTTGAGGTTGAGGTTGCGGTTGAGGTTGTAGCTGGAATGAGCGTGTGTGTGTGACCCAAGGGACGATTAAGGCACAAATCATTAAAGTATATTATTAACGATAGGCGCCACAGGATAAACAATTGTAATTAGAGAAATGTGGGAAAGCACTGACCTTGAAATTAACCTCAAAATATATATGACTAAAAAAAATAGTTAAAATTAAATAAAAATACATTTTAACAAACATAAATTCACTTTCCGTTTGTTTCTTCTGAAATTAATCCCCTATAATCTTAATCTTAATTAATTTGTCTGCTTTAGTGCCCCGTCAGCAACGTGATCTGGAGGAGAATGATATACCTGTTAATTGTGGCGGTGAAATGGGCGTGCCCCTCATCACGCCCTGTAAGGACTCGATTATACTGAGCGTGGGCAGCGACTACACGCTGCAGTGTGAGGCCAGTGAACCCATCGTCTGGTGGGATACGAATGAGGGTGCCAAGACGATAGAGGAGTTTGCCAATATAGAGGATCCTGAGCGTCCATATGGCATCAAACTGAATCTGTCAGCTGTGCAGGTGGACAATGTGGGAGGCTACTACTGCATCAAGGCATCGCAGGTGCCTACCGAATCCAACTGGAGCGAGGAGACGCTCATCGAGTTGGTTAACAATGATCAGGCAAGCACCATCTATGTGTATGTAGACGACAAGGAGCACCAGCTGGTACATGTGGAGCCCATTATCAATGCCAGACAGTATACGGAAGTTATAGTGCCCTGCAAGCCATCCATGCCTAATACGGAGGTGCTGCTCTCTTTCAATGGAGAGGTGAGTGTCGTCTTAGAGATCTGGACTTTTCCCTAGATCTTTCTCATAATTCTGGCATCACATACAATTTTTCAATGAATTTTTTTCTTGGCATTCGTAACATTCAGAGAGACATATTATTCTCGAATAGACTTTACCAGAGCCATCTTAGTTTCGCCAATACTACGAGATACAATCCAAAGTTGGGATTCATATTTTTCATTACTGACAAAATACCAGGCGGAGCGATATGCAAAACGGCGACCTCCATTGACAACACCATTGACATAATCTATCAAAGTATGTGCTCTGCATAGTATTCCCAGTACAAAGTAGTCCAAGTAGTTTTGAAAATCCCTATTGACTCTGTATATACTATATACACACACTATATCAACTAGTTTATCGTATGTACATATACCATTATATACAATATATTTATATATAAAATTACATATGTAGTTGGATAAGTCAAATCAACAGTCGTTTAGTTCGCATAGGTATTCGATTGTTAGGAGGTCTCTTCTCTCTCTCTTTGTCTCTCACTGATCTCTCCATCTCGCACACATCTGATCGAAACTATATCCAGATATATACTATATACATGCGTGTATTTGCCCATGCAGTTATTTTCCAGCGAGACAGCCGGTCGTTACGATCCGAAGCGCGGCTTCGTTATCGAAGTCCGAAGTGTTACCGACGGCGGTGAATATCTGTGCGAGCCGAAAGTCCCATCTCCGGATAATGAAGACGAAAGCACAATCATTGTTGTGCGTTTTATTGGTAACGGTCAAATTGATAGTGAGTTTTTGCACCCCGAAAATTTGTGATTTGTGAATTTTTTCCGTCCATACTATGTGTCGTAAATATTTGCTTTAAAAACTACTATACTATATATTTTGAATTTTTTGAAATCTTCTATTTTCCTAAACATGGATTTGGAATTTGCACCAAAAACAAAAAAAAACAAAAAATACAAATTTGTACATGGCTTCTAAAGGGTTAAAGTCGTATCCACAAACCCACATACACTTAAACATACACACACACACACACACTCAGTTATCTATACACATACACTCTGAAAAGTATCCCCAAAGTAAAAAATAGCTTCACATGGTAGCGGTTTAAAAAATGCTTTCTAAATGCCATAGGTGTCTCAATTGCTAACACCAGCTATATAAAATTGATCTATGTTTTCCCTAGCTTTACTATATATACATATCTTACTTTCCTTTCTCTCCATCTCTGCGTTTCGTGTCTTACTCTTAATATGCTAATACTCCTCCCTACTGCTCCCTGCAACAACAATACACACAGCATTTGGATTGGACAATGCTGCCAACTTATTGCCAGCGACTGAGAGGTCCCACCCCCATAACACAGTAGAGCACGATATTGATGATAATATGGTTGTGGTTAATGGTTCCGATGGATCCATCAATGTTACTAACAGCGTAAATTATACCGTGACACTAATCAATGGTGATGGGCATGATAATGCACATATTCGTTTCAACAACAACGATAACAATCACGATGCCGATGTCGATATCGATAACGATAACGATAACTACGATCTATTTGCTGATTATAGCAATACCTTATCGATCGAATCGTCGTCGTCATCGTCATCGTCGTTACGTCGCCAAAAGCGTAGCCCCACGGTGAAGCCATCCCCCTCCCGGGGACCCAATGGGCGTAAGTGTTGTTGTGTTTGTCCTTCATGTTATTGTTGTTAAGGTTAACCGCAAATGTTATGTTTTTATTTTGCCCGAATCCCTTTCGTTGTTATGTTATATTTGTGTCATGCACTCTAATTTTTAATTATATTTGTGGTTCATTTCTTGTGGTTTATGGTTTTAATATTGCTTGTGGCACTTGCTTTGCATATCTAATCTAGATTTAAGTAACCCTCTAATTTATCTGTTTGTACTAAATTTAGATTTAAATATTAAACTGTCCTCGTTTTTGACTAACATGTCTCCTTGACTAACTTGTCTGACAGACAGTGCATGTAAAATCGCTGTAAAAACGCTTCAGCTAATTGACCTTACAATCGATAATATTTTACTAACATCGATCCATTTATTTATAATCACGCTCGACAAATTAGAAGCGAATGATCGTCTGAATAAACCCCAAATAAAGTCCGACTCACGTGGTCATGCCTACGAAGGCAACAGCTTTCAATTGATATGCGAACTGTCCGCGCCACATGGGGTCGTCTACAGAATGGAATGGCAACTCCCAGACAGGGTGGATAAGGTAGGTTAACCTAAAGATGGGGTTAAATGTTAGTCTAATCCATTTTGCAACGCAGAGTCGAGTCAATCAGACGACACCGCTCTTCGACCTTAATGAGAAGAACATTACCCATCAAGTGGGCAGAAGTAGCCTCACTGTGCAGGATGCGAAGTTGACGGATAAGGGTCTCTACAAGTGCATCGTCAGCGATGATTTCCATCCCAAAGAGTACACTACTTACAAAATGAATATCATGGGTAAGTGGAATATCAGCTATAATGGTTTGCAATTGAACCTAACATACTTCCCATTGATAAAGAACCCAATTCGAGCTATCTGCGTGTGTCGGAACCCTCGAACCACTATGCGGTGCGCGAGCTGGCCAACCATTCCATGCAGATGACGGCCAACTTTGAAGGTCATCCTCCGCCCACATTCAAGTGGTACAAGCCCAATGGCATTGAGGTATGGGAGACCGAACCCAACTTTAAGATCATCTCATCAGAGTCGAGCACTACGTTGCAACTACTGAATGCCCAGCTGGAGGATAGTGGAACCTACGTGCTGAAGGGCACCAATGGCTTCGATGCCAAGCAGCTGGAGTTCAATGTGAGCGTCATTTCAGGGCCAGTACTTAGCATGAATGATGTCTATGTGCTGGCCGGTACAATGGCCCATCTCAACTGCACCGTTAAATCGTTCCCCACCGCATTGGTCACCTTCCTCTTCAAGCCCTGTAGCCTGAAACCTCGTTGGCCGACCTGTGAACAGGCCTCTCAGAATTTTAGTGTAAGTATAGATCTGAAACTATAGAACTACCCATTATTTAGTAGTAGTGGCAACTGCACTATCTCAGCTGTATATAACTCAATCCATCTAACAATGCTGCTAATCCTCCTGCGCCTCCATCATGGCATTAACCCAATTCAATTGTTTAAAATCTCTGATAAAAATAATAATGAATTCGTATTGTTATTATTGTTCCCTCGATTGCCGCCCAACGATCTTCTTCTAGTCCGAATCAGTGCAGGATGCCTATGAGGTACTCTTTTGTAACCACACCAAAATCAAGTCAACTAGTTTGCAAGCGTGAAAAGATCAGTCAATTAATTCAACTCTAAATGCTTCCCTTTCGCAGTATAAGACGAGCACTCGTCCCGGCAAGCTCAGCATCGAGTTCATCCATGAGGCCGTCTTCAGGCCCACGGAACCGGGCATTATCATATGCGCAGCACAGAATGTAATCAATGGAAAACCCGTCATACAGCAGGCGAACGCTCACGTACTGGTGGGAGACATCTCGGAAAGCATCAGCATTTATGGAATGGAGGCGCATCGCAGCATTGCCAAGGGTGACGACGTGAGCTTCACCTGTGCTGCACTAGCCTATCACTTTGATGGCAACCTACAATGGTTCCACGATGGCATACCCCTTAGTAAAAGTGAGTATTCCGCAACTGCGCATCCATGTCAAATAATAATTTGTCCTTGTTGTTAGATGTGACTGTGACTACGCAAAGGACGGAGTATTCCTTCAAGAGTACAATTAAATTCAAAGAGATTTCGGATAAGGATCGCGGCACCTATATGTGCCGTGCTGCCTACATCAATGATGCGACTAAGTACGAAACGCGTGAGATCGATGTCTATATCCATGATCCGAAGGCGCCGCAATGGGACTTCACGAATCTGAATCCCAAGTCTAAGATTGAGCGGAATTTGGGTGATTCTCTGATTCTGGAGTGCAAGTCGCAGGCGATGCCCATGGCCACTGTCCGCTGGTTCAAGGATGAAGTCGAGCTGCATGAGTCGAATCAAACCCACATACTGGAGGATCAATCAAAGCTATTGATTCCTCATCTCTATCCCAAGCACGATGGCATATACAGATGTCTGGTAGAGAATCGCTTGGGAAGCATTGAGAACTCGGTGACAGTCATCATTGCCAGTAAGCAGAGCCACGGCTCAACCTTCTTATATGCCATGATCTGAATCTCAATCCTATTCTCAGATATGCCTGGAGTGAGTAAGTTCTGGATTTGGATGGGTGCCAGCTTCTTTGTGGTGCTGATTGCTCTATGCGCTTTCTTATACATACGTTATCGGGAGGAGCGCAAGCGGCACATGGCCCTCAAAGCCGCCGGTCTGGCCAATTTCGAGGAGGGTGCTCCTGAGCACATCAATCCAGCGCTATCCTTGGATGAACAGGCCGAGCTGCTGCCTTACGATCGTGGCTTTGAGTTCCCGCGGGACAAACTCAAGCTGGGCAAACAACTGGGCGCCGGTGCCTTCGGTGTGGTCCTGAAGGGAGAGGCCCAGGGTATACGTAATGATGAACCGGTCACCACAGTGGCTGTCAAGATGGTTAAGCGCACCGCCGATGCAGAAGTCGTGCGTGCCTTGGTATCCGAACTGAAGATCATGGTGCACTTGGGTCAGCACCTGAATGTGGTCAATCTGCTGGGTGCCGTCACCAAAAACATATCCAAGCGTAAGACTTTAGATTTACTGACTGGCTATATAGTAAAGGGTATTCTCTTTGCAGGCGAGCTGATGGTCATCGTGGAGTATTGTCGTTATGGCAACATTCAGAACTTTCTACTGCGCAATCGCAAGTGTTTCATCAATCAGATCAATCCGCTCAACGATAAGATTGATGCCAGCATTATGACACAACGCATGTCCGACAACTATGATCTGCACAGGTGAGTCCTTACATATTTTTTACAACTATGGTCAAAATAACACAACAAGTTGGTAAACAGAAAAATATTTAAAACTTAACTGAACATTCGCCTGGGTCTCAATATTCGGAAAAACAAAACATTTTTTATACTTGCATAATATATACAAATTGAAGATCTATAATACATTCATACGTATTATGAAAAATATTTCAAAAAGATATATTGTTAAAGAATTATTACTCTTAATTCGTACTATTACCAAGTGAAAGAATACTTTCTTTTAGATATCTTATATATGTATGTAAAGTGATCTATCTATAATATCTGAAGTTAAAATATTTTGAACCCAGTCGAAAGTACTAATCCAAACATTACTGGCAACTGTAGCTGTATCTACAACTCTGCATCACTAACCTATGAATACTTAAGATGATATTAATTTGGATCTATGTTTACTAACTTTGCTCGGCTACTACAAGTTCCGTTGTCTCTAAAACTGTACCAAAAATGAAACTAATATGAATACTATGTTTGTACTAACGGTATTAACATGCAATTGTTGTGACTAATATGGTTGTGGTTATGGTTATGGTCATGTGTTCCTCCTCATCCATATAACTCTCTATCTCTCTCTGTGCACTGCTCTGCTCTGATCTCTCGCCCTCTCTCACTCACTATATACTATATATATATGTACATACATACATATATGTATATATACACATATGTATATGTCTTGTATATGTGAATGTTGTGAACGAATTAACAACGATTAACCCACAACGGGCATCCCAGAGATGCGAATGGTGTTGGTGGTGTCAAGTATGTTAACGAGATGCTCGCTAACCAGCCCTATATCAATATCATGAACTCGGTAAACAACAACTATACGCAAAATCATCGCAGAAACTCTGATAATGATCCACGCTCGGGGACACGTGCTGGACGCACTACCTCCGGCGGCGGCAGCTGCACCTACGACCGTCAAATGGATACATGCGCCACGGAGGCAACCGTCATGACCACAGTGCCAGATGGTAAATTTACTCAAAATTTGAAAGCACTTCTCCAATAGAGCTTACCATGTTTTTCCGTCTGCTCCTTCTCAGATGACAATCACATCATGTCCAACAACTCGATACAACCCGCCTGGCGCTCCAACTATAAGACAGACTCGACGGAGGCCATGACTGTCACCACCACCGCTTTGGTCAGCTGGGCTTTCCAAGTGGCACGCGGCATGGACTATCTGTCCTCAAAGCGTGTCCTTCATGGTGATCTCGCGGCCAGGAATATTCTGCTCTGCGAGGATAACGTTGTCAAGATCTGCGATTTTGGCCTAGCGCGTTCCATGTATAGAGGCGATAACTATAAGAAGTCAGGTAGGTTCCAGGCAACAATTGCATCTATATGTTCTTCCTAATCGACATACTGCCCCACAGAGAGTGGCAAATTGCCCATCAAGTGGCTGGCGCTGGAATCGCTTAGCGATCATGTGTTCAGCACCTACAGCGATGTCTGGTCCTTTGGTATTGTGCTCTGGGAGTTCTTTTCGCTGTCCAAGGTGCCCTATCCGGGCATCGATCCCAATCAGGAGCTTTTTAACAAACTGAACGATGGCTATCGCATGGAGAAGCCACCATATGCCAATCAGGAGCTCTACGAGATTATGTTGGAGTGCTGGCGAAAGAGGTGAGCCTTAATACACATATAGACATCCAGATGTGACTGGGATTTCTAACAAATTATTTCCTCTTGCCATGATTAGTCCGGAGAGCAGACCTCTATTTGGGGTGCTGGAGAAGCGCTTTGCCCACATGCTGGGCGAGGATGCAGCCAATGTAAGTGGATCACCAACCATCAATTTAATTGTTTAGTATGTATGTATTCATTTTGTAGCACTACTTGGATCTGAACGATCCGTATATGCGCTCGAACACGGAGTACATGAAGAACCGACCCACCGACTATCTGTCGCTGATGGGTTCCCCAGATGAGTTTGCCCCAGCGGCACCACGTTATGTGAATGGGCATATAGTGCCGGATATAAGTAAGTTGACGGGATTGCCTGCTTTAGACTAACCCCTGCTAAATAGATGCACGCACTCACACTCACATACATACACACTAACCCCAATCGACAGGAATCGAGGAATCGCCCGACGATTATCTGCAAATGAGCACTGAGCATAGCACCGCCATCTTTTCACCCACGCGTCCCAAGGACGATGTCAAACAGAGCACAGAATTTGCGGACTCACCACCAACAATCGAAACATCTTTCACCTTCCCAGATAGCAGTAGTGGACGCAACGTTGGCCAACACTCCCCCACCCTGGCCAACAACTTGGACAGCGGCAGTGGTCACAAATCATTGCGCAAGAAGAACGGCATGCCCAGCAGCGCCACTGTGGATTCGGCGGATCAGGCACCCGAAGAGATGCCCATGCTTCATAGAGCATCCACATCGGATGGTGAGAATAGCCCCGATCAGGGACGTCGCTTTCCCCAAGCCGTGAAACAGCAATATACCACGCCCACACCATCCCCCCGCCATCATGTGGAGACGCCACTCAACGGCAATGCCGACAACTATGTAAATGTGAAGCCACCGCGCAAGAATCTTACCAACAAGTCCACATCCGGGGCTGCCGATGCCTTCTCAAATCCCAGCTACCAGCCACTAGCAGTAGTCAACGAGAAAGAAGAGCGGAGATACTAACGGAAGACACCTGGTGACGAAATATTAAAAGGAAATTAGAAAATCGAAAGAAAAAAAAAGAGATGAATATACATATACAATGCCACTTAGTGACACTGTTAGCGATATTGAGATATAGCCATAAGTTGCATTTACTCTATGAATATTGATAAGTTAAAAATGTATATGTATCTATATGTATGTAGGTTTATGTTTTTTTCATACTTATTCGTAGGTCTACAAATAAATAAGTATTTGTCTCATTTTAGCCGCTTAGCTATTTATATAAATATAACTTACATATGTATGTATATTAATTATATATGTAGAAATGAGAACCATAAAATAAATAAATTAAATTAAACAAAAACCATTTTCTTCAACTTCGTGATCATTTATTTCCACCATTTTTCTTAATTTCCGTTAAGTAGGGCTGCACTACATACAAACTTTACTCTTGAACGTGCTGAAAACAGATAGAGCTCTCACAAGTTGGCAGCGCGCACTGCTATGCACGCAGATTGGCATGTCTCTTGCCATTCGCCCCGCACACGAGTATATCGACGTACAACGGGCACTCTGTACCAAACAACGTAAAACTCAGGCAGCGCGTTTAGGTGCTACTTGGTAATTTTTAATAATTAAGTTTAGATTTTAGAAAATCAGTGAATAACGAAAATGGGTTGAATTCTGTGCAAAAGTACAACTCATCTAAATTTTTGTTTTTTTTGTTACATATTTTTTTCATGTGCGTTTAAGTGTATAGATGCAAAGTAATAAAGTGCACCGCAACAAAGGAGAACCACGACATCAGCAAAAGGAGGAGAACGGCCGCAAAACGGTAAAGAATACTCTACACCAAGAGTAACATGTTACATTAGCTCTCATATCAAATTGCTGGGCAATTTCCATAAAACGCTAAAGGGTAGCCCTTGGCAGCAGTTTGTCCAGCGGAGCCGCATTGCATCGCATGCGAGCAATAGTAAACAAACCGCACACAGTGACACACGGTACATGCATACACTCGTACAGTTGCCAGCACTCGCACACACACAAAAACATACACCCACCCACAAACACACTCACACACACACACTCACCTACACATACATGCATAGACATGGCCGCACAGAGACTTTATGTAAAAGTATTGAAAATGGCGATAGAGCCGCCATCGAAAGTATCAATTGAGGAGCTGTGCTCTGAGATTCGCGAGTTGCGTGCACTGTTGTCATGCGTCGTCTGCTGCGAACTGCTTAAAGATCCGTATGAACCCAAGGGCAGAGGCTGTGGGCATTATGTATGCCGGCTGTGCATGAAGGGACGCAAGAGTCTCTTGCCCGACTGTGCCCGGTGTCGTAGTTGCTGCGACTTCCAGACGTACAAGGAGAACAGGATGATGGCCCTTCAACTGGGATGCTATCAGACGTTGTGTAGACATCTGATCCGATCCATGTTGTTTCCTCGACTCGGCGGCCCATGTCCAGTTAGCGTAGTGGGTAATGAGCCAAGAATTCGTTTGCCGAAGCAGTCGGCACAGTGGTTCATTGAGGAGGGTGCCAACTATGATGATATGTGCAATGTCTTCCTGCCCGAACCCGATATAGACCAACTATCTAGAGCTACCAGCGAGGCAGAGGCTGCCGCTACAGGGAACCTGGCACAGTTTGCCAATTCCTCGCCACTGATCGCATCCGGTGCTCGCATGCTGAACTCCACGCCCCAAGATCTGCCCAAGCTAACGACTGGTAACATGGATCCAAAAGAGCTTAGTCCGAATATTTCGAGTGCATACCAGCTGCAGTCCGACTACAGCAATACCACTTATGTGCCCAGCATCGGTCAAGTGGTGCAGATTGACAGTCACACCCCGATTGGAACCATTGTGGCCAGCGGTTCCTCCACCACGGAAGGCGCCTTCAAGCGACGTTATGCTGAGATGGTGGCCGACGAGCAGGTTACTGAAGAGCTGCTGCAGCCGATGCAGAGCGAGACCAGGCAAACAACCTATGTAGATCCGCAGCTGGGTCAGCGTAGCAGCTGGGTCATCATCTCATCCGAGCAAGTGAAGCCGCTCAGTGACAACCCCATTGTGGTCACAAATGTTGACGATGTCAGAGTTCCTCCCGCTCCAGTTGCATCACTTGCAGAAACCATTAATGAAGTACCAAGCTTTGTTAAGGTGACACACGCCAAAGCAAAGGTGGCGCCAATGCGCAGTGCCTTCCAAAAAGTGAAGCCCAGCTCCCCACCGCCTCACAAATGTCGATGCGGTATCTTGGCGCCACGCAATCCCAGGGTCACCTGCCGCAACAACCGCTGTGAGTGCTATGCCAACAAACGAAAGTGTGTGGGATGCAAGTGCAAGGGTTGCAAGAATCCATATAAGGCCACGGAAGTTACCAACGATAAGGAGGAGCTGGTGAATGAGGAACAGCAGCCGTTTAAGACGCAAGGCGAGACAGAACAGCATGAAGTCATTTTAACACAAGAGGAAGTCGTAGGGACAACATCTCAACTATCACCAGAAAAGAAAGTGATTCTAGTGCCGCTGGACAGTACAGCACAGCCGCAGGAGGATTCGGTGATGCTGCAGAGTGGGAATGGTAAACCGCAGTGTAAGTCATTGCTGATGATTCCATTCAAGGACACAGATGCCAAATAACCAAACCTTTTAATCCTTTGTAGATTTCAATGCCTTCCAGGGCGACCAACCTATACATCCTTCGCAAGTGCCTGGCAGCTTTCAGCTTGTCCAGCTTCCCAGTAGCGGCGATGGAAACAACAATTCCCTTCCTAAATTCGTATATACGCTGCTGGAAACTTCAGTTGCGCTAGAACCCATCAATAAATTCAAGACTCCTCCGGTTTTGATGACAACGGTGAGGAACTGCAGCATGGACGAGCTGGTCAGCGGGAATTCAAGGGGCAGCGTTAGCGCATCTGTTGCCGTTGGTGGTGACAGCGATAAGGCGGCCGAACTATTTGAAGATATTATGTCGGGGACGGATAATTTGTAAGCGATGCTGTAGTGTTGTTGTTCCCCTATCCATCTTGTGCTCGTCCTTTGTGTTCTATAGTAGGTGCATGTTTAGTTGAAGCTTGACTTTTTGTGCTGTGTTCCGACTCAAGTAGGTATGTTATAGCATTGTACCTGGTGTACCAAAGGTCTACCTGAGGTACCTGGTACAGTCGAGTGTGTCTCTTCCTTATGTTTCCCTGTTGTCATTTTTCATTTGCAATCATTTTACTTTTCAGAGAATTTGAAGAAACCATTCAAAATTATATTTTGCAAGTTCAAACTTATACAGAGAAGATAAATGGTGACATAAATACCATTATCAGAAATTTCATAATCCAATCTATTTGACTTAGCTCCCAAACTTTGTCTGCATTATTTTCTATTTGTTGTAAAATCGCAAAACAGAGGTCTCGAAATTTATGGCATACTCGTAACTTGTTCTAAATTGAATTCTTAGTCAATGTTTTTAGTTTTTATATTTTGATTTCATTATTATTTTATGGCCAACAAATATGTGCGTAATTTCTGTGCATCTTTCATTTGTGATTCCTTATTATATCATACATCACGTAATACTTGAAGTAAGTGGAGATATTTCTTTGATAATCGGTCGCTACAAGCCAAAAAGAAAACAAACTACTTTTTTTTATAGCATTAAGGAGATTTTTTTTGTATTCGTAAGGACATTTTTTTGAGCACGAAACATTTTTTTTTGACACATTTTTTTTGAGCACGTGAAAAAACATTTTTTTTTAATAAACACTCGCTGAACGGGTTATAAGGTTAAGTTTATAAGTCCAATAATCGACAAATCTGCAAATATATTTTATAAATATATAGTCAATATATAAAAATAATGTAAATGGTATATAATCGATATACGAATAAAACATAATTTCATTAAAGAAATAATCAATATCAATTTTCAAAATATATTTTCCCTTTGAAATTCTTGAAACATTTTCAAAGTTATACCCCTAATCAGCTTTCAAAGTTTTATAAAGAGAATATGTTACCTACACAAATTCCTGTTTATTTAAAACTGCCATGAAAATTTATAGCATTAGTAAGAGTTTAAAATTTGTATGCGTTCAAAAATGATAAAAATAAATATGTGAAAATTTAATATAAATTAAAAAAAATAATAAAAAAAGAATTATATAAATGAATTGAAACTGAAAATAAATCCCTTAATGAAAAAATTTTATTTTTTGAAAGAAATTGAAAACGAAATCTTAACGAACTTAAAATTTGAGTTAATAATTTTGAGTTAAATTCGCGAGCTCAATTGAGAGCATCTCTAGCTGCGGCTCGGGATTAATCGTCGCACAGCTGGACAACTCGTCCGCCAGACTTGCCCTTAGATAAGCCGAAGATGGCGGCGAAGATGATACTGTTGCTCCCATCGTCGGCATCATTATCTGTTGATTAAGTCAGTCGTCGCATGGAATTCGAGCTGAGTGGACGCATCCGCATCCCCGTATACGTGTTTCAGCCGCTCCACATTGCTGATAAGCACAAACACAACTACACACACACACACACACACACACATACACATATACAATTCATAGAAATTTGAAGTAAATAATATTAATAAAAATAGAGGAAACATGAAGCAGCCGCACATTTTACTGATATTACTCGTGGCAAGCTTATCGCTGATCGAAGCCATACAGGAGCAGGATGTGAATGGTGAGTGAAACTATTCCCACGTATCCCCGTCTCCACAATCTAAACTCTAATGTGACCTTATCACCCCGGTTAGAAGTGGCTGAGGAAACGAATGACGCAGTTGATGCTAATCTGGAGGCGAGTCAAGCGCAGATGATCACAATGTTTGATGCGTTCATCGAGCACTACAAGCAAGAGGATCCGGTGGGTATGCCGGTGAACATCGTGGATCCCACGCCAGTTCCTAATGTAAGCAAGAGCTTGGGCATGGCTCAGATGGAACTAAAGAATGGTCATGCCCATGGCATATCCAAGTTTCGTTTAGGCACCATCAACATGGACATAAAGAACATGAAGGTTAGTTTTCATACTCTAACTGGAATCTTCTCTAATGAGATATCTCTTGCAGGCAGTAGCTGTGGCTCATCTGGACGAGCTGGTGGTAAAGGGAGACTATGTGATGAGCAGCTTCTTCTCTCGGGCCAATGGACCCTACAGCATTGTCCTCAAGAAGGTATCTGTCACTTGTCTGATCTCGTTGACGGTGGAACGGGATGGACGCCTGTCAGTAGATCGCACCGATATGGACATCGTGTTTGGTGAGTTGGCGATGGACTTCCAGAATCTAGGATTCTTCGGCAGCATCTTCCAGGGAGTCGTCAACTCGGCGCCCAACTTGGTCTTCGATGCGATGAAACCCTTCATGGTGGCCGAAGCGGATAAGGCCATTCGCACTGAAGTGAATGGCTTGATCGAGAAAGAGTTTGGGGAGCTGCGACTTCCGAATTCCATAACTCCGTTGGACAGTCTGATTGCCAAGGGCAGAAACATGGTGCGTCACAGTGGCTGCGATCCGCTGCGTGTGCCCGACATGAATCGCACCATGGGCGTGTTCAGTGTCCATCTGTCCAATACTTGGATCAGTGGTGTGTCCAGCTTCTATCGGGTGGGCAACGTCAGCTTGGGCATGGCCAACAATACGGTCTGGATGCGGTTGCAACTGGGCACACAACAGATTACTGGAGCAGGCCAATGGGAAATGGGTTTCGGTCTGGTAACGCGCGTCGGACATGTCCAGTTCACCGTGCAGCACATTCGCGCGGATGTAGCCATCAGCCAGCCGCTGGACACGCGCAAGCGCGCACAGATCAATGACCTGCAACTGGACATGGGTAATATTCAGGTGCGTTGCGATGGCGCTGGCACTCTGGACTATATCATGGAGTTTGGCGTGAATGTACTGCCCAATCTGTTGCGTTACCAGATCATGGATGCCATCGAGAATCCCATCAAGCAGCGCATACAAGAGCAGTTCAATGCCATCGACACGGAACAGTTCGCCAAGAGCAAGATTTTGGAAATGAATCAAAAGCCGAAACAGGTCAAGCAGGAAGGGTGCTTCGGACTAAAGCTCTAAGAGTGGGTATCAATTCCTTTACCTAATCCACTAAATATAATTCGAATTTTCATTTCAATTTGTCACATTTTGCATAAATGAATATGAGTTTTTGAATAAAATGTATTTTTCAATTGATAGAAATGAATTTGCAGCGAAAATGGAAAAGAAACTTCACTCCATTCGTTGAATAAATTTAAACTTAAATATGAAATTTCTATAACTATTTCGTTATTAATGAAATATTTAATAGATATAAGTTATGGTATCGATTAAATCGATGTTTTCAAGAAAAATTGAAACATAAATCGATTTACAAAATAGAGAATGTAATGTAGTTTCAGATCAAGATAACTACGGCTCCCTCACGCCAAAGCACAGCAGTTGGAGCCGCATATTACGCTTTACACGCTCTAGTATCTCATCTGCTTTGCGTTTCTGTTCCCCATTGAGCGGCGGACTGATGGCTTCCAATGCCTCCATAAAGTAATTCCTGCAATACATATGTACATAGAGTTAGATAGAGATTAGTCAAGGTTAGCTTAACTGGGAGAGAGCGACTCACTTGGCGGTCTCGTTGGCATAATTCTCGAGCGCATCCCGCAGCAGTCGTATGTCCACGTGGGCTTGTATGGCGCCCGTGTGACTGAATCTCTGTACACAGCTCATGAGACGGGCCAGCTCCTCAGAAATGGTCTGGACAATAGACTCCAGTATAGGACGCAGTAGAGTCGGTGAAATGCTATAGATCTCCGAGTAGACACCCACCAGGTTGTCGCAGCATTCGTGTGCATATGGACGCAGCTGGCCTAGACCAATCTCCATCTCGTGATCCCATTGAAATCGGCCCAGATACATGGAAGGCTCAATGGTGCCCACCAGCGGATCACCCTTGTGCTCCACATACTCCTCCAGCAGATTGGTAAACAACTGATTCACATTGTAGCGCGCCGTCTCGATTGCCAGCGTGGGAAGCGGATAACCATAGCGCACGAAGATGCCTCCAATGTGATGGAAGAAGCTTTTGTTGCAGTAGGCATAGTTGGCCAGGCAGCAGAGCATGCGCTGCTCCCAGTTGACAGCACCACCACCTCCCCCTAGACCCGACACTGATTCCGGTTGCTGGGCATTAGGGAATCCCAGCAACTGGGACACATTTTGGGTGGGCGTCGTCTCATCGTCATGGGAGGGATACGCCAGTTCGGCAATGACGCCACTGAAGGCGGAGAGCAACTCCTGCAGTCGCTGAGACACCTCACGTTGCCCGTCCGACTGAGGCTCGAGCAGATTACCCTCTCGTGCCTCCGGCTGCATGCACACTGACTGCACCTCGTCCAGCGTCTCCACCAGCAGCGACTCCAATGCAGCTGGCAGGAGTGTGGCGCCCGGATACTCTTCCACGCTCATGTCCCAGGTCTCTTGTGCACCGAGTTTCTTGCAACGATCCGTGGCGCGCTTAAAGATGATCGAACAGCAAAAAAGACGCACCTCATCAATTAGCTTCTGTATGATGTCCAGCGCCTCCGAGGGCAGATCCAAGCCAATTAATGTAGCGTAGGCGATGCGCGTGTAGCGCAAACATTGAGGCACCCAGGGCAGAAAATGATGCGTCGCCGAGGAGGAGCCAATGGGCCAGGAGAGACCACTGCTCTGCCGCAATGCACGCTGGTCCGCCGCAATGAGTATGGCCACACGCAGATAGACGCTGAACTTCTCAATGGCTGTCAGCACCATGCGCTTAAAGTCGCCCGGCTTGGGATCATGGGGTCCACGTAGTTCTCCGGTGAAGTAAAGTTGGCCGAGGCGCCACAGATCGGGTAGTTGGGACGCGGCTATGTCACAGAGCTCCTCACAGAAATTGACTCGACTTGGCGGCTGGCTGGGATCACGATTCTTCGACTTCTCTTGGGTGGTGCCACCATCCTTACTGACGTGCTGCTCGAATGTTTGCCGGAATGTGGCCTCCAGATACTTGGCCCTCGCCTCAATAGCATCCCAGGCGGGATCCGTATTGCGCAACCGATCCCCAATGGGTGTGCCACTTTGCTGCAGCTCCAGACTAGTCAGTGCCTTGATGAACTTCTTCTGCTGCTCCACGCTCTGCGGCATCTTGACCACCTTCTCGTGCAGTTGCCGACGTATAAGCAGTATGCGCTGATCCACCTCCTCCAGTACCTTGCGGAAGATGGGCAGCTCCGTCTTCCCAAACAGATTCTTGGCGCGGGAGTAATCATTGACCACAATGTCATACTCGGCAGACTTGGCCCGACGATCCACCGAGTTGGGCAGGCAGAAGAGGAACTTGTGACGGGACAGAGCAAATAGCACGGATCTAGTCGAGTCCGCCTTTTCCTTGCGCGCCAGTACATCCGTGAAGATCTTCTGCGACTCACTGATGGAATCTGCAAGTATTAAGCATAAATGAGTGACAGGATTCCTGGAGCAGAGGCATCTCACTCACTCTCAATAGACTCCTCCAGTATATTTAACGGTTCACTGCCATGTACCTTAACATCCTCCTGCAGCTTGTCCCGGATGTTCATCAGCGTGTCCAGCTGATCGATGACGGATCCTGCATTGGATTTGAGGAAGGACAACTGCCCCTCTTTTTGGCTCTCCACCTTGCGTTTTAGATAGGCCAAGCCCGCCTTTAAGTCCTCAAACGAGGTGGCCAAGTGATTCTCCAATAGAAACCAGGCGGGCGAGAAGTTCTCCTGCGACAAGTCTCCACTGGCATCAGGAAACAAATCTCTCAAATCTTCAGGTATTTTCTGCTCATTGCCTTCTATGGACAAACCCAAGGGATCCTCCTGTGTGAGTCCGGATTGGGCCAATGTGCGGCGACCCCAAGCAAAATTCTGCGAAGGTGACTCCTCAATCCACACAGCCGACTCCTTGAGCGGGCCAATTGTCTCATGGTAGGCACGAAATTGCACCGTAGATGTTCCCACTCCACCGCTGATGGTTGTCACTATGATATCACCCTTACCCTTGGCTGGGCCAGTGCGAGCTATAATCTTGTTGGGAGATTTCCACTCGGCAGACAATAGACAGTCGGAACCGCAGATCTTTAAACCTTTGGGAAATCGAGTTGAAAATGATCCGAGACAAGATGACGAATGCATTAGCTACCAATTAGATCCTGTATGCGGGTGCCAAGGAATTCACCCCGAATAATGACTCGCGTGCCGGGAGGACCCTCCTTGGGTGATAAGCCTGTTACCACCGGCTGTGGAGCCATCGCGAACAGCAATTGAAATAAATTAACAAAAAAAATGCGAGCAACGCCTCACGAAACTTTAACAGAGCAGCGATAACAAAAAAAGTGTGGCCATTTTAAATAATATTCATATCGAACAGTGTGTACACACGACATACGAGCAGCTGTTCAAAAGCAGAGTCGAACAGCTGATGTTTAAGCTGCAGTAGGAAAATGGATGACGTCGCCAGCGCGCAAAGTGAAAATGAGAATCTGCGTAAAATACGAAATCGTTTGATGCAATGGGAGACTAAAACGGATCCACTGGCCGCATTGAGTGCACAACAAGAAGAGCATCTCGAAGTGTTGTCCAACTTGTGGCAAAATGACGACCCAACGGTAACGTGACGTTAACATTTGAATGCCATGGCCGGAGAACTAATCGCATTTCCAATTTGTTTACAGCCGTCGTCGCCTGCTGCCACGCCCACAGCTAAGCCAGAGTATAACCGTAAGCCAGGTGATATTGAGTTGCCGGCAGGTGGATTACAGAATACAAATGACTTTCTGCTGTGGTTCGTCAACGTTGCCACGGATATCGAACAACGTGGCGATGCCAACTATCAAAAGTATCTGCAGCAGTTGGAGCAGCGCAAAGCGGAATGCGCCCACATGCTCACCCAAATCTCAGTGGCAATGGAACGTCTTGGTGCACTTAGTGCGGAATTCGAGTTTGTGTCCCAAAAGACCAGCGCTCTGAACACAGCCAGCGAGCAGCTCATCGATGAGCAGCAGAAGCTTCAGGAGTTGAACAACGAGATCCAACGAAGGCTGCACTTCTTCAGCCAAGTGGAGCTATTGAATCAGCGACTGCAGAGTCCCACATTATCAGTGGCAAGCGAAGCATTTCGCGAGTGTCTCAACAAAATCGACGAATGTCTCAACTATCTGGCGGAGCACGTAAGTAATGCTCAATTCTGTCGATCTCTCATTAATTAACACCCTCCACTTCAGCCCAATTTCAAGGATGCCGCTGCCTACAATGTGAAGTATAAGCAGTGTCTGGCCAAGGCCACTGGTCTGGTGCGTAGCTACATCGTCAACGTCATTAATCAGGCAACGGAAGCCACACTGCATCCGCGCAACTCCAGCAGTGATGCCGCCATGCAAGCACCAGATGCCGCCTTCGCTTTGTACTACGGCAAATACCAGACCTCGGCAGCCAAAGTGAAGCGAGTGGCGCAGCTCATTGAGGCTCGGCTGGAGCAGAGCAGCTGCGTGGAGTATGGCCAACTCATGGCGGATCTGCAGCAGCATTACTTGGCCCAGCGAGCCAGTGTCATGTCTCCTGCGGTGAATCAATCCATACAGAATGTCAAGAATGCCCACAAAGGAGATCATTGCTCCCTGACACGAAGTGCTTGCGCTTTCCTGGTACACGTCTGCCAGGATGAGCAGCGTCTCTACTATCAATTCTTTGGCACGGGCGCCATACATCTCACGTAAGTCTTCTCTCTCCTCTGTACGACGGAAAAACTATCTTAATTTCCACCTTGTAGCGTGTATTTGGAAGGATTGTGCACGATCCTATATGATACCATGAGACCTTTTATTATACACATTAATCATCTAGAGACGCTGGCCGAGATCTGTTCCATCTTGCGCATAGAAATGCTGGAAGAGCATGTTCAGCAGAATCGTACGTTACCTTTTTTTCGAATAGACGAGCTGCCGAGTTTATATACAGATTCCATTCTCTCCCCTCTTAGCGACAGCACTGGAAGCGTTTGAAACGATTGTGCATCAGCTGCTCCAGGATGTTCAGGAGCGCTTGGTGTTTCGGGCACATTTGTATCTGCAGTCGGATATACAAAACTACAATCCATCTATGGGTGACTTGGCCTACCCAGAAAAGCTTGAGATGATGGAGGTAAATTTCGCTTTTTCTCAAATTGCATAAATTCCTTCATGGTCTTCGTCTTTACAGAGTATCGCATTGTCGCTGCAGGAGCCCACGCAGCTACGCCGTTCGGATTCGCGAGCCTCCATGATGTCCACTGAGGCGGAGAGCATAGACACCTCCTACAGAGTCAAACAGATGAGTAGGTGTCCTGCTTCCAACTCCAAAACTGTTTCGTTCATTCTATCCCCATCCTCCATAGATTCGCCTGCCGATTTGCATGGCATGTGGTATCCCACAGTAAGACGAACGTTGGTGTGCCTCTCCCGCCTGTATCGCTGTGTGGATCGGCCCATTTTCCAGGGCTTGTCTCAGGAAGCACTGAAGCTTTGCATACAGAGTGTCTCGCAGGCAGCGGCTAAGATCTCCGCCTCCAAGACGCCCATTGATGGCGAGCTCTTCGAGATCAAACACTTGCTCATTCTGCGGGAACAGATAGCGCCATTCCGTGTGGATTTCACCGTGAAGGAGACGTCGTTGGATTTCAGTAAGGTGAAGACTGCCGCCTTTGGATTGCTGCAGAAGCGTAAGCAGCTCTTCTCCATGGGCAGCAACAATGCGCTGCTGGAATTCCTGCTGGAGGGCACACCTCAGATCAAGGAGCACTTGCTGGACTCACGCAAGGAGGTGGACCGCCAGCTGAAGACCGTTTGTGAGCAGTACATCAAGGATGCGGTCCAAATGCTGGCTGGCCCGCTCGTCACATTCCTGGACAAGGCACAGGCCACCACGAAGCCAACGACAGGTACATCCGCAACTCCAGGAGGTGAGGCCAACTATGCGCTGAGGCAGAGTCCGTGGGCGAGTCCACAGCAGATTAGCAGCATTATTCAAGAGACGCAGCGTTTGATCAAGGCCAAGCTGGGCGTGCTTCAACGTGCCATGCAGCTCTACCTGAGCAATCGTGATACGGAGTTTATAATATTCCGACCGATACGCGTAAGTTCCATTTCCAGTTACTGCGGAAATTTTGTCGAGATTGGTAATCATTTTATATTTTTGCAGAACAACATAATCCAATCGTTTGTTCGGTTGGAGCAGCTACTGACCACAAATAGTTACTCGGCCGATGACATGATCATCACGAGCTGTCCCTCAGCGGAACAGGTCTCCATCTTGCTGTCCAGTGCCAGCATTTTGGCCGCCGAGGGCGTCGCTAGCTTTGCTGCCGCCGCACGGAAAATCAGCACCTCCTCGTCCATTGAGGGTGCTCCCAGCAACAGAAAACTTAGCACCATTTCCAATAAGGAGCAGCCACAGCACATGGTAGTAGAGGAGTCTGAGGCAGAGTCTAAGCCAGATCCAGACACGGCATCTGCTCCAGCTGCAGACCTCCATGAATAGTTTAACTTTACTTACTCCTTATGTATTTATGATGATGTATATTACAATTTATATATATTTTATATTATTTGAATTATTTGCTAAGCAGCCCGTTAAGCAAGCTGAGAATGTGACGAAGTCAAAAATAAATTATCAACATTTAAAATTACAACTACAACAAACTGAGCTACGTTCATTCATTAACAGTGGTAATGGGAATGGGCGCTTGGGCCGCTTGTCAGTGATATGTTTTGTGTTGGACTCTTTGCTCCGACTAGGAGAGCAAGCATTTATCCTTGCCATTGGCTTGTTGCGAGTCACGTCCTCCCACAGTTGTGACACGCTGCGTCGTGGCTGTAGATGTGGTGGTCGTGGGTCTGCTGGCATTCTGTGCCATGACATCCTGTTCCATGATGGAGAGTGCCAGAGCATGCGCCAATGCCTCGTCCTCAGTCTAAACGGACACGCAATAGTTATTAGTTAATTACTTGACATTTCTCTAGGGATGCCGCTCATGTACTCACCATATCGCCTTGTATATTCTGTGCCCGGGCAGCTGCAGTTGTGGGCACTTGACGGCCTTGTCGTTGAGTGGCTTGTAATCGATTCTCGGCGGCACGTGCCGCCTTCGCACGTGTATCCGCGAAGATCTTGAACACACCCTGGCTTTCACTTGAGGTAGATGCTGTTGCGCCCACCATGGGCTTACATTCATGATCGCTGCTGTGGCGATGACGTAGACAGAAGTTGAGTTTGCATTGGGAGCACTGAACTGGGATTAACTCCTTGCGTTTGCAGCCTTTGGCATTGCATCGATTTGTGTAGATTTTCTTGCTGTCCGACTTGCATTGCTTATCTATGTGCTGGCCAACAGTCAGGTCGGGTTCAACTCCTGGCGCAGTTGGAACGGGCTCGCCACAGAGCGGGCATATGGGTACTTGGAAGTTTTTCCTGTGGGCGCCTGGGCAGTTGTGGCGTTCATAGCTGTAGTGGGAGGCACAAAACACCTTGTCACATGAATCACATTTCACTGGTAGGAAATCTATATATGGATGAACAATAATTAAATTATGTACGTGTTGTTATTGTTTGTATGGTCAGCACTTGCCCAATCTGTTGCATGTAGCTTCGCTGCAATTTTGTCCTAAGTGTGGAAATTCCATTATGTAGTAGTAGTTCGGTTGCTTGTGATGAACTAAATGTGTAATTTGGCGCACTTTAACTTTTATTTGCAATAAAAACGCACACAAAACTTCTAGAACGCGCCAGATGATATTGGTAAATGACTAAACATTTTATTCTGTGTGAATGGTCATTGCCATTCACCCCGATTTCTTTCGATATTACATTTTGCCATTCTCTCAAATCAGGGAAGTGTGAGCGGTTATCGAAACATTTTGCGCGCCTTTTAGTGTTGCAGTGTTGCCAGCTGATATGCGGAATTTGAAAATTTAAAAAGTTCATTTCGGTTAACTGCTTCCACCGACCAAATACTTATTCTATGTACTAAGCATTTTTACATACATATTTACAAGTTTATTTATTGAAATATTATTTTGGAATTTGTCTGTTACAAAATATGTTGTCAATATAGATAAACATAAATATATGCCAACAACAATCAAGGAAAAAAAAACATTTCCCAATTCAATCACTTTAATTTACATATTTTTGAAATTGTTTCATTTGCAATTCATTTTTCATTTCATTTTATAACTGTCTTACTTTGAGTTATTGATAGATAATACCGAATATAGAATGAGAATAGTTTCGCAATCAGCGATATATGTATATAGACTACACCGAACGTCTATAATATTAATAATAATCAATAGGTTTTTGTAAACATTTACAAAAATAAAAGCAACATTTGCAATAATAATAATTACTGTGTAAGAATAATAATAAATGTATATGCATGTGCTGGTGTCAGATTGTATATATGTGTGTGTGTGTGTGTGTGTGTGATAATGCATCCGTAATAAAAGTTCAACTTTTGTTCAATTATTGAGAAGAGGAATTTAAAGCGTTTGGAATATAGCGACGACGGTGGCCACTTTGTAGCACAATTTCTCGACAAATTGGTCCCGCTAAATTAACACATGCATATTTGATAAATTATAATATATTCGTAGCACTGCGTCGCTTTGCTGTTAGTTTAAACATTTTCTAAAAATGCAACTGGCGATTTGATATTTGAAGTTAGGCAATTTCTCTGGCGAACGGAGCAAAAGCCTCCCAATAGCCGATGATCTGTGTGGAGATATTGAAATTTAGTTCAAAAATTAGATATATATGAAATATAGTTATTTTACTTGTTGCTGATGCGCCATTTGAACCTCAATATACTTGATAATGTTGGCCTTAAAGTCTTTCACTCTGCTTATCTCAAACCGTTCCATTTCGCGTTTTATTTCCGCCGATATGTCATCAAACTGCTGCTGGCAGCGCTGCACCTTTCCCTGCCACTGAAGAAACAACTCTTTAAGATATTCAATTTTAAGATTTTTCAACAGTTTCCAACCTCTTCAACTTCTTGTTGCGCCTGGTCCAGCTTGTCGGCCCGATTGGCCAACTCATAGCGACCCCGATTCTCCCTCCGCTTGGATAGCTGCATTTGGGCATATTGCCAGTTCTGGAATGCCTTGACACGTTCGTGGAAAATGCACTTGATGGCACCAAAGAGACCCAGATAGTCCTTGACGAACTCGGCCAGTATGAAGAAATCCGAGTTGGCCTGTTCCGAGCGTAACAATTGTATCTTCTCCTCCACATCAGCCAGATTGGAGAGTGCGCGGGACAGCCCTGTATGCTCCTCGCATGTGCTCAGCATGGCCGCGGATCTGGCCACGAGTCCGGTTAGCGCTGACAGTTCTCGACGAGAGGAGACCAAGGACTTCAATGCCGAGGACAGCTTCTGTAGGTTGGCATCCAAGTTCTCCACTTCGGTGATCTTGTCATCGAACCACGGATCATTCTCATCCATTTTGTACGTAATCTTGTTGACAGTTTCGCCAACTTTGTTGAACAGCCGAATGACGCCAGCGCCACTTAGGGCGGACGTGTTGACGGCACGTGGCAGCTCCTGGTCACTCTCCAGAAAATTCATAAAATCCATGTCCACTCGCAGCACTGGATGCTGCGCTGTGCGATGCACGAATCGTTCCAGCGCCGCACGACGAATTTCGATCCACTCCTGATTTATAGGTGTGCCGGGTTCACTCTGCTGCGGACTCATCTTCACCTTGGTGCTGCCGATGATGTTCTTGGATGGTGCCGGCGGTATAATGCGACCCATGCGCATGTACTTGTTCACCAGAAGATCATGTATGCCCAGGAAATCGCTAAATCTCCTCAGAGTACTAAACTCACTACTCTTGAATTTGGGAATGTTTGTTTTCGTTGTCACTCTAACATGGTGAAAATAGTAATAAATATATAAAGAGATAAGGGTATGTGTGAATGGAACTTGTGACTCACTTGTATGCCAAATAGGAGCTCATGCCGTCGCCCACCTTTTGTGGTTCGGATACGACGATTTTTATAAAGAAGTCACCATCATCGTTGAGAACATCTTCCAAGTTGCTGGCAGAAATTCGACGCTGCTGCTGAAATCATTTGAATTATTAAACGGCAACAAAACATAAATATCATATTTCGCTGATTAGTAGAGAAATCTATGCCCCCAGACGGGGGCGTTGTGCGGTGGGGCGGAAGCAGAGATTGCTTGTGACGTTGCCAAATCAAACAAAGGCAGAAAGCACAAAAAAAAGAAGATAAACACTCGGAGTCGCCGCCCATTTACAATTAGTTTAATAATAAATAAGAAAATTGGGATTGTGGAGTGTGTAACTTACATGTACTTCGCTTGGGGTCATCGCCGACACGAATAAATCATTTTCATTCTCCAAAGTTACACTGCCCGGCGCTGGAACCTCCTCCTCGTCGGATGCACCGGACGTAGACCCGTTGTTTATATCCACATCGGCAAACTCTCTGTTCTGTTCGTGTGTTGGTGACTCAACATCCATATTGTGGCACAGTCAATACTAATTAATTAACTAAAGTTCGTTATACGCACTACTTGCTACTTTAATTACAACCAAATTATTGGAATTCTTTGCCTTTTTGTCGTCCCACTCGATAAGTGCAAGACAAAAGTGATATCGATATGCCCACTGCAACATTGAGTGTGACCAACTTAAGCTTACTGGCCGATACCAATCGTACTAAATACCAAACTTTTACATTGCTCATATTTATTAAATGAATCGAAAATATACTTGAATGTGCGTTACTGGACATTTTGGTTGGACGAAATCCAGCTTATAAATGAAGACACCTGGACATACACAGATGGTGAGTTAGCTTGGCCACAAGGCAGCTTTCCCCAGGACACGATCCCAATCAGCACATTACCCTGAACAAGGGGACCGCCCGAATCCGAAGTACAGATGCTAACACCTCCTGTGAGAGGACCAGTACAAAGATTTGTGGAATGCACATCTGCTCCTTTTACACCCAGTGCCGTTTCACAGGAGCTCAAGCTAATAATGGGAACATTGGCTGCAACTTGGAGAACACTGGGGTAAGAAGGCGAGCTGGTTGTTGAGGTGCTTCCCCAGCCGTATAGATTGGCAGTTCCGGTGGGAACAACACCAGAATTTGGCAGAGTCACAGCAGCCACAGCAGCAGTCCAAGTAAACGCAGTGGGAGTATAGATTAATCCAATGTCGTATGGTACAGTGCCTCCAGTGTACAGATCATTAACCACGAAATAGGTGATGCTTCGAGTCTGAGTAGTGGATGCTGTTCCAGCGACTGCATTGCTTCCGGCCACAAGAGTACTGCCCAGAACCTGTGCACGATTGGTCAGGCAATGGGCTGCAGTAACCAGCCAATTAGCATTGATAATGCTGGCCGCGCAATAATGGGTTCCCTGGTATTGCATGGATACGGCGTAGGGGGCAGCATTGACGGAGGCGGCGACTCCACCCACAACACGACCATTGGGTCCACCTTTACTTGCCGCAGCAATGGCTGCGGTCACTTCGCAGCAGCCAATGAATAGGCAGCAGACGATAAGGTATAAATTTAATTTACTGTGACCGTGCGTCTTCATGGTTTTCCGCGAAACTGTTTACATTTTCCACTATCGAGTGCCTTTTATATTAAATCGAGATACTAAGTGTGAACGACAGTGGCTGCTAATGATAAGGAATTTCAATTTACTTTTTCTGCACACGAGATAAGCAAATTCTTTTTAATTGGAAGGGAAGGCAGATTAATTACGGCCCAACAATCAAATTGTATTGAATGGAGAACAGACAACGGTGTTTTCCAAACTTTCATTGGTTTACAGAACACAAGCAAGAACTATTTTTTTTTGACTTTAATCAATATCTCGAGGATTGCTCGAGGGACATCACGAGCTATTTGTAAGTATGTACTTGTTCAAATATAGATAATAATAACAAACTAATAAAAGCGAGCTTTACAACTACAAAGAGATAAATTTTTTCAAAATAGTTACAGTTATAAAATATTAATTCCAGTATTTAAAGCTGATTGTGATATGCAAGGCGTTTTTAGTATTCTATGCCATTCACACTACAGTCAGCTGAAAAAATACCGATATATCGCTTGGAACTGCCCATTTGCGTGGAGAAAATACTAATCGATTTAAATACTTAACGAATATTTTGCATACATTTATTTAAAAGCACGGACAATGTGTCGAGGGTTTACACAACTTGATTAGCCGAAATCCAATTGATGAATGACGATACCTGCACATAGACAGACGGTGAGTTAGCCTGACCGCATGGTAACTTTCCCCAGGATACGATGCCAATCAAAACATTGCCTTGGACAAGGGGACCTCCGGAATCGGCAGTGCAGAAACTCTTGCCTCCAGTCAGTGGACCAGTGCACAAGTTTGTTGTATGAACATCTGCTCCTTTCTTGCCCAGAGCAGTTTCACATGATTTTAGGCTGATTATGGGAATATTAGCTGCTACTTGGAGGACGCTGGGATATGAGGGCGAGTTGGTTTTTGAGGTACTTCCCCAGCCATACAAGTTGGCAGTTCCTGTAGGTATAGCGTTACTCTTGGGCAGACTTATAGGAGCCACAGCTGCAGTCCATGTAAACGCAGTGGGAGTATAAACTAATCCAATATCATAAGGCACACTTCCACCAGTATAAAGATCATTGAGGACGTAGTGAGTAATGCTTCTCTTCTGCGCAGTGGATGCTGTTCCAGCGACTGCATTGCTTCCGGCCACAAGAGTACTGCCCAGCACCTGTGCCCTATTGGTCAGGCAATGGGCGGCAGTTAGAAGCCAGTGGGCATGAATAATGCTGGCGCCGCAGTAATGTGATCCCTTGTACTGCATAGATGCTATGTAAGGAGCAGCATTAGTCGACGCTGCCACTCCGCCAACTACACGTCCATCGGGTCCAAAATGGTCCGTTAAGGCAAATGCTCCTCTACAACCAATTAGTAGGGAGCACACAATGAAGTAAAAAGTTAGCAGCCTGTGATCGTTAGTCTCCATGCTTGTCCGCATAACTGTTTACATTTTCCATTATCGAGTGCTTTTATATTCAATCAAGGAATGAAATTGAAACGTTAGTGACAGAAAATGATAAGATATTCAATTTACGATTCCAACTAATGAGATAAGCATAGTCAATTTAATTGAATTGGAAAAAGATTAATAAGTGTTTAAACAATTTCGTAGTTATCTGGCAAAGAGAATCTTAGTAAAACGTTGAGGACTTTTTTATAATAAAAATATACATCAGCAAATATAGATAACATGAATCATGATATCATGAATAAAGTGAACTATCTTACAATTGAACTGAATACATAAAAATTTATTTAATTTTAAATTGGCGAACTCCTTCAGCTGTGGTATTTTTAACTGCTCTGCATTTTGGTATTTTTATATTTTCAGAATGGAACCAATACATCGATAAAGTTGTTATCGATATTTGTAGTCATCCGTACAACTGACTCAGATCGACTTGGTGGCTGACTTTTTTCCACGGAAATTTTGATAAAAACTGCAACTAATACATAAGTTACCGCATTGCAAATATATAATACAGAGTGCGAGTGGCGGATTACTTAATATATTTATTAAATCAAACTGCAACGTGTGCTGTGGAAGCCGCATAAGTAACACGCCCCAGTGCCACAACAATAGGTGGACAACGAGCGAGAGAGCGAGTGCGCAAGAGAGTGTGTGTGTGAGTGTGAGTGAGTGAAGAGATACAGTGAACGAGAGAGAGGTGCGAGGAGAGGTCAGCAAACCCGCAATTAAGAAAAAGTCGACACGTACAAGAGTTTAGCAGAGACAGTGACAGAGAAGAGCAGGAGAATAAAGCAACTGCTTAAAGATGTCATCCGGCGATTTTGGCAATCCGCTACGGAAATTCAAATTGGTGTTCCTCGGCGAACAGAGTGTGGGGAAGACGTCACTAATTACACGGTTCATGTATGACAGCTTTGACAACACCTACCAGGCGACAATCGGTATTGATTTTCTCTCCAAAACGATGTATCTGGAGGATCGGACGGTGCGATTGCAATTGTGGGATACGGCGGGACAGGAACGATTCCGTTCGCTGATACCATCGTACATACGCGACTCCACAGTGGCCGTCGTCGTATACGACATAACGAACACAAACTCGTTCCATCAGACCTCCAAGTGGATCGATGACGTGCGCACGGAACGAGGCAGTGATGTCATTATAATGCTGGTCGGGAATAAAACGGATCTCTCCGACAAGCGGCAAGTGTCCACTGAGGAGGGTGAGCGCAAAGCGAAAGAGTTGAACGTCATGTTCATTGAAACGAGCGCCAAGGCCGGCTACAATGTGAAGCAATTGTTTAGACGCGTGGCGGCGGCGCTTCCTGGCATGGACTCAACAGAGAATAAACCATCCGAGGATATGCAAGAGGTTGTGCTTAAAGACTCGCCTAACGAGACTAAGGATCCAGAAGGTGGCTGTGCCTGCTAGAAGTGGGCATTCGACACCACCACCGCCCAACACCTTATCTATCCCCCTCCCTTAGAGAACCTCCGCTACGACCTCGAAAACATTCACACACATTGACAGACAGGTGTACTACCCCCTCCTCCACCCCCTGCGTGGGTGTATGTGGGCAGCGGGCTAAATGAGATGGAGCGACAACAGCTAGCTGAAAGAAGAAGAAGACGAAGCAGTAGTAGATGATGAGTTGCACACATACACACACACACACAATTCTTTCTTAAGTTTAAGTTTATTTATAACTAAAACAAAAACAAAATACGAGAAATGATAGCAAAACATAAATAGACTAAAAACAAACTAATTTAACGCATTCGGCTAAATATGTACGTTAAATCAAGTATGCGCCTAATCCCAACACTCACACATACCTAAATACACACATACATATAAAGTTCAAGCCAGAGTTCACACACAGCAGTAGCAGCATTACATTTTGTTTGCGAATTTGTTATATTAGAGGAAGAGAGCGAGCGAGCGAGCGATCATTCGATAGCTTCATTATCGATAAGATTTGTAATCAGAGTTTGATAAATTTGCAGAGTGCGTAAGTGTTCCCCTAGCAATAATCATAAAAACTGGCAAAGTGTGATCTGAGCTTTAGCAAGCACTCTCTCTGACCAATCTTGTACTTACATACATTCATCAGATAAAGAGAACATTCCAATTTGCGTGCCAGAGTTACCAGCTTGTGTTCAAGCCAGGAGAGTACTGAATACCCCTCCATCTCCCTCCTCCTCCATTTGTATCCCAAGCAGGCAACGCAGTTGATTTGGCGCAGAAATTGGCATCTTATGATAAATATTTATATATAAATATACATATTAAATTAATATATAAATTACATATGATATGTATTTTTATGAAAGCAGACAGACAGGCAGAAAGAGTAAACAATTAACAATTAAACACAGAAAAACAAAATTAAAACGATAACGACAACAACAACAACAAAAATATTAACAATTTTTGCTTCGATTAGCGAGAGAACTTTGTGCATTTTTTACGCAACCTAAGCAAAAGCTTACAAAATTTGAAATACGAAACGCAATTTTTAATAAATCAAATTATGAAACTAAACATAATAAGTATTAGCAATAAATTTAACAGAAAATGTTAATACAAAAAGGTGTTTATTTCCTCTCCCTCCATCACATATAATATGTCCCAGGTTCGAATAAAAAAAGGAAGATAAAACTTTATCTGGTGACTCATAGATAATTCTCGAATAATTTTTGACCCGCTTCGGGTTTAATTTATGAGGATTGTTTATTAATATATGTGTTTAAAAGCGTAAGAAATACAACTGAAAAATGCAGCGCAAACTGTTTTTTTGCATCTATAAATAGAGAGTACTTTAAGTGGATCGATCATATCATATTTAGAAGCTGTCCTCATTCGTGATGAATTCGTCGCGAATCTTCTGCAGCTTCTCAATCAGTTCGGCAACAGAGACCTCCCCGTGCACCTTGTTGTCCCGGGTGCGTACATTGACTGTGTTCGAGGAGCGTTCCTTGTCGCCCACAACCAGGATGAAATTGAACTGGGCCAGTTGAGCATTTCGAATCTTCTTGTTCATCGTATCGCCAGCGTCGGTATCCACTTCGCTCATAAAGCCTGCGGCGTAGAGTTGATCCCGAACCGTTTTGGCGTACTCATCGTAGGCAGGACCAACGGGCACGACCATAACTTGGCGTGGTGATAGCCAGAAGGGCCATTTGCCAGCATAGTTCTCTGTGAGAATAGCAATCATGCGCTCTACGGAGCCGAGAATGGCACGATGGATGATGACGGGACGCTTCTTTTCACCATCGTCGGCAATGTAGTTGAGATTGAAGCGTATGGGTAGCTGGAAGTCCAGCTGTATGGTAGCGCATTGGAATGGACGCTTCAGTGCATCCATTATGGTAATATCGATCTTGGGGCCGTAGAAGGCGCCATCGCCGGGATTCTCTTTCCAGGGCATGCCGAATTCATTGAGGGATTCAGCCAACGCCTTCTCAGCGGCATTCCACACCTCCAACTCGCCGAGATACTTCTCTGGTCGGGTGGACAATACCAGCTGGAAGGAGAAGCCAAAGATGGTGTACACATGACGCAAGAAGTCCAAGCAGCCTTTCATCTCATCCTTGATCTGCTCTGGAGCACAGAAGATATGAGCATCATCCTGCTGGAAACGGCGCACACGGGTCAAACCAGTTAATGCTCCGGACAACTCATTCCGATGCAGAACTCCAAAGTCAGCCATGCGCAGTGGCAACTCCCGCCAGGATCGATTGCGGTTGTCAAAGATGAGGCAATGGCCAGGACAATTCATGGGTTTCAGTGCAAACTTCTCTTTCTCGGCCTCAAAGGAGAACATGTTGTCGGCATAATGATCCCAGTGGCCGGACGTCATCCACAGCTTGGCGTTGTAGATATTGGGCGAGATGACCTCCTGGAAGCCACGCTTCCTATACTCTCCCCGAATCAGGTTCATCAGCGTGTTGTAGATGTGTGCACCACGAGGCTGGAAGAAGCACGAACCGGGCGACAGTTCATGGAAAAAGAAGAGCTCCTGTTCGCGTCCAATCTTGCGATGATCTCTCTTGGCGGCCTCCTCTTGAATCTTCTCCCACTCCTTCAACTGCTTTGGATCCGGGAATGAGATGCCATAGACACGCTGCAGAGTCTCCGCATCGGCCTTGCCCTCCCAGTAAGTGGACGAGTTCTTGGTAATCTTCAGTGCCTTCACCTTGCCAGTGTGGCGCACATGTGGTCCACGGCACAGATCAATCAGTGATCCACACTTGTAGACCGTAGTGCGATCCGTGGTGACCTTCTCGTTGAGAATACGCAGCTTGAACTCATTGTACTTGAACATCTCCAGGAGATCGGATTTCTTCATCTCCAGACGCTCGAAATTCTGCTTCTCCTTGACTATCTGCTTAACCAGCGTCTCCATGGTGCCGTACTCCGTAGTGGACACCTAACGGAACGAATGAGTTTATCAGCGAGATTGACTTGGAACAGATGTTCGATGCACTTACACCATCGCCTTCCAGATGCATGTCGTAGTAGAAGCCATTCTCGATGGGTGGACCGTAGCACAAGTGTCCGCCGTAGATGCGTTCCATGGCCTCGCCCATGATGTGGGCAGAGCTGTGCCAGAATACGGCCTGTGCCTCAGGATCATCGAACTTGAGCAGCTGCAGGCTGCAATCCCCCTCCAGCACACGATCCAAATCCCACACCTCACCGTTCACCTTGGATATAATGGTGTTATCGGCCAGTCCCTTGCTAATGCCACTGGCCACATCGTAGGGTGTGGTCTCCCAGGAGGTGGCATCCACCTGCTTGCCATCTGGCAGTGTCACTTTGATGGCAGTGCGAGGCTTGGACGCCAGCTCAGCCAGGTATTCCGCCTTGCACTTCTCCCACAGCACATTGCGCTCCTCAATATATTTGGGCCAAGGATTAAGTTCTGCAAAATCGAAATTATTCGATTATTATGAATCGATTATTAGTATTATCTGATTACCTTTGCGACCATCTCCGCCGCCTGCGGCTGGTTTTTCCTTCTTCTCTTTCTTCATCTTTGCAGCCTGTGTGGAGAAAAAAGTGAGAAAATCAATAAAGGGCCATGGCAAATGTTAAATTACAATTGAAGGCAAATTTTACTTTAAACAATTGCGCAGTTGAAAAGTAATTATAATTAATGTGTTTTTGGTGTTTGGCTTTTTGTTGAAGCTTACACAGTTGTCCTAAAATAAAGACAAATGACTATTTATGCTCTTCTCTCGCTTTTATCTTCATATGTATGCACACACATGTACATATGTATGTACATAGATTCGGCGAAACTGATGCAATAAACCAAGAAAGTTTAGTCAGAGCAGCGAAAGAGGATGTTAAAAAACACCGGTAAATTGAAAGGGTGGGAGGTTGGCTGTGGTAGAGTTAGTGACGTCACAACTGTCAACTGGCTGTGATTCAGCATGTACACATGATAATAGCCCAGCTATACACACATACATACGTTTACATTTATTTGCAGACAGGTAAATGTGATGTGGCAAACACTTAAACAAATATAGTACAAAGTATGGCAAACACAATCAATTGCGAGCAGTAACACCAACCAAAGTTGCGTAGCACCGATAGCTGCGTTGCTGTCGTTGTATTTGTTGTTGTTGCGGCTGCAGATGTCGATATTCAGCAGTTGCCAAAGCTCGTATTTTGTGCAAATTGATTCTGTTGTTGCTTCTCAATGCACCAACGTATGGCAACACTTTCAACATAACTTAATTGTGTTAACTTTTCTACTGCACTCGATTGCAATTAAAAGGGTTATTAACATGCCTTTTGATTGTTTAAATCCAAATTACTTAATTCCGTCACCACGTTGTCACCCATATTTCTACTAGAAAGAGCGGAGATGTGGATGTGTGTCGGCTATTTACAGGCGCAAGTATTGCCTATCGATAACGTGAGTTGTTATCGCAAACTGCAGTTTCTTAGGCAGCTATCGACTTGTTTTCTTGTTGAACAGCTGATTTGAATGTGGCGCCAATTCGAATTCGAATGTCCTACATTCGCAGTTAATATCGATTTTTAACCTGCTGACATAATTTACTACACTGTGCGTGTTTATTTTGGACACAATTTAATTCTTTATCGGGAGTTTGCTTAAAAACCAACAAAATTGCACACTTACTGGAAAACCCGTTGCACCACCAACCACCGCTCTCGGGTGGCACAACGGATCGTCTTGGTGTAGAATTCGATTTCTACAACGTGGCTTCCAGCAAGGTACACCCCAGTCCAGGGGCAGCCCGTAGTGTCTGGGCCTTGCCCCTGACAGCCTCCTCATCATGCAACATGGAGGAGGACGGCCATGCCCATGGCGATATTGATATTGACATTGATCATCGACCGCACTCTCCGGCTGGAGCGAATGGTAGTGCTTCCAACGCCGAAGGCAATGAGCATGATAGCAACATGCTGCTCTTCGAGGGCGTAGACGGCGCTACAGTCAACCTAGATGACATCTTCGACATCATCAAGAATGGTGAAGTCAGCGAAGTAGAAAATCTCGTAGAGAAATTCGGTATGGAATGCTTGTCAGCCAGAGATCGGCATGGCTATACGCCCGCACACTGGATAGCCCTCAACGGCAATGTGCAGCTCATGCGCTACTTAATCGAACGCTCCGCTCCAATTGATCTGCCCTGCCTGGGCACCCAGGGCCCACGACCCATACACTGGGCCTGTCGCAAAGGTCACGCGTCGGTGGTACAGGTACTGCTGCAGGCGGGCGTGGCAGTTAATGCTGCTGACTTCAAGGGCCTGACGCCGCTTCATTTGGCCTGCATGTACGGACGTACTGCGACCGCCGCCTACTTGTTGGGCATGGGAGCGCTCAACAATCTGACGGACATCAATGGGGATACAGCGCTCCATTGGGCCGCCTATAAGGGACATGCGGATCTGATGCGGCTGCTGATGTACTCGGGAGTGGAGCTGCAAAAGACGGATAACTTTGGCTCGACCCCACTACATCTAGCGTGCCTCTCGGGCAACATTAACTGCGTGCGATTGCTCTGCGAGAAGTCCCAGCTGGATCTGGAACCCAGGGATAAGAATGGCAAGACACCCATCATGCTGGCCCAGGCGCACCAGCACCAGGACGTGGTGCGTTTGCTGTACGGCGAGGTGAAGAAGAAATCTCGCTGGATACCATCAGTGTCCGAAAGCTGGGGTTGGCTGTTTGGAGGTGCCGGAGATTCCAAAGGACCCTTGTTTCTGTTTCTGTTCTCGGTGCTTCTTTGGGGCTACCCCATGTACATGATACGCGCCATCCCCATTACCTGGAATATTCTGCGCCGATCCCATTATTGCTTCATCTACTGGAACGTGGTCATGTGGGTCAGCTGGGCCATTGCCAATCGCCGTGATCCCGGCTATATACCACTCAGCTCAGATGCATATTATCGGGCCATCAAACAGATCCCCTACTTTGACAAGCTGAAGAAGCGCAATGTGATGCTCACCCGGCTGTGCCACAGCTGCCGCTGCTTGCGTCCACTGCGGGCCAAGCACTGTCGCGTATGCAACCGTTGCGTCTCCTACTTTGATCACCATTGCCCATTCATTTATAATTGCGTGGGGCTGAGGAATCGTATGTGGTTTTTTCTGTTTGTGCTGTCGGTGGCCGTCAATTGCTCCTTCACCATCTACTTTGCCTGCTACTGTGTTATGATCGAGGGATTTACGCTGCTCTATGTTCTGGGTCTCATTGAGGCGGTGGTCTTCTGCGGCTTGGGCTGGATACTCACCTGTACTTCGGTAGGTCTAGGTAGCTTGTTGAAAGGTTCCCATTCTCTAAGTATTGCATTCTTGCAGATTCTTCATGCTTGCATGAATCTCACCACGAACGAGATGTTTAACTATAAACGTTATCCCTACTTGCGTGATAAGCGTGGACGCTATCAGAATCCTTTCTCGCGAGGACCCATTCTGAATCTGCTGGAGTTCTTTGTTTGCTTGCCGGATCGAGGCGATGACAACGATCTGCTGCTGGAGGATAACATTTGATTAAGAAGCTAGGAGCGCGCTCATGCTCGCCGGCGTAAGGTCCCCTTGCGTGGATAATACCTCCATGTCCAAGGAGCTGCCAGCGCTGTGCTTTGATTTTGCTCCAGGCTTTTTACGCTTACTTGATCACATCTTGATATATCTCACAACAGCGAAATCAATTTTTAACGGTCTACAAATTCCAAGTGGTGCTAGAGGTGGGTCTACAATTGAAATATCGATCGATGGCTATTGAGGGTTTTTAAGAACTATCGATAATGGCGAGTGTATTCCACCTCTGATTGTCGCTATCCTTGCAGAGATTGTTTAGCCTCAAAATTTAATTAAGTTACAATTTCGTTTTTTAGTATTAGCTTCCTCCGCAAGGATAAGAGAGATTGGAGATGCTTATTAACTAGCCTAAATACCAATACGAATACGCTTGACTCTTGTTATTCAATCATCTTTGTACAAATTGTTATGTATAAAATGTTGTATTTAATGAAATTCTAATAATATATATTAAATTAAACTATTTCGGAAAGTAGTTCATTTTTGAAATCGTCATTAAATTCTGGTTGAAAATGTGTTACACTATACAACACTGAACAAGCCAGACTCGACATTAGTACAGCGATCGATTATACTGCATATCGATAATGTTAAATGGCGCTTAATTCAAATAGACATGTCTATCTCCGACATATACATACACAAATATATATTTACTTAATATAATATAAAAAATGTATATAAAAAGGTGTACTAAATGGCTAAGCGCGGGAAGACTACCCGCAATTTGTTCACTTCTTGTTGACATTGCACGATTAATACTATAAAAATCAGATCGAAGAGTTGGGGATGTGGGGCTATATGGTTACACTTTGGCATGTATGATTTGGATGGGAATATCTATATATATGCATAAATATGCTTAGCTCTCGAAACAAAAGTCGTAGTTCTCGGGGTCCTCCGGAATAGGTGGCGGATCCTTGCTAATGTCTACGCCTTCAGTATCCAACAGCCGCAATTTGATCTCCATGGACAAGAGTGTGTCGAAATCTTCCTTCTTTTGCTTACTGCTCATCTCCTGTCCCAACAGGGCATTGATGCCATCCGTCCAATAATTGAATATGCTCTCATCGGGCGCCATAAAGTCCAGCGTCGAGTGATCCATGCTTTCGAATGTAATGGAGAAGGCCAAGTTCACGGCGGACTTGTAGGTGCGTGTTCCCTTCATGTGGGGACACTCTTTGCCCTCCAGGAGCTGCTTAATATCCACTATGGGCAACTTTTTGGGAAGTTCCTCTAGCGTGGGTATATTCTTCTCATCGCAGTCGCCATAATGGATTACCTTGTGATTAGGGGACAGGCGAGCATACCAAAACTTATCCTTGGATCGGGTGCCACGTGAATACTTGGAAAATCGGGTGCCTAGAGAAGAATAGATTATATTAATGGAGTTCTCCGAGATCAAAGATTGGGTACTTACCTTCCACTAAAAAGGAGAGACGCTGTTGCTTAATTAGCTCCACAATTTGTGGTGAGATTTTCTCCTTCAGCTTAACGATGGCTGAGGCCGTCGAATCGCACTCCTCCTTAGAGGTGCGTTCCTGCTGACGCAGCGTGGTGATCTGCTGATAGGTGAGCAGGGCAATCTTGCTGCGAAAGTCTTCCAGATTCTCTGGGCGCAGCTTTAAGGTGCGCTGTATCTGTTCGCGTACAACGCTAAACACTTTCTGAAAATCCTCGGATGTGGCACGCATATCTTTCCAAGTGCGATTCAAGGTGATCACACAGATGCAGAAAAACTCCTCGAAGGGCTGATCATGTGTGAAGAACATGGGCTGAAAGTCGCCCGACTGTTCTGCCGGTGGCTCGCCAATCCTGAGTATGTCGCAGAGCACCTTCACCAGCTCAATTGAGGTGCGTCCGAAGGGACACTGGTGCTCATCCGCCCGACACGAGTTCTCATGCACGATCTTCGTATACTGCTGTGTGTAGATACGCGCGAAGTAGACCATGCAGTCCAGGGCCAGAATGCCCGGCGGTGTATCAATAAAATCCTGGGCAGGATTAATGTCACATTTGAAGCCTAGCTTCTTGTAATACTGTGAGAAGTTGACATTGCCACCGCCGGAGCCGCCACTGCCGCCTCCTCCACCACGCCGAGCGTGCTCTTCATTGAGGCTCAAGGCGCCCGCATAGTCATCAAAGGCTATGCGTCGCAATTCCTTAATCTTCTCATGGGCATCCTGATCCTGGGCATTCATCTTCAAGCGCATACGTTTCTCAAGCAGTCCCAGCGTCAATGTCTGCAGCACATATAGCTGATGGGTCATCTCGGTGCTCAGTCCGTTCCCGATTAGCGCCAGGCGATACTGTTTAGCGCTTATGGTGTTGGCAATAACACGCTTCCGGGGCTCCTCTGCCTTCATGAATAGCGCATTGAGCAGGGCGATGGCATTCTGTCGCATGACTGGGGAGTTGACCTCCTGCAGCAGACGCAGCAGATCCTGCAGCTTAATGTCCTCGGCCACAAGGACGTACTTGCTGCTGCTCTGTACAATGTTCTCCAGATTGGACAAAGCACTCTCGCCACACTTGGCGGAATATTTCTGAAAGTTCCTTACAATTTCAATGTTACGGGCCACAAAGCTATTCTCTGGAACTTCCCAGGATACAGTGCCGTGCTCCATGAGCTCCACGAAGCTGGCCAGACTGTACTTGAGTATCTCATCATCCTTCTGGTTGACATCCTCGATCATTTTGATCAATATGTCCAAACCCTTCTCCTTGATAAACTCCAGCGCGAACGTGTGATCCATGCTAAGCGATGTCAGCTCCTTGAGACGCTGAGCCTTCTCCAGTGCGTTGCCATTGATCAGTGTCTCCAGCGCATCGCTGGCTGTCTTGGAGGGGGAATACTGTAGCCGCAGCACCGACCCATTCTTAATCTCATTGCGATTCTTCTCAGTCACATACTTCATGTTGTTCGTCTCACAGAACTGGAGGGCATAGTTCTGATGATCGCTGATTGACCAACCATTGCATATTTCCTGTATTTTACCTGACAACATAAAAATTAAGCATTATTATCAGTGTCAATTTCAGTTTATTAACCCCAGTATGCATCCCCCTCGAGAGACTATCTGACATCAATTCCCACTTCCTGTTGCCTCCCCTGCATTTTAATGAGGGCTGATGACGCCGTCATGAGACGGAGACAGGACAGTCGCATTCCACAAAGGGCGTTGGCGCTTTGCAAATTATAGACACCTTAGCCAAATATCTAATACACAAGTTAACAGGTGAATATAGTTCACATTCTATTTTTTCAATTGAATTATTTCAATTCACCTTTCTTGCACTTTCATTTAAATTTATAAATAAACAATTGAGTTACTCACTTGCCAGTGGCTGTCTTTGATCGAGATTTATTAACTGCGCCATATGATTCTCACGCTCCACTGCAATTTTCACAATGTGCGCATCTTTCACCGGCATCTTTTTCGGTATCATTTTGATAATAAAATATAATTGACAACTATTTATAACTAAATTACTATTATTCTTTTGCAAGTCCGACTTTTCTTATAATTTGGCTATCAATGGCATCGATACTTTGGTATGCTGCACTGCTATCGAGGAGTTATATGCCGCGCTTATATCGATAGTATCGATAGCGTACTGCAAATCAACATTTAAACCAAATATAAATTATTAATCAAATTTATTATTTATTACGTTGTCAACAATTTCAGTAATTCACCTACAACAAGCACATTAATGCTATTGCCAAGCAATCGATATTTTTGCCGATTCGTGGTTTCAGCGGGAAATTCAAAGTCTTCGGGAAAGCTCATGAGACGAGCTACTTCTCTCGGCGTAAAATAACGCAATTTGATTTGTCGCAACAGTTGAAGACGTTTCTGCTTTACTTCCGCACTTGCAATGTCTCCAGATATGTCCAATAATTTAACTTCCTCAAATATCTTGTGCGATTCCTCTTCTGAAAGGGGGGTAAAAACTGATCCAGTGCCTTCGGTGTAGTGTGTGTACCCCTTTGTGAAGCACATTGATCTACTCTGGCTGGGATGAATGATGTCCATAACTAGAACTCTTTTCATGAGGACATCATCAGGTACAATTGTCGCAGCAGATACATCAGGTTCGATTATTGTTGCGATTTTCGCAGTCATCTGTTGTGTTAAATTTGCTTTTTCCACTGGCATTTTCTCCCAGATTTGTGCAGCTTCAAATGTGAAGTCTCTATTTCGACGGGCAATGCAATAATATCGATGACGAGTATTTGGAATATTAAACTGCGTAGGACTTAGTATAAATTCACGCCAATAAAAACCTGCGTCCTCTAAAGCATCAATGAATTGTTGACGAGCCTGAGATCCCTCGAATCCCTTCACATTTTCCATTAGCACGTACTGTAGCGTTTGGCATTGTGGTATCAACGAGCACAAATGGGAGAGAGCACAGGACCTTTTGTCCTCCACATCTCGCTGTAGTCCCTGACGAGTGTGCGGTTGACAAGGGGGCGACATCAAAAGCATGTTGGCATTCATTTTCGTCACCTCCTCTTCTGTCAAGCTTTGAATATTTCTCGTTTTTACATTTGAGTTCTTATAATTATGTGCATATACGGCATTAGCGACAGTGTTTACGTCCATAGCGGCAACAACTTCACCTGCTAGCTGTGCATCTATAAGAAAAAATATTGTTTTCTAAAATTATATAATATTTATAATTTTTACACTTACACTTAAAGGCATAATGCATGCCACCAATGCCGCTAAACAATTCTAGTACACGAAATTCCATTATTTTATTTATTTTACTTATTTACTCAAAATGTTCAGCATGCTTTACATCAACTGTTCGTTTGCCATTCACCACGTACGTTAACATTCTATGTACCGTTGTGAATATCATTATTGCAGAGCGGTTGAAGAAGAAGAACATCAACACGTGCCGCTTGAATTTAGTTTATTTCACTTATTCTGCAAAATGGGAAAAGCCAAGAGGAAACCACAACCCAAACCTGTGGAGGAAGATTCAGACAGTGATTCCAGTTTTGCCGAAGAGGAGGCGCCTGAAGTTGCTGATGGTCCTGTGACCGACAGCAGCGATGATGACAGCGATGTTGAGATGGACGCCGAACACTCAAAGAAGCAACCAGAAGTGGAAGCAGATGTTAGTAATAAAGAAGACGATGATGACGAAGATGATGATAACGAAGATGATGAAGACGAAGATGATGATGACGATGATGATGATGACGATGGAGACGATAATAAGACGCGATTGCCGGTGCTGAATCCGCTCAGTTTGATGAGAAACAAGGAACAGAGAATGGCGCTGTTCCGAAAAATGAAGAAAGAAAAGCACAAAAAGAAGATGCAGGAACGTCGAGCGCGCCGCAAGGCAGGATTGCCAGCGAATCCTGGACACACAATTGAAAGCTTGCGCGAAAAGGATCAAACTGAAGTGAACAACCTCAACGACTCGGACAATGAGGAGCTACGCAAAGAGCTGGAGATCGATGACTTCAGTACATACTTTGAGCGTGTCTATGAACCAAAGGTGTTAATCACATTTGCCGACAATCCCGTGACCAAGACACGCAAGTTCGGCTTGGAATTGTCACGTATATTTCCCAACGCGCTGGTCAAGATACGGAACAAAGCGTCGGTGAAGAAGATTTGCAAAAGTGCCGAGCGAGAGAAGTTCACGGATGTGGTTATTGTGAATGAGGACAGAAGAAAGCCAAACGGCCTGATGGTCATCCATTTGCCAAACGGACCGACTGCACACTTTAAGTTGTCCAACGTGAAGCTGACATCGGACATTAAGCGCGATCATAAGGAGATCACCAAGCATCGTCCTGAAGTCATCCTAACTAATTTTACCACACGTCTGGGTCTAACGGTGGGCCGTATGCTGGGTGCCCTTTTCCACCATGATCCCGAATTCCGAGGTCGGCGAGCGGCCACCTTCCACAATCAGCGAGATTACATATTCTTCCGACATCATCGCTACGAGTTCTCCAAGGAAGGCAAACGCGTCAAGCTGCGTGAATTGGGACCACGATTCACATTGAAGTTGCGCTCCCTGCAGGAAGGCACGTTCGACAGCAAAACTGGAGATTACGCTTGGATCATAAGTAACAAGCGTCACGCCATGGAGTCCAGACGTCGCTTCTTCCTTTAGTTTAAGTCCAAATGCCTTTCGATAAGTAATGACACTAATAAAATTCAAATCGATTAAAATGATTATTATTGCACAATTAATCGATAAATCGATGGATTTTCGTTTCGCTCGAAATGTTTATAATTATATTTCGCATTAGCATATAAATAAAAAGAAGTTAAAGGAAATAAACAAGTTCTCTTTGGATGTAAGAGAGTTGCGTTGCCAGCATAACCATTGATAATCGATATAAACACAAAATATCCGCCACGTGATGTCAATAAAATAGTTTGGAGTTCTCTTAAGCTAAATGTGCAACATACAACAGATGGGGGCACCCAACATGCGGTGCCATTGGCACGCCCATTCACATGGTGGGGCACTGTGGTCCACCCATGCCAGCAGCACCAGCTGCCGCTGTTGGATCACCAAATGGCAGGTCGCCTCCCGTTTCAGCCAAAATCTCTGCTGGTGGCTGTCCATAGTCCTGCAGCTTCCGCATATCGTCCAAGACAACGCGAAACTTCTCGCGTTTCACGGCTGCCGAGTCCTCAGGTTTCTCATTTTGCAAATGCCCCTCAATCACTTTGTACAGCTCCAGCTGTTTCTGATACCTGGGCATTGTAATGGAAGACGATTCATTTGGAGTCGATAATAATGCAATAGATAATCTAGTTACCTTTCTTTGTCCTCAGCGGAGAGCTTTGAGTCATTCTCTTCTAGATACTTTGGATACTTCTCCAGTAATTCCCTAATGCTCGGCAGCAGTATTTCCGCGGAGAGCAGACTCTGCATCATGCCCTCCATAAAAGGCATGAAACTGTTGGCGTCATCGGAGCCCTGCAAATAGACATATTTAAGATAAAATTCCTATTCAAATCTTCTCAAGCTTGGCGCTTACATCCATGTTCAGCGAACCAAACATGCTGGCGATGTCATCTTCCGAGGCGGGAGCGGCCAGATTTTCGGTGCCTTCTTGCAGACCCTATTTAAGTACATTGAAATATAATATGAGCCGGGAATATTCCAGCAGAAACTCACCTTCAGTGCCTGCGAAATGCTGTCTGAATACTTGGAGACTTCATCGTCGGTGGCAGTGTTCTCTCCGCTGAGGGTCATGGCAGCGGCTTCAGCCATTTTCTTGAATCCGGCCATTATCTGATCGGGGTTTTGTGGCAGTGGTGGTATATCACCACTGGGTGTGTCGGGTCCACCAAATAACGTGGACATTCTGTCGGCCAAGATTTTCGCTTGCTCACTGCAGTTTAGAAAACAATTCCAAAGTTCAAGTTACTTTACATATACATACATATGATTTATATATTATATACTGGGCATTTTGCTTACACGAAAAATGCATCTGGATCATCAACAGACTCGGCGCTTTCAGCTGCGGGTGCCTCTGTACCTTCGACCTTCTCTGACTTGTTTCCGCCCGTTGAACTCTTGCCGAAATCCTGCAGAGCATCTATACAAAGTTCATTATATAAGATTGTGAGTTGTTAAATTGCTAGAAATGTTGGTCACTCACTGTCCAGCAGATCGCTAAGCTCATCGGCAGTCTCTTTCGACTTTTTCTCTGACATTTTTGTGAATTAATTAATGCGGATGATTTAATATACGAGAAAATACTATGTAACACCGCCTGTTTCTTGTTGAAACAGAGGGGCCCTGGGTGTATGCGTGTGTGTGATAGAGTGATAATTTATAGACTTATCGATAATATGGCAGTCAAACTAATTAATTTAGTTATCGAGGGTTTCTAGTTCAATTCTTAACGGTACTATTCAGCTTGAATAATACAAGGGATATTATTTATATTTATTCTCAACAAAAATTGACTTTTAGAGTTCCGATTATATTCGATAAGAATGTCGATTATTTTGGTATCATTGTTAAGTGTTTGTACTATTGTGAACTAGTTCATAAGGCGGCATTTTTGAATATTTGTATACTCATGATGGAAAATTTCATAATTACCAAAATTACTATTATTTAATTTTACTTAGTTAATTTAAATACAATGCAATCGACTTAAATGTGTTGAGCATGCTAGAATCCAAGGACATTATGCGAAGATTATCTAAAATAATCACCCAAAATATTTATGGTTATTCTGCGAAACACAATCAAGGATACGTCCAGAAAGGTCATGCACCTTGCTGTGCGAACATGAAGATCGGCGACCAAACTGCGACCAAAACTTAAACCGCACATACTCGGTAGAGCCGAGCTGTGAGGGGCCCGGCCCGACAACCTAACCGATGTGTTGATGCGAAACAAATTCCGAAACCAGAACGTTACACCCAAAATACTGTAGGATAGTAGTAGTAGTACAATATTTATTGTACATATGGGCTACGGTAGGGAGTCGTCTTCGCAACATCAAGGTCGTTATGGTGGGATAGAATGGATATGGAATGGAACCCTGCCAAGTTTTTCGAGTCCTTAACAGCATATCTTCTCATATGGTTAATTTTTGGTTGTTTTCGACTGTTTCTGTTTCGGTTTTCTGTTTTAACCGCACCGAAGAGCAAGACTAATTTCAAATTTCTAGAATATGTATGGATTCGGCACGTCGTGTTTTTGTGGTAAGTTTGGGGCGTAATCTTCGAGGAAAACGCCGTGGGCGGACTTAAACTAAAAATTATACCTAATTTAGAAGTATTAGCCGACTTTTTAGCACTGCAAAGTTAAGGAAATATTTTCTGTATTTGGCTTTAGTTGTATATTTCCCGAGCTATATCTTCAATATTCTCTCTTCTTTAGAACAATTCAAAGATCAAACCATTGCAGGCGTTCAGAGAACTTAAACAGGGCAAGTCAAGAAGTCAAAACAAAAGTTGAAAACGTAAAAACCCTTTCGCTAAAAGTAGATCTGTTGACCTTTTTGGCACAATTTTTAGAGTCCTCCCTCCCAGTCATAAACAGTTTATTTTGATATAATCGAATTCGAGAAGTGAAAATATTTTTTTGTGCTACGCTTTACCTGGCTAGACGAATACGCACGCAAATATTTCTCTGGAAGCATAAAAGTGGACGAAGAACGCATCGGAACCGTACATCCCGTACAGTCCTATGGTAATAAAATGTTTTTACCTCACTGGCGTTTCGTTGTTCTTCCTGCCTCACGTGCTGTTTCGCTCAATTTTCGGGGTTTGGGAAACTTTACATCCATTGTATGGAGGGATATATGATACCATCCATATATCATTGTGCGATTTCACGGTCACTGATCGTCTCTTCTTCTTTCGACTTTTTCCAGAGAGCGAGATAGATTATGTGTATCTATCTACCTTGCAGTGAAGCGGACATCTCATCAAACTTTTATGACCCTTGCGCCATTGATCACTTCCATCCGCTATTAGTCGGCGATTGTTATTCGCGAATGGCAATGATTGTGGTTTTATATGCCCGCCATTCAGCTCAACTGGCGCGTGACCCAGTCTTGGGCACTTGCCTCTCTTTGAGAATCAATTGTTGGCCGTGGCAATTCCGATTACGGTACTGCGTAGATTTCCTGGAAAATTCAAAAAAACGTTTCTTTTGAAATCAAACAAATGTCAGCCAGACAGACGCGCCGTCCCCTTCACACTCTCGTGATGCAACGTCTTGTGAGTTTTTCACGCCCAAACAGCCATCAGCAGTGACTTTCCATCAAAGCGCTTAACGCTTAAAGTGAACATGCAAATGAGCCCTGAGCATCTGTCTCCGACTTGGGAGGGAGCAATGGTGCAGCTCCAGCCAGCGGCATTCAGAATGATGACAATGTGGGTCGCGAGGCTGCAAATGTTCCAAATGATTAAGCGGAAATTAAGTGTGTGCATGTGTAGTATCTGCTGCTTTCCCTCCCTTGCAATTCGATACGCTACTTTTTATGTTGTGGGTGTTGCTTTTCACAATTGATCAGTTTGGCTATGTTAAATGTGCAGTGTGACCATTTAAAGTTTTTCCAATTTTAAGTGTGTGTGCACTCAATACACGCCCGCTTTAAGTATCGATTGGCGCCATTATCGATAGCCAAGTGCTGTGTCGAGATTTTAATTAAGCATCGATATCATTTGCAATGCATCCTCAAAACGCAGTCACGGCTCTGTTTGATTAATGAATTGATTGAATAATTTTATTTAAATTCGCATATATCCGATACGAAGCGTTGCTAATGTAAAAAACGCCAGCAAAGATTGAAACTAGCGCCCCTCGCACAAACCACAAACGCCTGTGAATGTGAGAAAAACGCCACCTAATTTTGAGCACTATCTAAGAGTATCTCAATAGATAGAGTGAGAAAGAGAGGAGAAGGGAGAGATGATGAATTGTTGTTGATCGGCTGGATGGATGAAGAGATGGATAGATGGTGTTCGATCAGAGTAAATAGCAATTACAAAATCATACAAAATGCAGGGCAGGCCAGGCCAACAGGTTGTTGGACGACAGGCAGCAAAACAAATTAATCTTGTTGCCTAGTGACAGGGAAGATGAGGTTGAGGAAGAAGATACAAGATGTTGCCGCCGTTGCCGCTGCGGTTTCATCGGTTAGTTGACTTCTTCGTATCGTCACTTTCTTTCACGTTTTGTTTTGTTATGTTTTGTGTTTCCCATTTGCCTTGCAGCATGTTTGATGATGCTCCCTGCCCTGCGGGTGGAAGCGTGAACGACCTGACTCCAACCCAGCTCTGCTCAGCTCAGCTCAGCTCTCCAGATGTTTGATTTCCAGCTTGATGCTGATCATTTGTTGCTGTTGGAAGAGGCATTGCGCCTACCTTTCGCCTTCTGTTTAATGATCAATTTGTTGGCCTCTGATCGTACCGACAGCGTTTAACACTGGGCCTGGGCATGCTCCCAGGTTGCAGCTAATGAGTTTCGTAAAAGTGGGTGTATGTGGCAGCAGCTCCTTCCAAACGGGCAGGGCATCCTCCCCAGCAAATGACGAATGCGGTCGTCAAGTGAACGCAATGCTTCACTTGGCAGGCCGTGTCGAAATGTGGTCAGAGTTCCACTAACCGACTCCGACCAAGTCGCAGTTGTTGTGGCAAACCGTTGGATTAGGCAGTGGCCATTGTCGGAGCTGGGCTTCTATCGAAATATGTATATGAAATATGCTAATTTGCTAACAATGAAGTTCCGGGGAAGTCGGATCGTGACCCACAAACGACTAATGCCTGCAATTAGCCCAACTAAACACACATTGCCAACATTGTGGGCCGTCACCCAACCGAAGGTACGGTACGGTAAGGGCAAGGGTTAATCGCATTCGATGTGCTGCTGATCGCGAGTAGAGAGTACTCAAAGGGCAAGAGGGAGTGGGACAGGACACGCTACGGGAAAGCCCTCGATGGGCGTTAGCTGTGTTAAGCCGCAGCAGCAGCAGCTACCTGAGACGCCATCATATGGCTTGAGCTGCCATGGCAAATGGTTTACAAATGTTGATCAATAAAACGTTGGACTGTAATGCGATTAGCCGCTATAATCATGCCCAGAAGCGGCTCAAAGAGTTGAAAAACTTTTCACAAATATTTGAAAAAGTCAACGCTGAACGCATCACAACTGCTCGCATCAGTTTAAAATCTCTAAGCTGTTCGACTTTCCACCTAATCCCTCCGTTTTGTTGCTATTTGTTTGCATGCTTTAGCCAGGATTTCAGTTTTACGATCGCCCCTTTGACGGATGCTCCTTCCAATTCGTTGCTCTGCCCAGACCTCCCTGCTATGCCGAGGATATTTGTGCACATTGTGCCTCGCGTTTACCAAGCCTAACAGAGGATTAGAACTGAAGTCAATCAACGCCCGCAAAAGGGTTCTACTTGTAAGATTGTAATAAATTGATTGATTATATTGATATAAAAATAATACTAAAACAAAATGGTAAATTTGTTGAAAATTGGTTAAGACTTCGTTTAAGATCAACACCAGCTCATTTTGACAAATTTTGCGATTTTTTGAATTTTGGCCATATCTAGGGAAATACTCATCAGAATCACCTCAAATAAAAAGCAAAATGCTAGTTATGAGTCCTAGAATCGATCCTAGTCAAAATATTGAAGTCAAAAATTTTTTCGATTTTTGACGATTTTGTCAAGGGGTAAGTATGCAAAATGGGTCAAAAAAATCGAAAAATTAAAAACGCCTAAATCGAAAAATCTTTGAATGCAGAATTGAACTGGGATCAAAACCATGAACAAAAATACAAATTTCATGAAAATCGGTTAAAATTTGACAAAGTTATGGAACTTCAAAGTTATCGCAATGCCCATATTGAGAATTTATGGTTTTGGGCCACTGTATAACACGTTTTTGGCCATATCTAGGGAAATACTCATCAGAATCACCTCAAATAAAAAGCAAAATGCTAGTTATGAGTCCTAGAATCGATCCAGGTCAAAAAATTGAAGTCAAATTTTTTTTCGATTTTTGACGATTTTGCCAAGGGGTAAGTATGCAAAATGGGTCAAAAAAATCCAAAAAATAAAAACGCCTAAAACGAAAAATCTTTGAATGCAGAATTGAACTGGGATCAAAACCATAAACAAAATTACAAATTTCATGAAAATCGGTTAAAATTTGACAAAGTTATGTCATTTCAAAGTTATCACAATGCCCATCTTGAGAATTTATGGTTTTGGGCCACTGTTTAACACTTTTTTGGCCATATCTAGGGAAATACTCATCAGAATCACCTCAAATAAAAAGCAAAATGCTAGTTATGAGTCCTAGAATCGATCCAAGTCAAAAAATTGATGTCAAGAATTTTTTCGATTTTTGACGATTTTGTCAAGGGGTAAGTATGCAAAATGGGTCAAAAAAATCGAAAAATTAAAAACGCCTAAATCGAAAAATCTTTGAATGCAGAATTGAACTGGGATCAAAACCATAAACAAAATTACAAATTTCATGAAAATCGGTTAAAATTTGACAAAGTTATGGCACTTCAAAGTTATTACAATGCCCATCTTGGGAATTAATGGTTTTGGGCCATTGTTTAACACGTTTTTGGCCATATCTAGGGAAATACTCATCAGAATCACCTCAAATAAAAAGCAAAATGCTAGTTATGAGTCCTAGAATCGATCCAAGTCAAAAAATTGAAGTCAAAAATTTTTTCGATTTTTGACGATTTTGTCAAGGGGTAAGTATGCAAAATGGGTCAAAAAAATCGAAAAATTAAAATCGCCTAAATCGAAAAATCTTTGAATGCAGAATTGAACTGGGATCAAAACCATAAACAAAAATACAAATTTCATGAAAATCGGTTAAAATTTGATAAAGTTATGGCACTTCAAAGTTATTACAGTGTCCATCTTGAGAATTTATGGTTTTGGGCCACTGTTTAACACGTTTTTGGCCATATCTAGGGAAATACTCATCAGAATCACCTCAAATAAAAAGCAAAATGCTAGTTATGAGTCCTAGAATCGATCCAAATCAAAAAATTGGAATATTGGAAAATCTCGAAGAATTCGTTTCAAAGATAAAAAAACTAAAGGGTTTAGAAGCCAACGCTGCCCCTTGATTAAGTGATAGTTTCTAACCTATCCATATTAAAAAAAAGTTTATCATGTGCCTGAGTAAAGCTCCATACAATATAAACTTCGGGACTGCTTGGAAATCCGATTAAATCTGTTTTTAGGCAAGCGTGCGCCTTCGCAGGGCAGAGATCCGTATAACGGCACGTAATACACATAGGGAGAGTTAAGAGATGTTTTCGCTAAGCGAGAGATGATATTCATTCATAGCTCTGCAGGTGGGCATCATAAAAGTGTTTTAGCACTCTTTATTCATGGCAGACTATGGGCTTTTCGGGGAATCTGGGTGACGATGAACTGTCACGTTTATGCCTCCTACTGTTTTACGCCGACGCTGGAAAGGACGAAGATGGCTTTGTTGGTGTTTAGGGTGTACATTGACTTTGATGCCTGCCATCGTTGTGCAGCGTTGATAGCGCGAAATTAGCGTTATATGAGTGGCCTTTTGACTCCTCATTGTTGACGCAAATTGAGATATCAACGAGCATCAATCCTGTTTGAAATATATTTCCCTTTTCCACATCCAAACATATATTTTTTATTTACATACATACATATATGCAAATGGATTCGTTGCTGATCCATCAAGATCTGCTCAAGGTCATGTGCGTTATCCAGCTAGGCGAGGATCGCCGTTCTCCCGTTGCTTTTGCTTTACCAAAGACCCGACAGGCAGCCATACCGAGCAGTAGAAACCCCTGCCCTGTGGGACTTTGCGGCCTCCGTTGTCCTTGCCGTAGACCTATGATACATATACATACATATGTACCTTTCGTTACGGCCTTTCGTTCCTGCCACTTTTAACAATTTCCGCGCTGGCGTTTAACTTCTATGACCGACATCCATATCACATCATTAATTCCCACTCTCTTGGCGCTCTCTTAATCAAACCCAAAACAGGTCTCAATAGAATAAAAGGTGTTGGGTGCTTTCTATTGGATGCTTTCTTTTCCAAGCGGCTGCTCTTTCATTGTTTCGATTGCGTGAAATTCTATAATTAATCAAACTCACCTGGTCGCTGGGCCTGTCAAGACTTCTACAGAATCGCCGAGATGTACTATGAGCCAGCGATCCATAGCCAAGCGTGACCAGGATATGAATTGGACTAAGTTCCACAAGGCACTGCAACAGCAGTTGGTATACAAATGAATTTACTAAAATAATCCAGAGGAGGTATAAGATAAAAGGGAATATAACTATTTATGTATTGTATTTTATTGCTCAATTATAGAGATTTGATATAACAAAACTAAATTGTGTAAACTTAAACTTTTGCAACATTATTGACAGTTTTAAAATGGGTTTACAGTTTTTTTTCGTTTTAGTAATTTTACACATTTTTGACTATATCTTGAGTTATAATCATCACAAACATTTTATTTAGATGCGAGTCCTAGGATCAAGTATGAAAAAATGCTCAAAAAGACGAGTGAATTTGATAAATGCATAATTTAAATCATATTTCATATTTTCCTTAAATAAAAATGTTGTGAATTTAAGATATTGGAGCTGCCCAGAAATGTATCCCAGTCATAGTTAAGACGGCAAACCGGCAAATCAGAAATGGGTCAAAAGGACAAGGACTGCAGCCTGAGTCAAGGTTATTTGGAGCTGAACGCGCTCCCATTGGCCCAATGCGGTCGCTGCTTGCAAACGCCCCCTGGTGTGAGCTGTCGGCAAGTGCTAATGATCACCAGCAAGCGTGAGCGAGAAGCATAGCGTGTGCTGTGCTGTGATTGGTCCGCGTGTTGTTTACCTGCACGCAATGGCTGCCATCGCAATCGTGGACGATGTCTTCACAGAAAGGCAACGATCTAAGACGCTGCCGAGACGATAAAGTCAGTTAGGCACCGACTGCGCAACGAGCAAGACGTTCAGACGCTGCCGCCGCCGCCGTCGTTGACTTCGACTACGTTTTCGCCCACGAACTTCGTCGTCGCGCTCTGTTTAATATTATCAAGTAAAACAAATTGATTGCCAACAAAATATACTACGCTTATGAAACTGTTGAAATCATAATACAACTAAACGTGCAGCATAACGCTATTTTCGATTCGTCTTGCCTATCGATAACGTAACGAATCGCCAGTGTCGCTCTCGCCACCAATAAGTGGAATTGCCAAAAGCTTTCCTTGTGCTCTGTGAATGATGACGGTAACTGCATTCGCCGCCGCCATGCACAGACCCTTCTTCAATGGATACACCACAGCCATGCAAGGTAAGCGGTAAAGGTTAACAGTAGACAGTATGACCAGCGAAGGTCAAGGGAAACATTTCGAAACTCAAGCGATCATTAGACGGCTCAGACGACCTTCGTCCATTCCTCGAAACATTTTCGGGAGAGTCAATCGTCGTAAATCAAGTGACACGCGCTCTAACTCCCTACCTGCCAATTGCACGATTTTCTCTAACAGTTTTTTTTTCTCTTCCGCTCCCTGCTTAGATATGAACAGTGGCCAGGGACGCGTCAATCAACTGGGCGGCGTCTTCATCAACGGACGCCCGCTGCCAAATAATATCCGCCTCAAGATCGTGGAGATGGCCGCCGATGGTATACGTCCGTGCGTGATCTCGCGTCAGCTACGTGTCTCGCACGGCTGCGTGTCAAAGATATTGAATCGCTACCAGGAGACGGGCTCCATCCGGCCGGGTGTAATCGGAGGGTCGAAGCCGCGGATCGCCACTCCGGAGATTGAAAACCGAATTGAGGAGTACAAGCGGAGCAATCCGGGCATGTTCTCCTACGAGATACGTGACAAGCTAATCCGCGAGGGCATCTGTGATCGGAGCATGGTGCCTTCCGTCTCCGCCATATCGCGACTGATGCGCGGGCGCGATGTGCCCGCCGATTTGGAAGCGGGAAAACCATCGTCCAGTTCCTGCTCCAGCTCGGAGATGGCCAGCTCCGGCCACCACAACAACAAACCATCCGATGAGGATATCTCAGATTGTGAGAGTGAACCGGGCATCGCCTTGAAGCGCAAGCAACGTCGTTGCCGCACCACCTTCTCTGCCACCCAGCTGGAGGAGCTGGAACGTGCCTTCGAGCGCACCCAATATCCGGACATCTTCACGCGCGAGGAGCTGGCTCAGCGCACCAACCTGACCGAGGCACGCATCCAGGTTTGGTTCAGCAATCGACGGGCACGTCTTCGCAAGCAGCAACCCCACGTCTCTGGCGGCAGCATCCCCGTTCCCCCTTCCGCAACCGCAACTCTCAGCAGCGGCAGCAGCTCCCACCTGGCCACGTTGCCCATGATGCCCATCGATGCCAGCAGCGCCGCCGCCGCCGCTGTATATCAGCATTCCTACGATTTCTATAGCAATCCTCCGGTTGCCCCCACAAGCAACAGCAGCAATCTCTCCAACACGCCGCCGCATCACCATCAGTTCTACAATCCCGCTGCTGCCAGCACCACCGCCAGCTACATTATGCCCAGCTCGGTGACGAACTCGCATGCTGGCCAGATTCTGGAGCAGACTCAGCAGCAGCAGCAGCAGCAGCAGCACTATGAGAACTCCGTGTACAGCACTGAATCGGAGAATCCGCATCAGACAATGCCACGTAATGAGAGTCCCACCAACGAGTCCATCTCATCCGCCGGCTTTGGCCAACTGCCACCCACTCCCAACAGTCTGAGTGCCGTCGTGGAAGCCACCCAATCCCTAGGCAATGCCAGTGCTGGCAGCGAGGACATCTCCGCCGCTCTGAAAGTGGAGGCTGCAGCGGCATCGGCGGCGGTTGGGTTGGGAGCTCAGCAACAACTCTACAGCAGCTGGAGTGCTGGCAATGCTCCGCTTTCACCAGAGGATTCGCTCAACTCCACCAGCTCCACCAGTAATGCGCTGGATATATCCGCTTCCGTCTCAGCCTCCGCAGCGGCAGCCCATCAGATGTTCCATCCGTACCAGGGTCAGTATGGCGCACCCTATGGAGCAGCTGCGGGTACCCACAGCCATGCCCACTCCCACTCCCACTCGCACTCGCACTCGCACTCGTATCCACACGCCCATGCCCATGCACATGCCCATGCGCAGTATGCGACGCCACATTACGCGGCCACATCCTCGACGCACTTCATGCCGCAGAACTTCAATGCGGCAGCAGCCGCCGCCGCCTTCTCCTCGCCATCCTCCAAGATGAACTACACAGCGATGCCGCCACAGCCGTTCTACCACTCCTGGTACTAGCAGAGATCAGGAGTTTGTGTGAAGAGCGTGCCCCCATCTCATCCCACTTAACCTTCATTCATTGATTGATTGACGTCGCCAAAGATCAGAGCAGTCCCCATCCACACTACGTAATGGGGATGCCTGCAGCATTTACCATCTAGGCAAATACTCCAGCAAGGAGTAACTGTCCGTAGATCCTAACTATTTCAAATTATGCTTAAGTTGTACTCTTAGGTCTCAAGTTTAAGTTTCCAATAAATATGCCTAATTTATACAATAGTTGCAGCAACTCTATTATTTGCTTGGGTACTGGGAATTTGTGTGCCGGGGAACTGCAACTCTGCTCTCCAGCTGGGCCCATTCAGTAGCCTTGACACGCTTCTGTTGCCAGCGGGCAACCAGTGGGAAATCTCATCGTCTGCTGTGCACATTATAAGGTCTCTAAGTATCGTCGCATTCCAGCCCAGACGAACTACTCCTCGAGACGACTCTAATCGGTGTATAGCTAGTTTTAGATGGAACTGAACATTTCAACAAACTCACCAGGGAAGATATGTGCAGTCCCAATTTAGGACTCCATGCTGTGAGAGGATCTATCCTTACTCTATGATTTTCTTGCGCTTTTGCGGAAGTTCCTCGAGGGAGCGTTTAAAACCTCTTAAAACAATTCAAATCGAACTCCAACCTAGGTGTTAATTGCTCAACAATTCCAGGATGCACCCAAAATAATTCTCGAATTCTCAAATTCACACCTCTTTCAATCTTCAACTAGGTCCCATTAATGCCACGACTCGTCAATTCCAGGCACCTCTCTACTAAACATATCTACAGTTTCTGCCATTTCCTTATGTTTCTTTCCTCACATTCTTCTCTTGCTATTATTGTAATCTAGTTTCTCAAAATGTTTGCTCTTTTATCTTAATCCCATACTTAATCTTCAAACGCCATGTCCAACTAAATAAATATTGACTCTACAATCGACTTAGTACTATGTATGACCGATTTTCTAGGTACTTCTTGCCAATTCTTGACCAAAAGTAAAGAGAGGAGATTCTGCAAAGTATTGCCAAATTGCGACTCTAAAATGCGTTTAGGAGTTAGACAGATTAGTATCCGGGGTTGCTCAGGGTGTTTATCTTCGCCGAAACCTTTTGCTTTAGGGGTCACTCTGGCAAAAAATGAAAAGGAGCAAAGATGCAAGATATGTAGAATATTAACAATTGTATTTAAGTTACATTTTGATGATAACTATTTAGATTTTCTTATAATTATTATACCCAATTGGGTCTGCTTCTTTTTTATTTTGAGTCTTAGCCCAATTTTGAAGCTCAACTAATGCCAATTTAATAGCACCCAAAAAATGAAAAAGAAGGGATTGGGATGGAAGAGAGATATGAGAAAACTAATCTCCAGCCAAGCTAATCATAAGCAATAAGCAATAAACTCAATAGACTTGTAAAGTTTAATTAAAATTTTTTGATTCATCAACTCCACTCCGAGAGTGGTTAACCCCAACCCAGACCGTATACGCATACAGCGGTCCGACCTTTATCAGCACCGGTAGCCGAGAAATCTTTCGCAGTTCGACAAATGTTTTGAGCTTTCTGTAAATTGTTACAAATCCAAATCGAAATATTACGCATTAATATTCGGTAGCGATAAAGAATTACAGCGCCAAGCCGTAGACAAAGATAGACCTATGCTTAGTGGATGAGGTCCGTCTGGTCTGCAGTTGGACTTGAACCTTGGTTCGGGAGCTTAATGGACTTTTGGCTAGCACTGCTTCGGACAGTGCAGAGATCAGGGGCGGAGGCTACTTGCTTCACCTACTTGATTAATGAACCGACAACAGTACCAACAACAACAACAACAACTTCAACGAAGAGAAGTGTTGATCATCGAACAAAAAAATAGCAATTTACAATGAAAGCAACGTGAACAAAAGCTGTGAGCTCCACCGGCAGCAACTCTATTTTCAGAGTCGAAGATATTATTTGAGTTATGGTGGGGATAGACTACGATAGGGAGAATATAGTTTAAGGTATCTTTACTTTCATACCTTCTTATTTGTTCTCCTTTTCCAACACTCATCTCTATTTTCACCTTTTTTTATAAATTATTATAATTAATTGAGGATATATTTATGGGAGACTTGTCGCAACTGTCTAGCTGCCCCAATTCTTATGCCATTTTGCACTCAAAAGCAATTCAGAATAAGAGAAAGAGTAAGAGAACAATATATCCATAGATAGAGACAGCCATAGTCTGTCAAATGTAGCGTTAAACCTCAAAATATTTACAGAAACTGGCGACGCATAAGGACTAACCCAAGAATTTGCCAAATTATGCGAATTTCTAGCAATTCTAGGAGCTGAAACTGTGCCAGAGGCTGCGTAAGGTGGCAAAGGATAAACAGGATGAGCGAGAGAAGGAGACACGATGAGAGAGAGGCTGCGGCTTAGACAGTCTCGGAAATAATCCTTTGCTGCCAGGAAGCGCATACTCGTCCCAGCACAGAAACGGGTAAACATCATTTCCCAGGTTCAGGCCTAGTTTCCCAAAAGGTTTTAGTTACTTTTACGATATGACCATAAACTTTTATTTGCTGTCATTCTTTGTGCTGATGCGAATGCGTATGCGTATGCGCAGTGCACGCACTCCATCCACATAGCCCACATTGCTCGCAGTCCGGACACGAACCCCTTTTTGGTCGGGGCAAGAGTTATGACTGCGAAAGGCTTAGCTTTAGCTTGAGGAAGGTCCGTCAGTCAAGTCAAAGACAGGTAGAGAGCTGTTGAGAGGACAGGCCATGTCGAACAGCATGATAATCCTTGCTAATGAGGTGTTTGCTGCAAACAGATGAACATTTGCTGCAGAGAAAGTCTCTAAGTCAAGGATAATCACGCATAATGCAGCGATGAGTGGCAAAAGGAAGTACCTGCAGATTGAATGAACTGAAAGAACTGTTTTTGCTCAATTTGTTGAAATATTTGTGTTTCCATTTGTAAAGAAAGTTCAACATTCGATTAATTTTAATCAAGTTGTCGCCACGCAATGTAGCACAGACAACAACCTTTGTATAATCTAAGCATACTCTTGGCAAACGCTTTCCACAACATCCACTGCCATCCACAGCAGCGTGTTGGCGCTTGCGCTGCTCTGATTGGCTGAGCGCAACTTGAGTTGCTGTCTAAGCAGTTATCAATTGAATGGCGTCCGCTGACGCTTATAACGCCAGCTCGCTCTAGCGCATTGGTATCTTCTTCTTTAGCTTCTTTTGAGTAGTTAGTTCTCCCTTACTCTGCTGTCGCTTGGCATGATCTATGCAGCTTTGCTGTTGTATTTGTTGTATTTGAATATGCTTCCTCTTTCCCAAGTGCAGTCATTTTGGATGCAGCTCTCGCTTCATGATTCATCTGTTAACAGTAATCAAGACGTATTGGCAAACATTTTGGTTTGGTCTGTCAAGACAACTACTGTAGCTGCACAGCTAAGGACTTCGTCCTTGTGCTGTCCCACTGTTGAGGGAGCGCTGAGCGTAGAGCGCACGCTGTTAGCTCACAAATTGATTTGTCAAAAATTGAGGCGCACAAGGACATTGCCATCATTAACGATGATTGCAGGACACACAGCAAGGTCGTTGCGCAGTCGGAAATGTCAACACTTTGAAGAAGAAGAGAGAAGATGCATCAGCAGCAGAATGTGAAGCTGCATACCACCAACTGTTTATGTTTTTGCACTCACTCTCTCTCTCCCTCTCTCTACCTCTCTCTCTCTCTCTCTCTCTCGTTGTCTTTCTCTTATTTTAGCCAAAGTTAGCTATCTCTGTTTGCTGGCTGTACTCTCCGTTTAGCTGCCAGTTGGAGTTTTATTAATAAAAAGACTGCACAGATAGACTCTCTCTCTCTCTCTCTCTCTGTCTGTCTGTCTCTCTCTCTCTCTCTCTCTCTCTGTCTGTCTCTCTCTCTCTCTATCTCTCTCTTAGTATTTGATCTTGCAAATTGTCGTAATCGATTTGGAATGCTTGGCGGGATCTTCGGCTGCCACTGCTGCTGATGCTGCTGCTGCTGATGCTGTAGCTCCTTTATGTCTCTTTTGGGTTGCTGTTTGGTTAGCAACTTGTCAGCTTCCTTTTGGCATCTCGGCCCAGCAAGTGTCTTCCTCTTGCAGACTGTGAAATTTCGATTTGAAGTTTCGTTGAAAATGAAAAAATTGTCAAGAACTAAAATTGAATTGAAGATTTCTTAAGATTAAAATTTGTAAAAATATTTGAATTATCTAGATTTTTTCAACTATGAAAATTTTGAAAAATGCTGAAATTTTTGAACATATATTACAATCTATATATCTATATACAATCTATATCTATATATATATATTTTTTTTTTATGGCTATAGTTCTCTCATCATTATTTTCATTATGATAATGTGCTCACCTGACATTATAATTAATGACAAATACTCAGAGAACAATGCTCCCAATGCTACGCCAACTCCTTCTTCGATTTTCGATAATTTCCAAAAATAAAAGAGAACGAGTGTGAAGTATGTGTGAAAGAGAGAGAGATAGAGTGAGAGAGGGGGGGAGGGGGGGTTTTCTGTAGCGTCTTATCGCGCGCTGCATATTAATATTAATGGTTTATTATGATGACCTGGTGCCGGAGTAGCTCCAACTAGCAGACCTGGTCAGTTCATGTGGCTACTTCTTTTTTTTTTTTGGGGTAAGGGTTTGGGGCTGCGGTTGCGGTTGCCATTGCCGTAACCGTTGCTTTGTTCACGCCGCGATTGCTTCACTGCACTGACGCCTGGCGTGACGATTTGAATTTGGAATACCCCATAAAGCCTCACTTATGTGAAAGGTCTGTATAAACTGACAGTAGTCAAATTATATCAGACTTGAAGGGGTATTGAGTGGTAACTACACGTCGAGCAGACTCTGCTGCTATCATACATACTTGTTTTATTACTGTGTGTACATACATATACTATTATGGCAAAATAGAGCTCAGAGTCGCAGCCGTGACTGCAACAAGAAAGTGAGAAAGGAATAGAGAAACAGAGACGGATAGATGTCGATGTTTGAGGCAGTGCAGTTGGAGGACATGCATACATACATATGTATGTGGGGTGTGGCTGAATTCATAGTAATTAATTATATATGTTATATATAGTTTATTTTAAATTTAATAATTTAATTTGTTTAGCTTTAAGTACTTCTGTATATATATAGTAATATTTCATAAGAAATTTGTTAATTGTGTTCCCTCTTCATCCTCATAGCCAATGAACTCGTCGCCGCGATACTTTCGTGTAAATAAAGTACGAGATACATTGGCAGTCCTGCTGTCCAGTGCAGTTTCTCTACTACATTTTATCCCTATACATACCCATAGTTTATTATGTGTGCGCCGTCGTAATTAGCGTGCGCCTCGTCGCCTGGCAGCGCCATCTAGCGTCCGGCAGAGAGTAACGAACGACATTGCCCGACATTCCTTGAAGGCAAACTCCCCGCTCCCGCCTCCCGCCGACTGGCGCAGCTAATGAAGCCTCCTTCATGCTGTACGCCAAACAACAACAACAACAACAATAACACCAACAACACCAACAATGTTGCCTGAACTGAAGTTGGCTTCACGGACGCATGCAAATTCCATTGAAACGAAAAGGAGTTTCAACTTTTTATACACATTTTATCTGCAACCGAACTGAACTCTGCAATTTACTTGCAGTTGTTTGCAGTTTCTTTTCTTTTATTTAAACAAAAGTTTATAGTGCATGCAAAACGTTTAGCGATTTCTCCGCACGTGATTACATGTGCTGCCGCTCCTGGTCCTCTTCCAGTTGCTCCATAACATATTTTCCATATTTGCATAACAATTTTATTTTTTTTTTTGTTTCATCATAATTTACAAAGGAAAATTAAACAAATAAATTGAAATATCAAAAATTGGAAACCTATTTCAAAATATTGCGGATCGACAACGTCGCAGCTTCTTCGCATCCCTGGCATCGCTTCGTTCCACGCCGTAGCCACCATAGCGCGTCTCCGGAGGCTTGTTCCAACGCACAAAGTAGGTTTTGTGCACCGCGGCGAGAGGTGCGTTAGGACGGCTGGCAGCCCGTCTCCGGAATGGCCAGAGGAACCAGTACACACCACCACGACTGCGCTCATCAGCCACTGCCAAGGGCGCCGCTGACTTTAGGGTGTCCAGCTGCAAGCCAAGTGCTGTGTCCGGCTGCAGCTGCGGTTGCTCCACTATCACAGGCTTAGGTAGGTTTGTCCTGCCCTCCACTTTGGGCGTCACAATGCGCGTTCTGGAGTCAAAGATCTCTTCAGTCGCCCCATCCTTGGACAACCAGGTGTTGCCCAAGGGTGTGCCATGCTCCTCCGCCTCCAGGTCCTCGCGTATGGGGGAGATGCGGCTGCCACGATTGCACTTGAAGCAGCGCGGCAACTTGGCGGCTATTTTCGATGGCAACTCGGAGGCAGTCGGGGCATTGGGCAGCTCGTTCGGCATTTTGACCAGCATGAAGTGATCGTTGAGGAGGCACACATCCGATACCTTGTCGCAATTTTGCTCCTCGCCAAAGAATGTGTCCAGGTCGACGCTTTGCGAGTAGATGCGATAATCCTCCGTGGCAGGGGATACGTTTTGGAGAAAACTGGATGGCAGACGTGTCCTGCGACCAGTTGGGCCGACGCATCTTACACTAGTCTGTGTACGCTGCTCCACAATGATCCTGTTTATGCGATGAATGCTCCGATGTTGTATAGAATTCGCGTAACCATAACGCAGCTCAAGGAAACGTACAAACAGATCGACGGACTTTCTGTTGCATGACTGTCTTCGTTGTGGCACTAATGCTGTTGATAAGGACATGCTGAGTTGAGTAGTTGCCTATGGAATGAGATCCTTCTTATAGAATATGTATATAATATTTTAAATCTCGTTAATAGAGAGTTTAAGCAAAGTTTGTTTGAAACTAAACGACTTTACTTGTCAGTGTGACCAGACTGCAAAGTTCGAAGCTTAAAACAAGCTGGCAACGCTGCCATTGCGATCACACCTCAAAATTAAATCGATACAAAAATGGATAATTCAATAAAACACTTAACGAAATTAAAAATTTAAAATATATACATTAAAGTAAGTCTAAATTTGGGAACTTGACGTCTATTCTCTGCTGACACTGCACTTGGGCACAGGACATAGTCGGGGTCACATTGTTCACTGGCGCCATAAACCCAAGGCGATAGACAACACACATACATATGCATTTGGTCGTTGAAGGGACTTTTGCTTCCGCATCAGTCCAATGCCAACGGCAACACAACAGCAACAATCGTAATAAATGTAGTTGATGCGGCACTGGCAACACGAAAGTTTTATTTATTATTTTGACAGGTAAACAAATCACGAGCACACACACACACACGCATACACACACAGACAAATGCTGCTCACACTCACATCTTGCTGTGTGTTGGGTTGATATGATATGCCGTTATGGTATTTCGTTCATCCGCTTTGTGACGTTTCGCGCCGTGTTCATCGCTTGACTGGCCGCTGCCAACTGAAGCCGACTTTTAGGCTTTGTTTATAATAGCATGCGATGCGACGTCATCGGCGCTGCCAACGTAATGGCTGGCAAAACGTAACGTAACGTAACATAACGTAGCGTAGCGTAACCCAGTGAAATGCGCATGTGACGGTTGCTTGTTTATTGTTGTTGTTGTTGTTGGCTAGTAATTTGCATTATCGTTATTAGTGCGGCTTGCCGCTATTTGTTGCATGCCGGCAGCCGAGACCAAATATACATATATAATCTATGTGAGTCTAAATGAGAGTGTGTGCGTGGTGAGTTAATAACCTGAAAGCACTAGTTGTCAGCATTTCAGTCTGTGGCGTCGGCAAAATTTAATGTGTCAATGCACATATGAAGTCAAGGCCGATGGAAATGAGAATATAATGTTGAGTATATAAAATATTGTATTAAATTAAAATGTTAAACAAATTGCAACATTCGTTTGTTTCTCAAATATGTAGTACTATTTATATCTATACAACATGGACAATCACTTTTATCTAAATCGAACCGAGTTTTTCCTAGTTCCCCTCCAATTTAATTATTGCTGATGCTGATCAGCAATTACCTTACCAGCCGATTCCTATAATGTATTTTTAGTCACAGGTACAAGTAACTTCACTCCCCCCCTTCAACCGCCTCATGGAGCGAACTCCATTTGTGCGCGTCCCCAAAACTCGCATTGATAATTGAGTTTGCTTTTGTCATTATTGATTGTTAATGCACGCAAATAATAGTTAGATATACATTTGTACATACATACATCGGGGGCGGTCTACATGGCAATAAAATACCAAACATTAATACAACAGTTGCGTTACAAATCCCATTCAGGGAGCGTATGTTTACTGAAGTTATGAGCAAGGGGGAGTTTTGGATTTCCAGCTCGATTCTGATTGATTCAAAGGAAATTCAGTAAAAACCAAACAACAAACGAATTTTGGTTGCTCTGCTGAGTCGTCAAACATGGCAAAGTGATTTACATAAATATGTTCATGCTGATGAGACTTGATTAATGTGACAAGGGCAGTCAATAAGGCATTTTAGTATTTGAATTAATAGTGACAGTTGATTTTTAAATTTAACAACACTGACAACTGTTATCGATTAACCGATATTCGAACTATCGATATTAGCTGCAGTTGATCACTGACCAAATAACATATAACATAACATAACATGTAATTTGGTTATATTTTAACGAAAAAAGTATGGCATACATTTGAGGGCACTTATTCATTACTATATTACTAGTTATCAGCAGTATCAATTGTGGCTTTGCATAAACTACATCCATTAAAAAATTGAAAAATTGAAATTCGAGAAAAGGCATGCAAAGTGAAGAAATATGTTTAATTTTCAGTGTGTAAAGAATTTCATGACAAACTGTACATATTTTCAAAAATAGATCAAAAATGGGCTATTTCTCAAATTTGGCCAAACGTATATCATCCCCCAGCGTCTCTTTGTCCTCTTTGTCGCGACGAAAGCGATAGGTGCCGATATCCTGGGAAGCATTATCCGGTAGCCTCACCTTCATCCCCTTGTACTCGGCATAACCCTCCCGTTTCTCGGGTACAACCAAATCTCGTTCTCTCTGATAATCGAGATCATCTCCAATTTCGATACTATCGCTCGAGTTCTGCACAGTTATGCCGTCTTCAGTATTGTCACCCAATTGCTTCCAGCCGTCAATCTCGATGGGTACAATTGGCAGACCATCTCTGCCCACAATTGTAGTTTCGCCAGTGTCTCCAGTTTTTGTATCGGTCTCACTAGGTATTTCCGGCTGGTTCGTATCCCCAACAGCCGCCATTATTGACTTATTGAGTGTCAGACCCGTTAGCATAAAGTTTCGATAAAACTCCTTATCATCTCGCGCCAGATCCGCTATATTAATCTCAGATACAGAAATACTACTTTTAGTGGATGATGGAGGTCTCTTGCTATACATTGCAATATTCGCAAAGCATATCCTGGACAATCGCGCATTTACACGCAGCTTGCAAAGATTTAAAATCATTTTCGAAAATATTTTTATAAACTAAATAGAATTATTCGTTGAGAAATTTACACTTTGTTATTGATACTTGTGTTTCCGTTGTTCCAAAAGTTTTGAAATAATTTGGAATTTGTTTGACGATTTTGCTTAACTGTACAATGAGTTTCACTTCAGAGGCTACTGATAGTGATTCGATATCTCAGTCATCCTAAAAATAGGCAGCGGAGCTTACATTGTAAGCATCTGACAGGGCTGGAGTTTATAATAAATCGCAGCCATCTGAAAGGGCTGCAGCATCATCATTGTGGGTTGTAACTTAATGCACATAAGTAAAATGTATGAGAATCGCAGAGGACAGCAATGCTGTTAAGGTCAACTACATTTACCAAGCCATTTACCGATTTGAGCGGTCTGGAATGCAAATGATTTTTCCCACAATGAATTTTACTGTAATAGGCAGTGGCCTAAAAAAGTGGTTACAATCTCCTTAGATTATTATCAATTTGAGAATATTCAACGTCTCCGCTTGGCTCCACCTGCAGAGCCACTTGCAGACTTTGCTTTACGTTTTCTAGTGTTCGGCTCCATATCCTCGTCCTCCACCTTGCCCGTTCGTACCTCGCGGTTCACTTTGTAGGCGTCGCTCATCCGTTTTATGTTCTCCTTGTGGACAGTATCGTGGTTAACAATGCGCTGGGGATAGTCAGTGCCCAACACACAGCCATATTCACGCTGGGCGCTTTGAGTAGCCTTCCACGGTTCGAAGATGCAACTGGCTGGATATTTGGACAATTCCGGAACGTATTTTCTAATGTAGGCTCCCGTGGGATCTGTTTTCTTGCCAAAGGCTACCGGACTGTACACGCGAAAGTATTGATGAAAGAATGCGGAAGCTGATAGCCACATCCAGTTGCCTGCATTCAGAGCCCAATCCTGGTCCAGTAGCAGCTGTTCAAAGACACGTTGTCCTTCCTCCCAACTGATCCAGAGGTCGCCGCGCGTTAGAAAACAAGCGACCGCATGCCGTGCCAAATGATGTATCCAGCCTTCTTGCCGCAGCTGCCTCATAATGGCATCAATGAAGGGATAGCCGGTTCTTCCATGTGTCCATGCCTCCAGAAACTTAGGATGCTCTCGCCATGGAATTTGAAGACAATATGCATTCCCGAACATGCGATCAAAGTTGGGCTCCGCTGCGGCCAATGTATAGTAAAACTCTCGCCACAACAACTGCCCAATCAGCGAGGTCGGTGGCTTTGAATGCTTCGGGTGCCGCGCCAGAATCTCCTTAAGCCGTGAGTGCATCAGCCTCGCACTCAGACAACCAAATTTCAGATACGGACTAAGTACAGTGGTGCTGGGCTCTAGAGAGTTTGGTGACGTTTTAGGTTTCTCAAAATTGGCAACCCAACTTTCATCACTTAGCGATGCGTCAAGTCGTCGCAGAGCCTCCAGTTCACCTGGCAATTTATAGAGGTGTCTTTAAGCTGCATCAGAGATTCTAACTAGTTCCTTACCGCCCATAAACTTATTAGCGCCCAGCTCATCTGGGCGCTTAACTAGCTGCTCCAACGTTGGGCAATCGTATACTTGGTCATCTGCCACTTCCAGGGCATCTGGTGTTGGTTGCATTCCGTGCGGCAATTGCTCTGGTTTGGGCAACACCTTGGGCAGCTTAAGCTTGTCGACAATCCCCAAAAATTTCTGATAGGTGATGGGCGCTTTGCCCAGATTCTTGGCAATCACCAGTTCAGGATTGTATATGGTGTGTGAGCAATGGGTGTCAACCTTCACTCCATGTTGACCAGCCAATTGACTAACTGCCGTATCACGTTGCCCGGCGTACGGTTCAATGTCACTTTCAAAGGTCAACTGATGCACGTGCCAGCGCTCGAAGAGCTGCGGGAAAACATCAAGGGGCTTACCGCGTACCACGTACAAACGGGAGTTAAGCTTTCGAAGATTTTGATCCAGGTCACTGAGGGATTGCTGCAGGAAACGCCAGCGATTGGCGCCAACTTGAATCCACTCCAAAATACCGGGATCCAATATGAATATTGGCCGAACAACAAACTTCTCGGGAGCTGCACGGGCGGTGTCAAAAACTTGAGAAAGCGCAGGATTGTCGTGAACACGAAGTCCCTTGCGAAACCAGTGGACGAGTGTGCGTCGCTGCTCCGACATGATTTTATCAGAGGGGCTGATGATCAATAATAATATTAATTTCCAATTTCGATTTATTCCTCTTCTTTTGAAAGAAAATACTGACCCGCCTGTTTGTGGAGTTGCCAACTCGTCTGCAGATTCGTGAAAAATACCAAAACATTGCAAAGTGAAATTGAGTATTAAGAAATTAGTATTGTGGTGCACATGCACCGGTAATAATCTTTTTTTATACAATACATAAAATTATACATAAATAAGCTAAATGTTGGCACTAATTTAATAATATTAGCGACTAGTTAGAGTCGTGTTATTGTGCTAATTATATTGGTGAAGAATCGCAAGCGAAGCCTGTTCGCAATTCGTGAGAAGAGCATAACGATAATCACCATCGCCATGGATTTGCTTGATTCAATTCTGAACTCAATGGACGCTCCGCCAGCGACGAATGAGCAACAAAAGTCGCTGATTAAAAAGCAGAGGGAAATGATGGAGCGAATGCAAAACAAACAGAAGGAGGAGTTGCTTAGATTTCGAAAGTATGTCGAGGAGAGAATGGGTCGGTTTGCCAAAGACGATCGCACTTGCATAGAGTTTCAGCCGCTGGACAAGCTGCATCGTTCGGTCATCCATGAGATAGCCGAGAACGGTGGCTTCATTGCTATGAGTTTTGGCCGCGAGGACGAGGACAGATACTCCGTTGTCTATAAGAAGGAGCATCCGCCTAGCGAAGATGAAGTTACTGCCCGACGCAATGGCGAGGGATGGAATGATGAGATTGCCAAAGAATATTCGGAGCGGCGAAAAGAGCGTCTTGCCCAAGAGCAATGCCAGAGTGATAAGCAGGCCTCAACTGCAACTTCTGATTCTGGTGCACCCAGTACCAGTGCTAGCACCAGCTCCAGCTGCAGCTCAGATCAGACCACCACTGAAGTGAAACCGATCAGCAACTATAAAGCAAAATATGCCCATCTCATTGGCGAATCGGCAGCTCTACAGGCGGCGCGAAAAACAGAAACTAACCAAAGTTATGGATTTGTGCCCAGTAAGAACAAAAAGGACATGCGCTCCATTGAACAGACCCTGGCTGATATACAGGCCAAGAAGCGGCTCAAGCTACTGCATCAGCAGCAACTGGAACAGGAACAGGTGGAGCTTAGCCTTAATGCAGATGCTAGACAAGCAACTGATGCTGCAGAGATACATAATCCCGCTGCTGGTGAGCAGCATTAATATACAGTCTTCTGCTGCACATAACAATAGCCATAAGAATATGTATCTATGTTTTGTTAGATTCCAAGTTAATCAATCAGATGTTATTGTGGCGTTCGGCTCACACACACACACACACACATACACACCCAAACCCACACAGAGAGAATGTCGTGTGTTTGTGTTGTGTGTTGTGCAGTCTACATGCGCATGCACAGATAAATTGATCTGAAAGCAATTCAAATTGTTGGCCAGTTGAACGCATTCATTGCGGATGTTTAGATAAAGTTATATCAAATGCAGTGTTCAATTAGCAATTTCTATTTATATAATAAAAACAGTAAAAAAAAAGGTAGTCAATAGCAACCAAACAGTGTTGTTTACATCTTCCAGCAATTTGGTACTAATTTATGCCAAATACCAAAGCACATTTATATCGGCAGATGTGCGCTGTACGCAAACTGGTCTTTTTGGAAGAAGAAGAATCATGGCAAACACGTGGAAAATGCTTCTGATCGCTGGCGGACAAAAAATGAAAACTGTAAATAATCCTAAAAATTTAAGAAATGGATGATAAATAACACGGAACTATGGAAGATACTGCAACTGAGAATAGTGTACTTCGGTGAGTACAAATAATATAATAGCTGTGTATAAGAGTAAATTGTAAATGATGACACCAAATTGATAGGGACATCTGAAGTCAGTGACTGATTTATCAAATTTAATTTTACTGATAGTACCAATGTACATACATTTGATTACTTTTAAGTGCATAATTTGAAAATAAATTCTCTTTTTAATGTATATGTACTTATTTCTATATTTTGCAGATTGCTGAGTCATCATTGCTAACCTCTGATGAGCAGAACACGCCCCAAGGTAAGTTCATTTTATAAATTTATAAAATACAATTGAGTGAAAATGATGACAATATATTGATAGGGACAGCTGAAGTCAGTGACTGATTTATCAAGTTTTAATTTAACTGATAGTTATACAATTTTTAATAGAAATGCCTGCTAAATTTGATCGGTATATTAATTTTTTGTCTCATTCTTATATTTTTTAGATTATTTTAATTTCTGGCTTGTAACCTCGAAGAAGTTCGAAGTGCTGTAAGGTAAGTTTCTTTTGATACTTTTAAAATCAAAACGAAATTAAAGTAAATGATGACATCAAATTGATAGGGACATCTGAAGTCAGTGACTGATTTATCAAATTTTATATAAACTGAACTTTTGTTTAACGACCACCCTTGGCTATATATATAATATCTTATTATACACTTTACTTACGTATTTCATTTATATTTTTCATTATAGATTTTCCACGTTGAAAAGGCACTCACAGCTGTGTTGGAGGAAACGTGGATGCCGTGCAAATGCTTACGCTTATCCTGAACATAATCTGAAATAATGTGCAATAATAAATAAATAAATTGAAGATTTTAAAATTATAATTTATCATGTTTTCTTATATTCATATGTAGATATATGTACATATCATATTCTGACTGGATGTTATTCTTTACCTATCCAGAATCCTTGTATTCGTATTTCAAGTTATGTTCAAGTATTTTTTTTTTTTATCAGTTTTTAACAAATCAAATTGATGGTTGCATTTTTCACCCTCTTGTCAAAATTGAGGTTATTTCTTCCATTTTGGCGCGTTACTTTTGAAAATATACGCCCCTGTCTGGCAAATGCAACTCAGTGATGTCAGCTGTTTAACAGCTGTTTCTGTGAGTAAACAGAAAAAAACAACTCACAAAACTAAAAACAAGATATGTACGTCTGAATGCGGTTGTAGTTTGTCGCCATTTGAGAAGCGCAATTTATCGGAGGACAAGCAAGATGCCAAATATGATGCCAGCTAAATCAGATTCCCGACGACGCCTCAATGCTACTGGCGCGGCTGCCGCTAGCGACTATGTCAAAATAAGCGAAGATGTCAGCGAACCTGATGGCTTCATAAATGAACAATGGACGACGGTGGAAGTGCAAGAACCTACACCCTGGAAGACTATATGCATTATACTCGCATTATTCGTAGGAGGAACGGTTCGTAAGCCAGCTCTCAGTATTGAAGTCATAATTCAAATTGGAATTCCCTCGTAGATATGCATTTGCTGTGCCGCATTGGATTGGATGTCGGACACGAATAAGGAACGGAGCGATCGCACCTTGGCGCTTATTGTGATCGGTGCCCTGACAATCATTCCAGGTGGATATTATTGTTACATATTGATGAGTATATTACTGAATCGCAAAGGATACTCCATGGATGACATACGACGTTTGGGCTGAACTGCAAAAGAATATGAATTCATATTATAATATGTGTCTGCATTTTTTATAGTATCATTATCATTTTATATATGTATATTTATTTGTCAGATAATTGTAGTCAATGTTGGCATTTATTGTATAAAAATATTGTAAATATATTTATTGTGTGTATGTACATACATACAGTTAATATGTACTACATTTGTAATGATTGAGGGTAAACATTCGCTAACTAGATAGATAGATACATGGATACTTACTGCATGCTTGAAGCTTTCCTCTAGGTTGATAACTGTATGTGTGTGAGTGTGTGTGTGTGTGTGTGTGTAGAATAACTGCAGTTTCTTCAACCATATAAAGCATAGTGCACTTTTGAGCTTAGTTATATGTTTTATATACATACATATATAGCTTATTCATTTATTTTGTAAACAATTGCTTCTCATGTATTAACAAAGCTTGGCTGTCGTCTCTGTATTCGGAATATATACAGACTAACATCGCACGTCGAACTACCAGGATACAGGGAAGGGTTCATCATTTCATTTCCTACACTGTACTTCCACAATACAGATAAACAAATACAAATACTATACGGGGATACAACGAAATTATTCTACAAAGGATTAACAACAATACGCTCGCTCAGTTACTGCTCTACAACAGTCACCTCAATGGGCGGTATAAACTTCCAGGTGTGAGCCTGCTGCTCATCAAAACAGGATGTGGTAAAGCTCTCCAAATTGGCTGTCGAAGACGATAAGGTTTCTAATTGACTTGAACTCGTAGCTCCTGCTGCCCGAGAACCACTTGAATTGTTATTATTATTGTTATTGCGGTTGCTTTGCTGAGGCTTTGTAACGCATTCAATGGTCGCCTTGAAGCGTCCCGGCGTAAAGAAGATTACGGAACAGTTGTGCTGCGTTTGTTCTTGCCGCTCCAAAAAGGGAATTGCAATGCTGCAGAGAAATAAATTACATTTCTATGAATTCAAAGAAAGTCGTAAACACGCACCGATTGGGACCAGATATAGCCACTCGCGTCTCCAAATTGTAGTTCTCCATGCCATTCAAATAGTCCTGATAAAACTTAATGGTCAGCACCAAGTTCTTAAGTGGCTGCAGTGATTGATTAGTCACATTTATGCTCAGTTCTGCACGCTGTCCCACTGTGCACATTATCTCACTGTGCGGCTGCACAGGCGTCTCCTGAAAACTTATATCTGTTTGGGGGGGACAGAGAGTAGAGTGAGTTCAATTCAAACTAGTCATCTTGAGATGCTTACTCCAATGTATTGGAGAGACTGTGGTCAGATCAACCATTTCATGTGAGAGCACAATGCCACGTAGCGAAGCAACTCCCCGGATATCCGTGCCAGTCAAGGTCCAGTTAATCTTCACTCGCTCCGCTATGTGACTTGAACAGAGTTTGCTGAGCGCATCGCTGAAGGACAGAAGTTGTGTGCGAAAGCAGAATTCTGAAATAGGAATTCATTCAGTGTTATACAAAATTAAACCTATCACAAAATTAAACCTATAAATTAAGTTAAATATGACTAAGCTGTTATAATACAAGCTAGTAACTGTTATCAGTTCAAGCAGAGTAAAGTGCTACCTTTGAAAGATTTACAAAAATTCAATCCGATTATGTTAAATAGTGAAACTGTTATACAAAATGTAGAACAGTTTTAGGAATTTCTTACCGCGTTCTAGATTTTCAGCAATTTCAGCTGTGCGCGCGGCACATACTTGCTCCAGTGAGCAGCGATCCACTGGAATGGGAACCCTGCAGCTTTCTTTGGCCTCGATGAGTATATTCTTGTTATTCGTATAATTGAGCGACATCTCTTGAGCAGTTAGATTGGCAATGTCCAGAACCAAATAGAACTGAGACGCTCTGCAAAGTAATATTCAATTTGTAGCCACTCCAATCAATAAGAAATGAACTTACACTTCAGCTGGCAACACATCCCAACTGGTTATTTGAGCACTCGGCAACAGCTCCAAATTGATGGATACTGCACATTGTCGACAGTAACCAGCGACTAGAGCCTCTCCGCCGGAATATTTCAATCGTAGCTGAGCCTCCACATTTTGGGCCACCTGTATTTCCCGTATATTTGCGCCAATATTGGGAGAACCTGTCGGTCCTCCACCTGGCTGCAGACTTAGCGTAGCCAGAGAATGTTGACCTCCTGAGACAGTTGAGCGACTCCCAACATTCTGCATATCCTGCCGCCGATGCTGTGGAGATGTAACACGCATTGGCAAACTGGCATGTCCCGAAGTGGAGATAGTGGAGTGTTGTGACATGGATGGCGCGCCATAGTCAGCCACAGAGGCAGTAGTTCCGCTGGAATTCAGTGAGCCACCAGGCATGGGACAAACAAAGTCCGCTTCAGCATAAATATACACATCAAACTCAAGGGTACCCAGAGGAGCTACTGGAAGTTTAGCCTGCAAAACAAAAAAGTAGGTTTAAAACATTTATCCAAAAGTGAAATATCAAAGGACAAGTTTACCTGGAGTGCCTGCTCATCAATTCGAAACATTTTCCTTTGCAGGTCCTGTTCCACATTTGAATTAATGCTCACTTCCAGATGCTCCAATGGCAAAGTGCTGCTCTCATTGGTTATGGTAATGGTGCAGGTGGAGGATTCTCCATTATATAGGGTCAGGCTGGCAGAAGTGACCACAATGTCGGCCTTCTTCATGTTGCTAAAGGTCGCCGTCTGCGGCAGGGATGTCTTCACACTGATGCACGGCAATGCAGGTATCACATCCACCAAATAATTGGGCGGAAACTTGCGTCGTCGCATATGCTTCAATCGGCAATTAGACTTGACTCCCAGCGTATGAGTGCTGTAACCCTGGAGATCCAATTGACCCGTCTCAATGGGCGTGCCATGGAGCAGGACATTGGTCGGCACATGTGGTTGTAAGATTACGGTCTGCGGCAGGGATTCAAAGACAACGCCATTGGTAAGCAGCCGCATGTCCATGACGGCCAACTCAAAGGGCAGCGGATTACGCAGACGGACACAAACCTCGCTCAGATCATTCTGCACCCACTGAAAAGCTGTCAAGACGAATCTCAGTTAAGTTGACTTGTGATTTAGATGTGGACTAGACTTACCTATCTTATTCCTATCCTTCTTTTTATCGCGACGATCAACGGAATTAAAGTGTATGGGCGTAAAGAGGAAGGGTCCGCTGTCGGCTTTGGCAATCTTGATGCGTTGCGGTCGCAAATGAGCTGGCAAATCCTTAACCTCAACCTCCATGCAGTAGGGCAGATCTGTCAGATTTGCGGGCGGTATCACAGTTCCATTCTCCAACACCAACGGCACGGGTGAGCCCTCACATTGTGCACTCAGATTCTAAAGGAAAAACGAGAAAATATTATGGAATCGCTATGAATAATTGTTGGGGATATCTCACCTGCAACTGGACGGCCATTTCACTTTGTTCCGTTGCAGTCATATTGTCCCACTGCGTCTGCAGCAGAAAGGTCATGTGGCGTGTGGCCAGCGCCGAATGTCCCAGGCGACGGGCAGCAGTTATAAGATTCTGCACAAGATCTATTTGAAGTGCCGGCCAACCAGCGGCATTCTCCAGCACCTCGAGAGGATCCAGCGACAACAGATTCCCCGTAAAGCTGCCCAGCATTAGGCGATAGCTCTGATTCCAATCTGGCGTCTGGCTACCCTGTTGCACATGCTTCAGTGCGGCCAATCTCTGAAAGAATGCCGCTTTCCGCTGATACCCAATCTGTTGATACAGCTCCGTAATGATCTCGAAGCGTTTCACACGCTCCGCCTCACTTAAACTGACATTTATATAGAGTATACTCTGCAAGAACATGGCCACATCCAGGGGGCGATTCTGCTCAATACAAATGCGGGTTGCCTTCAAGGCCGCCTCCGTCTCAATGGTGGCCGCATGTCGGTACTTGCTGTAGTTGATTATTGCCTTGCGATAGTAGTTGGTGATCTCCTCTGGCTTGAGTATATTCCCGGGCAGCTCGCCATTACGCTGATGCCCGGATTGTGCCGCCGATATTGTCGATGTCGACGTTGATGTCGAGGAAGATGAGGAGTTCGTCGGCGTGCCGGACGCCGACGAATTGGTGGTCAACAGTGAGGACACTGATGAACAGGAAGATGAGTTTGACGTAATGGCATCCGAGCAGTTGGTGGTGGCCGTGGTAATCGTTTTGGTAGCATCACTTGCACGCCACTTCTCCGGAGTATTTCGCAGCGGTGAGGAACCTGAAGGGAAGGCGTAAGAATTCAATAAATATGAAGCAAGTTGCCAATGATATGCTTGCCTGTTTCTTGCAAGGATGCGTTCCTATGCAGCGTCTCTATTTCTCGCATTTGGGGATATAAAATCACAGCCGATGCGGCACACAGACCCTCCTCGCTGGCGCCCACCCACAGCGAGTCACCCACTGTGCGCAGCGTCTCATTGGCATTGTGATAGAGGCTGAGTGCGTCATCCAGCAGACCAGCCTGCAACGACAGATCCGCCAGATTCTTCATCACTCGTCCCACGCAGCGCTTGCGATTGTTGCGCGACTCCATATCCAGGCCAACGAAATCACGTTTCTCGAACGGAGCCAACAGCAGACTGACTTTGTCTGGCTTCTCCCGCGAACGTTCCAGTCGACGTGACTCCAGCACCCAGAACAGAGCACTGAGGAAGTCACCAACTCGCGTCTCTAGATCCACACAGTTGTCCTGCTCCCGATAGAAGAACGCCTGCGATTTGAAATTAGATGGCGTCGTGTACTCATCCTGGAGACGGGCAGAGTTATGGAAGTGTCGCTCCTTAGGCTTGAGCTCTGCCGTCGAGTTATGTGGACTGATTGCCTTGGAATCGGATTCAACATTATCCACAGCACTCGTTTCCTCAATGTGATTGGTGAGCTCATGGCGAGATGCATCAGGTCCAAAGAATATGGCACGGGACTCGTACAGGGTGCCGCCGTAGCGCACCTTGAGCGATTCATGGTGACGGCACAGCTCGTTCAGCTCAGGCTGGTTCTCGAACTTGCCAATGGTTATAAGTCCAAGCAGGCGACGATGCGTCTGAAAGTCTCCCCAATCATTGTGCTCCACGGGATGCTCGTGGATAAATCGAAAATAAATGGTGCGCACCACTCCGCTGGAATCTAAATGGATCACAATTAGTCGGAATTTGGAGTTTCGCATACAATTTCATGGGGGTGGGTGGGGAGAGTTACCAGTTACTTTAATGCTGTTGACACGGCGCACCTTCTCAAAGGCACGTTGCAGGATGCGGGCGCGGGAGGGACCCACTCCACGGAGCAACACAAGCAGGCAGCTGTGATGGAGGGCACTCTGTTCATAGTCAAGCCGTGACATAACTGGCTCCACGCTGGCATGGGATCCAGCTCCAACTGCAGCTCGCATTTACAACTCTCACCTCACCACGTCTCAGTTGGACTTGTGTCGTGTCCCACCTGGTCCCAGTTCTAGTTTATTGAGAGAGATTCAACTTTTGGTTTTCACATTTCCAATTATGGATGCCTATGACAAACTGCCTCAATTGATTTTCATTGTTTCGCACTTAGATGAGGGCAACTTTTTAACCAGCGATAACATCGAAGAATCAAATCACCTCCCCTTTTGATGATGGTGATGATGAAGCAGTTACATTTAGAGGACTTCAGCCAGTTTGCTTCAGCTGTGCGACTTCGACGTTGAACTGTACAATATATTGCCGCACAAGCTGAAGAGTTCTATTTTGTGCAGTCAATTGCAGACAACGCAGCAAATTTCTTAAATTTTGTTAAGTAAAAAATCTCTGCTCAGCTGCGTGTAAGCTTCTGTGAATGGCAATCCAAGTATTTGCAACGCCTTAAAGTGAATGGCAATGTTACCACCTCTGAACAGTGTGCCTCTACCGTCTGCTGAAAAAAAATGAAAAGCACTCAATCACAGCCAACTTCGTGTTTTTCAAGTTCCAGTTTGAAATCCCAGAAGCCCGAAATAAAACTGTTACATGCTGATGAATGGTTTTGGGTTTTATAATCATAATATATTATTCAATTTGTATTTTGTTGAAAATGTTTGCCATTGCCAAGATGATGATTGATGTTTTTTGCATTATCTATTGATAAGTATAACATAGAATAGAAATTTTGCATGTTAAGTGTAGATGGGGGCATCGGTATTTAGAGTTTTTCGAATTTGGGTTTGAAACGGGATTCAGTCAAGCTGCTAAAATGGGGGACTTGATCAGTTTTAGAATTTCACATGTTCGTTATATAGTTAAAGGTATGCTTGTAAGTATGTTTATTATAAAAAGAGCTACTACAACAATAATATCAATATCAATATTAATATCAGTATGTTTTTGTAATGTGTGAGTGTGTATGTGTGTGTACCCATTACCAAACAATTCAATTGGTTGTCATTTAATTATGTTTCGCATTGTTTTGTTATCAATTTCAGTCTTGCCATGGCTAAGCCCATGACGTCATCATCCTCATTAATCGCTATCATCGTCATCACCCTTAATCCTTATCAGCACTATATTATGTTCAGTTCAAAAGTTTATTCACCTTGAATACCTTAACTTTGGGCTTGAAACAGCATACACAAATGCTCATAGTTGTAACCATAATTATATATATATATATGTATGTATGTATGATTTTTATTGTATATTTTAAATATACATATATATTATGTTGTTTATATAAATATTTGGTTGCTGCTGTTTGTTTTCAATTTTGTGGGCATTTAGATGACATTTAAAGTTGCTACTAATGTTTTGAATTCTTGTATTCTAAATTGATTAATTGCCATTTCTAGGGATTAACATAGACACCAAAAAAACATGAATAATCATAATATTCTGTACGTGTGTCATATTGTGTGAGTGTGTGTGTGTGTGTGTCTTAATTTTGTATGCTATTATTAGTTTCATTTTAAATATGTATGTGTATATGTGTACTTTCACTTAATATGCATATGAATGTGTGTCTGTATGTATATGAAATGTTTTATTGCTTAGTTAGTACAAGTGTGTGTATGTGTGTGTTGCTGCTGTAAATGTATATGTGTGTTTGTTGCATTTCGCTTTCAACTCATACGCTTAACTGCTTGAGAAGGCCTACGGGCGGCATTTAGGGCGCAAGTTCGTATTTTGGTATTTTTTAGCACATATTCAATACCAAAAACTGCTTACAATTTAACGCACTTTCAAATTTTGCTCTATTTGCTCTCTCTCTCTCTCCCACTGTCTCTATATGTTCTTCTCTGTCGATTTGTGCCGGTTTACATTTAAAAATCCCTGAAAATTGCTTAGCGCTGTTTTCTGTTTTGTTTGGTTTTGTTTTCTTCGAAAATTGTTTAGCTAATGTTTTATGTTTTAAACTTGTTGTTGACAATTAATATGTATTGTATTTTCACATTAAAGCAAAGTTCTTGATTCAGTTTTTAAATGCTACAGGCGCATAGTTCAATAGTATTAGTTTTGTATATATTATGTATGCAAGTATCGTATTATATGCATATGCATATATACTGTATATATATATTTTTGTGCTCTAAAAGCAAATTTCAAAACTGCGTATCCATTTTGTAACTAATTCATATGTATGTATGTATATATCTAGGTTATATATGTATGTATGTATATATATAGATAATTTTTTGCTGTTTTGTTTGTTTTTTATCATGTTTTGCTGTTAGACATTTAGTTATCACACCAATTTATATGCTGGCGGGTAGTTGCATTTTCATATATAGATACAAATCTTATATTCATTATCAACTTTATGCACAGTGTATCACCCTTGCGCTACAGTGAAGCCTGACTTAAGTGTCTAAAAGAACAGAACATTCAAATGCAAAGGTTTTAACGCTACAAACTATCAATTAGTTTTTAAGTACTCTTAGTACAGCATTTCGGCGGACAGAGACGACTCATATCTCCCTCTCTCTCTCTCTATTACTACACACACTGTCTCTCTCTCTCTCTCTCTCTCTGATTATATCTCTGTCTTATGCTTAGCTACTATCACTTGTCAACTATGAATTGTCTTGTAAACGCATCCAAATTGCATTTATCAGCATATGCAAAAGTTTCGCTCTCTTATTACAACTAATATCATAGCTTTTTTGTGAGTATTGCTTTAGTTTTATTTTACAGGGTTCCATTTAATAGTATATATTTATAATAATTATTATTATTATTATCTTTATATATTGTTGACTCGCTGTCAATGAATTCATTTGAGCCCTTCCTTCATTATAAACATTACCTTGTTCAGCTGCGAAAATTCAAACGATAAATAAATAAACAATTGGGAATTTCGAGTTGTAAATCAAAAGTGTTTTGTTTATGCAAATATTGATGGTGTGTTTATGTGTGTAACAAAATTATAAATACAAATATCTCAAGTATATTTTAGGTACACTATAACTAAATAGACTCGCATCGAAATCCAAAATAAAATATTAATAAATTCTTTGCTATATATTTTCAAGAGAATCAGAAATCAGATTTCCATTTCATATTTCGGCCTGGCCAGAAAATTCCGCTGAGTGCGGGGTAGGGGGTTTGGCATGTCAATAGCAACTGCACAGAGTGTGCTCGACTACAAAGATACTGTGTGATATCATTCAAGCTCTATAATCATCTCAATTGGGGACTAGAACATTGCGTATTATTATCATTTGAGACTGTCTTGCGTCAATTGCCTGAATGTTTCGAAAAGATATTGTCAACGGACCGGACCAGATAAGATATTTTGAAAACATTTCGATTTTCGTGGAGAAAGAGGACATGCCACACCCACTTTGTGTGTGTAAGAAATAATAATAAAAAAAAACATATAGATTATTCATAGGGCGACAAAATACGAGAGATCGTGTAGATGTGGGCCAAAACAAATGATAGCCCTAAATTGTTTTCCAGCTATGTTACATTATATATGTATTGGTATATTAGAATTACAACTAGAATATATAATGTATGTATGTATGTATTTTCTGTATATCGTATATGTATGCATATATCGTTTTAGATTTGATTTGACTTGTTTTTGTTTTTGCTTTTTTCTGTTGTTTTGTTTTGATTGCCTATAAGCTAGTAATACCTTAGGTTTGCGCTAAGATCTCTACATCTTCATACAACTATACATGTGTATATCGTAAATGTATTATGTATATAAGTATAATATAATATATGTATGTATATGTAAGTAATGTATACAGTTGTATAATATTGCAAATTTTCAAATATTCAGTTGTTTGTGTACGTGTTTTGTGTTTTTTTTTTGTTTTTCTTTAAGCCTATATACAATACGAATTGCTTTTGTCTTCACTATCGAATAATATTACAATTTGAGTTGTCATTTTGTTGCGAAGGGGTCTGGGATGGGATGGGAGGGGAGGGGAGTTAAGGTTTTTTGTGGAGGATTAAATACACCTCAAGTACAAAGTTAAAGAAATTTGTGTTTCTCCATTTGTTTTTTCCATTTGCTACAAACTACAAGTCTATCAAATTAGTAAAGACTACAACCCCAAACGATCTTGGAAATACTTGTATATCGTATGTTGTTTATCGTAATACCTAGGCATGTTATGCCTGCCTTGAAATATGTCGTTTGGTTTCCCACCATTTGTGGTACATTAGATTTGTAAGATTGCAAGATTTCTTTTTGTTCGGCTTATTGAAAATTATACTAGATTATCGTATATATGTATATCGTATCTTTATATGCATATCTACGATCTACGATTCGCATTGTCCTTCACATAATCAGTACAGCCCATTGGCGACGGCTAGACGGCTAGATGTCGTCGCCGAAATCACATGATTCATCATTTGAGCGTATTGTATATGTTATCCTCACCAGCCAACTCCACTGTGGTTATGTGCTGTGCCTTTGCTGTGGCGTGCCTCTCGCCCAGAGGCTCCTCGCCCATGTACACGGTATGATAACTGATGGCGCTGGTGGCTGGCGTACAATTGATTTCCACCCGGCTAATGGATTGTGGTCCGTTCGGCTGATACTTGAGCGAGGCATAATCACCATCGTCATCATCGTCGTCGGCATTGCCAGCGCCGATAGCGTCGTCATTCTCATCGTGCTGCGGCAGATGTGTCAATTGGGTGGCGCCCGAGAAGCTATCACAGGTGTGCGAGGCGCATATCTCCGCATAAATATTCTCCTTTGTGTAATCCACGGCCACTGGGGGCAGACTTGCCTCCTGCTCCGCCACATCCTGTCCACTCTCCAAACTGGACATGACCAGCGAGTCACGCACACTGGAGTAGGGCAAGTCATCTTCAACCAGCGAGGTGGGGGACACCAGTGCAGCAGGTGAAAGGGCAACGAGACCGCCCAGAAGCGAGACACCGCCAGCTGCACGTCGTCCAGTGATGGGTTCCTTGCCCTGCAACTGCAGCTGCTGCTGCTGCAATTTCAACTGGGCGAGGCAACGCTTCTCCCGTTCCGTTTCATGGAGCTGCATCTTTTGGGGCAGCGAGAAGTGGCGCAACTGATTCAGACTGCTGGAGGACTTGCTATACTGACGCGTCTTCACATGGAACTCATTGTAGAGCTTCTCGGTGATGAATGATTGTGGTGGCGGTGTCTGATTCTCCACATCTTCCAGCTCAGTGCCCGCCTCACTTATGGCATCCGAATTGCCAGCTGCATTGTGCGCCGCCAGCAGATCGGGTCGCTGCTGCCGTTGTCCATTCAGCAGTTCAATGTCCTGCAGGGACATTGATTTTTGCAACAGTGTATCCAGTGATTTGGGCATTGAGGTGTGCTCCATGCTGATGGCCAGCGTGGTCGTCTCCGTCTCACTATGCAGCGATTGCGTATCCACCTCGGTGCTGGCCACTTGACCATGGCTTAGATCGCTGTTGTTGGCATTGCCGAAGCGTTCCTGCAGCAGCTTCGACATATCCGTATAGCGTTCCATGCTCATCCGCTTGGCCTGCGCATCCAGCTGGGCATCAACTGTGATGTTCTTACTCTCCGCCTGCTGCTGCTGTTCCTGATGCTGCTGCTGATGCTGCTGCTGATGCTGCTGCTGATGATGTTGTTGTTTACGAAACCATTTCTTTTTGGTCGACTGGAATACCTTCATGCGTTCCGTGATGCGATTTGTGCCCTGACTTGAGCCGTCGTTGTGACTTGCCAGGGATGCAGCAGCAGCTGCTGCTGCGGCCGCTTCCTTCGCCTCTAGCTGCTCCAGGTCGGTTTTGCTTAGAAATATGATTGAGTCCTCCTTTTCATGGGCCGATGTATTCGTGGTGGATGCCATGCTGCTCTTCTCGCGTCGCAACAACTTGGGCAAATGCAGCGGTTTCAGGATCTTGAGACCATCGCGAGTTTTACTACCTGAACGTTCGCTGCGCTGCAGCAGCTCAATCTCCACCAGCTTCAGAAACTGATCGCAGTTGAATTGACAAAACTTGAGCATGTTCTGGACGTGAGAATTGGCCAACATGCGCTGCTCCGAGTCGAATCCGAGCAGGCACTTCAACAGCTGCATGTCGCGACTGAGATACAGTTTGCGAAGTTGCAAGTGCAGTGGAGGCGCAGCTGGCGACACTGGTGGTGACGGTGACAGCAACTGTGCATCCAGCTCCTCAATGGGACAGCCAACGACGACATCCTCCTTGCTCACCTGGCTGATGCACACCTGCTCAGGGATCTCGGCACCAGGTGGTCCGGAAATGTAGCGCAGCATCAGCGGCAACTGCTTCGCCGCGGACACCAGAGCTCCCAAGCGATGCACACACTCCGAATTCAATTTACGGTCTGCATCGGCCTGCTTCTGCAGTAGTTGCGGTATGCCCGGCTCAATCTCGTAGAACTTGCCCTTGGTGGAGAGAGGTACATACATGACCTGACGTTGCTCGTTCAACAACTGGGCATAGCGACCCTTCTCCTTCTCGCGGCCCATGTAGCCGGAGACACCCGTCACCTGATGAGGCTTGCAATTGCTTATGCCATTGGAATGATTCTGACCATTATGGCCATGCTCTTGCTTTCCATCCTCGAACACCGCCAACAGACGGTAAACCTGACCTCCGCGGGCTGTTGTCTTCACATACTGGGGTCGAGTCTTGCTGGGCATACAACCTTCATGACTGGGACTGCTGCTGGCACCACTTGGCGTCGATTCGCTGAACGCAGCCATATTGTCCACGGATGCAAACTTGTAGACGCGTTCCCGTACCAGTTGGAGCAGTGACCCATACTGTGTGGCCGTTGGCAGACCCTTCTCGTTCAGCAGCGAGAAGTAACCTACGGAGAGACATATACAGAAATTAGTTGTCGTCAACATCGTGGAAGCAGTGGCAGCTACAGCAAGTGGCAACAGATTGCATAATAACAGCATAAACATACATATTTGGATTGGATTCGCGTACGCGAGCGCGCGAGCTCGCGTCGTGTCTTACAGTGGCTGTGAAAAGTCACATGCAGTCAACAATAGGCCAAAAAATATCTTACATAATCAAATAAACAAGATGAGCAATGGCTGTGATTATTCGACTGTAACAAAGTCTGGCAGTATAGATCAGGGCTTGTACAGGGGTCCAAAAATGATGGTGTTAATTTTAACAATCTTTGAATGCAGTTTTGTTGTGAATATCAAAACTTGGAAATCGGTGTATAAAACTTGAAAATTGGTTGAGTTTTGGCAAAGTTATGGCCGATCCAAGATCTGGTACCCCTGCAAGACCCAATTTTCCTATAGTTCACGGCTTGTACAGGGGTCAAAAAATGATGGTGTTAATTTTAACAATCTTTGAATGCAGTTTTGTTGTGAATATCAAAACTTGGAAATCGGTGTATAAAACTTGAAAATTGGTTGAGTTTTGGCAAAGTTATGGCCGATCCAAGATCTGGTACCCCTGCAAGACCCAATTTTCCTATAGTTCACGGCTTGTACAGGGGTCAAAAAATGATGGTGTTAATTTTAACAATCTTTGAATGCAGTTTTGTTGTGAATATCAAAACTTGGAAATCGGTGTATAAAACTTGAAAATTGGTTGAGTTTTGGCAAAGTTATGGCTGATCCAAGATCTGGTATCCCTGCAAGACCTAATTTTCCTATAAATCGGGGCTTGTACAGGGGTCCAAAAATGATGAGGTTAACTTTAACAATCTTTGAATGCAGTTTTGTTGTGAATATCAAAACTTGGAAATCGGTGTATAAAACTTGAAAATTGGTTGAGTTTTGGCAAAGTTATGGCCGATCCAAGATCAGGTACTCCTGCAAGACCTAATTTTCCTACAGATCAGGGCTTGTACAGGGGTCCAAAAATGATGGTGTTAATTTTAACAATCTTTGAATGCAGTTTTGTTGTGAATATCAAAACTTGGAAATCGGTGTATAAAACTTGAAAATTGGTTGAGTTTTGGCAAAGTTATGGCTGATCCAAGATCTGGTATCCCTGCAAGACCTAATTTTCCTATAAATCGGGGCTTGTACAGGGGTCCAAAAATGATGAGGTTAACTTTAACAATCTTTGAATGCAGTTTTGTTGTGAATATCAAAACTTGGAAATCGGTGTATAAAACTTGAAAATTGGTTGAGTTTTGGCAAAGTTATGGCCGATCCAAGATCTGGTACCCCTGCAAGACCTATTTTTCCTATGAATGGGGGCCTGTACAGGGGTCCAAAAATGATGGTGTTAACTTTAACAATCTTTGAATGCAGTTTTGTTGTGAATATCAAAACTTGGAAATCGGTGTATAAAACTTGAAAATTGGTTGAGTTTTGGCAAAGTTATGGGTGATCCAAGATCTGGTATCCCTGCAAGACCTAATTTTTCTATAAATCGGGGCTTGTACAGGGGTCCAAAAATGATGGTGTTAATTTTAACAATCTTTGAATGCAGTTTTGTTGTGAATATCAAAACTTGGAAATCGGTGTATAAAACTTGAAAATTGGTTGAGTTTTGGCAAAGTTATGGCCGATCCAAGATCTGATACCCCTGCAAGACCTAATTTTCCTATAAATCAGGGCTTGTACAGGGGTCCAAAAATGATGGGGTTAACTTTAACAATCTTTGAATGTAGTTTTGTTGTGAATATCAAAACTTGGAAATCGGCGTATAAAACTTGAAAATTGGTTGAGTTTTGGCAAAGTTATGGCTGATCCAAGATCTGGTATCCCTGCAAGACCTAATTTTCCTATAAATCGGGGCTTGTACAGGGGTCCAAAAATGATGGGGTTAACTTTAACAATCTTTGAATGCAGTTTTGTTGTGAATATCAAAACTTGGAAATCAGTGTATAAAACTTGAAAATTGGTTGAGTTTTGGCAAAGTTATGGCCGATCCAAGATCTGATACCCCTGCAAGACCTAATTTTCCTATAAATCAGGGGTTGTACAGGGGTCCAAAAATGATGGGGTTAACTTTAACAATCTTTGAATGCAGTTTTGTTGTGAATATCAAAACTTGTAAATCGGTGTATAAAACTTGAAAATTGGTTGAGTTTTGGCAAAGTTATGGCCGATCCAAGATCTGATACCCCTGCAAGACCTAATTTTCCTATAAATCGGGGCTTGTACAGGGGTCCAAAAATGATGGTGTTAATTTTAACAATCTTTGAATGCAGTTTTGTTGTGAATATCAAAACTTGGAAATCGGTGTATAAAACATGAAAATTGGTTGAGTTTTGGCAAAGTTATGGCCGATCCAAGATCTGGTACCCCTGCAAAACCCAATTTTCCTATAGTTCACGGCTTGTACAGGGGTCAAAAAATGATGGTGTTAATTTTAACAATCTTTGAATGCAGTTTTGTTGTGAATATCAAAACTTGGAAATCGGTGTATAAAACTTGAAAATTGGTTGAGTTTTGGCAAAGTTATGGCCGATCCAAGATCTGGTACCCCTGCAAGACCCAATTTTCCTATAGTTCACGGCTTGTACAGGGGTCAAAAAATGATGGTGTTAATTTTAACAATCTTTGAATGCAGTTTTGTTGTGAATATCAAAACTTGGAAATCGGTGTATAAAACTTGAAAATTGGTTGAGTTTTGGCAAAGTTATGGCTGATCCAAGATCTGGTATCCCTGCAAGACCTAATTTTCCTATAAATCGGAGCTTGTACAGGGGTCCAAAAATGATGGGGTTAACTTTAACAATCTTTGAATGCAGTTTTGTTGTGAATATCAAAACTTGGAAATCGGTGTATAAAACTTGAAAATTGGTTGAGTTTTGGCAAAGTTATGGCCGATCCAAGATCAGGTACTCCTGCAAGACCAAATTTTCCTACAGATCAGGGCTTGTACAGGGGTCCAAAAATGATGGTGTTAATTTTAACAATCTTTGAATGTAGTTTTGTTGTGAATATCAAAACTTGGAAATCGGTGTATAAAACTTGAAAATTGGTTGAGTTTTGGCAAAGTTATGGCCGATCCAAGATCTGGTACCCCTGCAAGACCTATTTTTCCTATGAATGGGGGCCTGTACAGGGGTCCAAAAATGATGGTGTTAACTTTAACAATCTTTGAATGCAGTTTTGTTGTGAATATCAAAACTTGGAAATCGGTGTATAAAACTTGAAAATTGGTTGAGTTTTGGCAAAGTTATGGCCGATCCAAGATCTGGTATCCCTGCAAGACCTAATTTTTCTATAAATCGGGGCTTGTACAGGGGTCCAAAAATGATGGTGTTAATTTTAACAATCTTTGAATGCAGTTTTGTTGTGAATATCAAAACTTGGAAATCGGTGTATAAAACTTGAAAATTGGTTGAGTTTTGGCAAAGTTATGGCCGATCCAAGATCTGATACCCCTGCAAGACCTAATTTTCCTATAAATCAGGGCTTGTACAGGGGTCCAAAAATGATGGGGTTAACTTTAACAATCTTTGAATGTAGTTTTGTTGTGAATATCAAAACTTGGAAATCGGTGTATAAAACTTGAAAATTGGTTGAGTTTTGGCAAAGTTATGGCCGATCCAAGATCTGGTACCCCTGCAAAACCCAATTTTCCTATAAATCGGGGCTTGTACAGGGGTCCAAAAATGGTGTTAATTTTAACAATCTTTGAATGCAGTTTTGTTGTGAATATCAAAACTTGGAAATCGGTGTATAAAACTTGAAAATTGGTTGAGTTTTGGCAAAGTTATGGCTGATCCAAGATCTGGTATCCCTGCAAGACCTAATTTTCCTATAAATCGGGGCTTGTACAGGGGTCCAAAAATGATGGGGTTAACTTTAACAATCTTTGAATGCAGTTTTGTTGTGAATACTAAAACTTGGAAATCAGTGTATAAAACTTGAAAATTGGTTGAGTTTTGGCAAAGTTATGGCCGATCCAAGATCTGATACCCGTGCAAGACCTAATTTTCCTATAAATCAGGGGTTGTACAGGGGTCCAAAAATGATGGGGTTAACTTTAACAATCTTTGAATGCAGTTTTGTTGTGAATATCAAAACTTGTAAATCGGTGTATAAAACTTGAAAATTGGTTGAGTTTTGGCAAAGTTATGGCCGATCCAAGATCTGATACCCCTGCAAGACCTAATTTTCCTATAAATCGGGGCTTGTACAGGGGTCCAAAAATGATGGTGTTAATTTTAACAATCTTTGAATGCAGTTTTGTTGTGAATATCAAAACTTGGAAATCGGTGTATAAAACTTGAAAATTGGTTGAGTTTTGGCAAAGTTATGGCCGATCCAAGATCTGGTACCCCTGCAAAACCCAATTTTCCTATAAATCGGGGCTTGTACAGGGGTCAAAAATGGTGTTAATTTTAACAATCTTTGAATGCAGTTTTGTTGCGAATATCAAAACTTGGAAATCGGTGTATAAAACTTGAAAATTGGTTGAGTTTTGGCAAAGTTATGGCCGATCCAAGATCTGATACCCCTGCAAGACCTAATTTTCCTATAAATCGGGGCTTGTACAGAGGTCCAAAAATGATGGTGTTAATTTTAACAATCTTTGAATGCAGTTTTGTTGTGAATATCAAAACTTGGAAATCGGTGTATAAAACTTGAAAATTGGTTGAGTTTTGGCAAAGTTATGGCCGATCCAAGATCTGATACCCCTCCAAGACCAAATTTCCTATAAATCAGGGCTTGCACAGGGGTCCAAAAATGATGGTGTTAATTTTAACAATCTTTGAATGCAGTTTTGTTGTGAATATCAAAACTTGGAAATCGGTGTATAAAACTTGAAAATTGGTTGAGTTTTGGCAAAGTTATGGCCGATCCAAGATCTGATACCCCTGCAAGACCTAATTTTCCTATAAATCGGGGCTTGTACAGGGGTCCGAAAATTATGGTGTTAACTTTAACAATCTTTGAATGCAGTTTTGTTGTGAATATCAAAACTTGGAAATCGGTGTATAAAACATGAAAATTGGTTGAGTTTTGGCAAAATGATGGAAGATCCAAGATCTGGTACCCCTGCAAGACCTAATTTTCCCATAAATCTGGGCTTGTACAGGGGTCCGAAAATGATGGTGTTAATTTTAACAATCTTTGAATGCAGTTTTGTTGTGAATATCAAAACTTGGAAATCGGTGTATAAAACTTGAAAATTGGTTGAGTTTTGGCAAAGTTATGGCCGATCCAAGATCTGGTACCCCTGCAAGACCAAATTTTCCTATAAATCGGGGCTTGTACAGGGGTCCAAAAATGATGGTGTTAATTTTAACAATCTTTGAATGCAGTTTTGTTGTGAATATCAAAACTTGGAAATCGGTGTATAAAACTTGAAAATTGGTTGAGTTTTGGCAAAATGATGGAAGATCCAAGATCTGGTACCCCTGCAAGACCTAATTTTCCCATAAATCTGGGCTTGTACAGGGGTCCGAAAATGATGGTGTTAATTTTAACAATCTTTGAATGCAGTTTTGTTGTGAATATCAAAACTTGGATATCGGTGTATAAAACTTGAAAATTGGTTGAGTTTTGGCAAAGTTATGGCCGATCCAAGATCTGGTACCCCTGCAAGACCTAATTTTCCTATAAATCGGGGCTTGTACAGGGGTCCGAAAATTATGGTGTTAACTTTAACAATCTTTGAATGCAGTTTTGTTGTGAATATCAAAACTTGGAAATCGGTGTATAAAACTTGAAAATTGGTTATGTTTTGGCAAAGTTATGGCCGATCCAAGATCTGGTACCCCTGCAAGACCTATTTTTCCTATGAATGGGGGCTTGTACAGGGGTCCAAAAATGATGGTGTTAATTTTAACAATCTTTGAATGCAGTTTTGTTGTGAATATCAAAACTTGGAAATCGGTGTATAAAACTTGAAAATTGGTTGAGTTTTGGCAAAGTTATGGCCGATCCAAGATCTGATACCCCTCCAAGACCAAGTTTCCTATAAATCAGGGCTTGCACAGGGGTCCAAAAATGATGGTGTTAATTTTAACAATCTTTGAATGCAGTTTTGTTGCGAATATCAAAACTTGGAAATCGGTGTATAAAACTTGAAAATTGGTTGAGTTTTGGCAAAGTTATGGCCGATCCAAGATCTGATACCCCTGCAAGACCTAATTTTCCTATAAATCGGGGCTTGTACAGAGGTCCAAAAATGATGGTGTTAATTTTAACAATCTTTGAATGCAGTTTTGTTGTGAATATCAAAACTTGGAAATCGGTGTATAAAACTTGAAAATTGGTTGAGTTTTGGCAAAGTTATGGCCGATCCAAGATCTGATACCCCTCCAAGACCAAATTTCGTATAAATCAGGGCTTGTACAGAGGTCCAAAAATGATGGTGTTAATTTTAACAATCTTTGAATGCAGTTTTGTTGTGAATATCAAAACTTGGAAATCGGTGTATAAAACTTGAAAATTGGTTGAGTTTTGGCAAAGTTATGGCCGATCCAAGATCTGGTACCCCTGCAAAACCCAATTTTCCTATAAATCGGGGCTTGTAAAGGGGTCCAAAAATGATGGTGTTAATTTTAACAATCTTTGAATGCAGTTTTGTTGTGAATATCAAAACTTGGAAATCGGTGTATAAAACATGAAAATTGGTTGAGTTTTGGCAAAATGATGGAAGATCCAAGATCTGGTACCCCTGCAAGACCTAATTTTCCCATAAATCTGGGCTTGTACAGGGGTCCGAAAATGATGGTGTTAATTTTAACAATCTTTGAATGCAGTTTTGTTGTGAATATCAAAACTTGGAAATCGGTGTATAAAACTTGAAAATTGGTTGAGTTTTGGCAAAGTTATGGCCGATCCAAGATCTGATACCCCTGCAAGACCAAATTTTCCTATAAATCGGGGCTTGTACAGGGGTCCAAAAATGATGGTGTTAATTTTAACAATCTTTGAATGCAGTTTTGTTGTGAATATCAAAACTTGGAAATCGGTGTATAAAACTTGAAAATTGGTTGAGTTTTGGCAAAGTTATGGCCGATCCAAGATCTGATACCCCTGCAAGACCAAATTTTCCTATAAATCGGGGCTTGTACAGGGGTCCAAAAATGATGGTGTTAATTTTAACAATCTTTGAATGCAGTTTTGTTGTGAATATCAAAACTTGGAAATCGGTGTATAAAACTTGAAAATTGGTTGAGTTTTGGCAAAATGATGGAAGATCCAAGATCTGGTACCCCTGCAAGACCTAATTTTCCCATAAATCTGGGCTTGTACAGGGGTCCGAAAATGATGGTGTTAATTTTAACAATCTTTGAATGCAGTTTTGTTGTGAATATCAAAACTTGGATATCGGTGTATAAAACTTGAAAATTGGTTGAGTTTTGGCAAAGTTATGGCCGATCCAAGATCTGGTACCCCTGCAAGACCTAATTTTCCTATAAATCGGGGCTTGTACAGGGGTCCGAAAATTATGGTGTTAACTTTAACAATCTTTGAATGCAGTTTTGTTGTGAATATCAAAACTTGGAAATCGGTGTATAAAACTTGAAAATTGGTTATGTTTTGGCAAAGTTATGGCCGATCCAAGATCTGGTACCCCTGCAAGACCTATTTTTCCTATGAATGGGGGCTTGTACAGGGGTCCAAAAATGATGGTGTTAATTTTAACAATCTTTGAATGCAGTTTTGTTGTGAATATCAAAACTTGGAAATCGGTGTATAAAACTTGAAAATTGGTTGAGTTTTGGCAAAGTTATGGCCGATCCAAGATCTGATACCCCTCCAAGACCAAGTTTCCTATAAATCAGGGCTTGCACAGGGGTCCAAAAATGATGGTGTTAATTTTAACAATCTTTGAATGCAGTTTTGTTGTGAATATCAAAACTTGGAAATCGGTGTATAAAACTTGAAAATTGGTTGAGTTTTGGCAAAGTTATGGCCGATCCAAGATCTTGTACCCCTGCAAGACGCACTGTAGTTTTGTAAAGACATTTAAAAATTAGCTGAGAGTATAAAGTCAGCCCCTGAATAAGTCATGAACTAACAAGAGCAGCTAGTTAAGTACCTTACGTAGTTGTTTTAAATAGTCAATAAAAGTCATTTGCATTACTTATACGTTGAACAACAATTATTGTACTCACGATAGTATAAAGTTGTACAAATTACAGTTGTAAAACTTTTTTTGTTGACTTTTAATAAACAACATTGAAGACAACAAGGCTACAATGTTGTAACAATGTCGCTATCAGTTTTATCATCTCCTATATCTGTAACTATATGTCTCTATATGTTTGTGGAGTTTCTAATACTACTGTCAACTGCCTGACTGATTCATCTTAATGATTCATCCATACTATATGCATATTTAAGTTCATTTCTTTACACAAGTTTTTGAAACCATATTTTTCAAGTGTAATTCCCATGATTCATTTGGTGGAGGGGCTGCCACGTAGCGCTGACACTCTCTGAATCTCATTTGCTGCACTCACCTGGAAACTCCTGGGGTATGAGCACAGTTTTTTTACGCTGCGACGCCTGAGACTTGGCATTGTATCCATGATAGATGTGACGCTGTCGCACCAGCCGGTAGAGCAGAAAAACTTCTTCGTGACTGGGTGGAGTACTGTTACTGTTGTTGCTGTGATGGGGATGGGAATGATGATGAGGTTGGAGTTGGTGTGGATGGTGGTTGCCACCACTGCCACCGCTGGACGATGAGGTTGTGGTAGTGCCAGCGTCATTGTTATTGCCAATGCTGCTGGGCAGCTGCTTGATGCCCGCCGAGGAGCTGCTCGATGCCGCCGTAGACGAGCCATGCGATGAACTCGACTGTAACGTTTCATTCGAACTCTTCCCGGTGTACAAAATGCGCACCACTCGCGGCAACGAATGCCGCTCCAGAAACACATCCGCGGGCAGAGGTTCCTTACAAAAAAAAAAAAAACGTAAGTTAATGTCATGTCTGTAAAGTGTGTAAACAATGCGAGATTCACTTACCTCAGTGCTGCTGCTGCAACGGGATGCCTTGCTATCGGCAGTGGAGTAATCACCACTGCCATTCAACCCACCCAGGAAGCCAGTGTAACCGCCACCGCCACCGCCATAACCATTACTGCTGCCACAACCACCTGCAGCATTGCCACCAGTACCACCACCACTAGCACCAGCACCAGAAGCGGCTCCACTGCCACCCAGGCCATAGCTGCCATTGGCACTGTTGCGCTGCCGCCGCGCCAAACGTTGCTTCAGCTCGATCTCGTTGCGCCGCGCCAGACGCGCATTCTCGAAATCGGCGACGGAGAACATGTTCGAGCTCGTATCGTGGGAGTTAAACCGACGCAATTTGGGCTTGCGCGCCTCAACAGCGGCTGCCATCGCCAATGGGCCGTGATGTGCGCCAGGTGGGGCACCTGCAAAATGCATAACCAACATAAAAAAATATATGTATGTATATATCTAGTTTATGTCTCTATATAAGCAAAAAGAACAATGACAAAAGCCCAGGTGTAGGCAGGCAGCGAGTGCATTAGTGAGGCAATTAGTACACATACACAACCACACGCATACATATCATATATAATTATGTTTGTATGTACATATGTATGTTTAGTGTTGGTCGCCCATTCTGCACTGGGGCAAATCCCACACACAAGCCCCAACACACACACACACACGCACACATACACATGCACTTACTGAAATGCACAGTAAACGCAAAAAGCAAACAGTTGATTTTTCAAACTGTTGCTAAGCGCAGCCAATTTTCAGCCGAACTGATTGCACAGTGGTCACAACAGCTACAAAATGTACACAAAAAATGGAATCGATTCTTGACAGATTTTGCCTTGAATGTTTCTTAATTTTATGCAAAAGATTAATGGATTATACTGCTTATAGATATCAATTCTCTTCCGTTTTCATAACTAATCAGCTTAAAGTGTTATCGGAGTAAATCCGTCAGCTAAACGCCTTGCACTTTAACAGAATAATTTAGCGGGTTATCGATAGACTTCCCAAATCATAATTGTTTGTGGGTTGACTGTATCACAGACGCATTGTTTATAGCTCGCTTTTAACTGTATTTTATTTTTATAAACAGTACAAAGTTCCCTCTCCATTCATTGTTTTCAAAAAATAAATGTTAACGAACTTTCTACGCAAACCTGATATCACTCCTCTATAAGCATGCTGAGCACTGTCTGTTTGTCTGTCTGTCGGTCTGTTTGCGCTGTCACCGTGTGACATACACGAAATACGTGACTTTTACGCGCTTTCAATAATTATTCAATACATTTCAATTATTTGATTTACATTTTAACATCAAATATTAAACAATAAAGTAATTATTCGTGCATTCAACCACCAATGTAAAAATAAAAATAATTATAAGCGAGAGAGTCTATAAAAGGATTGCAGTTCCAATTACTGGAGATCTAATTAAATTTACATACAAAGACTTTCAATTGATTAGTCAGTATATAATTGATGGCTTATTTGGCAACAAAGAGAACAACAAAATGGGATAGGTTATTTAATAGTGCGAAAATCAGTTAACAAAGGCAGTTCATACGAATGCAATTAGCGACCGCCAGTTAATTAATCCGAAATGTTTTAATATTAACATTTTTTTTAGCTGAGTTGAATATTTTAGTTAGCGCATATACATTGTATTATCAAATACTTTGTTATTATTTTTATCTTTGTACATTTTTTTGCTTCGTCAAGCAAAACACTTTATTTCCTTTATTTTTGATATTTTTTTTATATCATATATTTCCTCAGGTGAGCAGATATCCACTTGGCTTTAATGTTCTATTTATTACCGCGTCAAGTACGACTGCAATTGTTATACAAACACAATGTACATACATATGTACCTATATAAATAATATGAATGTTTTGTGTGTGTGATTTTATAAACTTAAAAAACTCCTCAGCGACGCGATTAATGTTTAATAACAATATCTTGATTTTGATTGCGTATTGTTTGATTGTTGCCCATTGTCTGATGTCTCATTTTGGCTAAACTTTGTTATTCCTACTGCTGCTGTTGCTGCTGTTGTTGTAGTTGCAGCTGTATAGTTGGTTTATGGGTCGCTTGAGCTATTACTCACTTTAATTGCGCACATTTGGCTTAATTTTTTCAGTATACTTAATAAATACAGACACACTGTTCAACTACTGCAGTCGGCCGTATAAGAGTGGAGGCGAATGCAGTACAACGCAAAATCACAGCGAAATTATTGTACAACAAAAAAGCACAAACACAAATATGCATATGCATACATACATACATATGTACATACATTTGTTTGTACATACTTTCATAGATACATAATAAAAATGAAGGCGAGGAGAAAAAAAAGTAAACGTTTTGAAATTGCGCTTATCTTTTGTGAAATATCAATTGCAATAGCAACAAAAACAACAACTACAAGCAAACAGCGACAACGACAATAACAACAACAACAGTACAACAATTGTGCCAAGTGTTCGTATTTCGGGTGGGCGAGGCGGCGGCATCAGCAGAGGAGGAGCCGAAGGAGGTCGGGTCGTCGTTGTCGTCACGTTTCTGTGAAATTACGCGAAGCGAGCGACGCGTGCGAAGAAGAAGCACTATGGGAGCAGCAAATGCAAGCAAGCAAGCAATAACAACAACAAGCAACCACCACATGCAAGTAATGAGCAGAATCAAACAAATCTACTAAAAGCGCGCTCTCTCTCCCAATTATGCTGCCGCTGTGCTCTCTCATAAGCTTGCTCTCCTGCTTTTGCACATACACTCTCTTCTCTTTCATATGCAATTCATATGCACAAGCACTAGAGCACACACACACACACACACATGGATAGAGACGCATACATGAATATTTAAAATACCCATACCCATGTTACCCGTGTTTGTGATTCCACCCTTCTCCTGTTGCTTCACTTACCGTTACAGGCTGAAGCGCTGTTGCCAGGCGCTCCGCCTTGTGTTGCAGCTGTCACACCTCCTACTCCTACTCCTATTACTGCTACCGCTGAGGTTCCAGTACCGTTGCTAATCGCCGCTGCTGTGGGTGGTGATGCACTCGCTGCCGCTGCAGCTGCCATGTGTGGACTGCTCTTTACTAGCCAATTGGCCAGATGACGTTGACGTTCAAACTCAATGTTGGTGCGTTGCATTTTGAAAATGCATAAACGTTGCAGTTGTGTTTCAAAATGTATTCCACTTTTCTTCTTGTATATTTATTTTATTTTTTTTTGTTTTCTGATTGTGTCGCGTTCACCCGACGACTGCGTCGACAGCAGCGACGCGTTGCCGTCGTCGTCGTTGTTAACTACCGTGCGCGCTAAGCGTCTCGCGTTGTCAACCGTCAAAAGCTTACTAACGCTGTGCGCAACGTAACCAAAGTACAGATCGCCCACCACGCTCCCAGAAGCGTTGTCGTTGTCGTTGTCGCTGCGGCTGCGGCTGCGGCTGCTGTTGCTGTAACGAACCAATAAGAGAAGAAAAAAATATAAAATGAGAGAAAAGTTTACATAAGTGAGCGCGCAAAAATATAGCAACAACAATTTCGAAATATGCACAGCAAAAGTGAATAAAAAAGATGTTGATGTGCGGAGAGAGAGAGAGAAACAGAGAGCGCGCCAACGAGCACGAGTGAACGAGTTGATTGTGTATGCTTTGCATCTGTATGTTAGTGTGTGCACGTATGCAAGTGTGTGTGTGTGTGTGTGTGTGTGTGTGTTGTGCATAAATTAAAATTGGCCTGCGTAACTCTGGCAACGATGACGACGTTATCACCCAGCTGCGATTGAAATTTTCTCGTCTCGTGCCCCGTTCGTTGTTAGTGTTCGCTGCCGCTGCTGGTGCTGCTTCGTCGACTGTTCAATGTCGCCGCCCCGCACCTTAATTGTTAACAACGCCCCCACCAGCCCGTCGGGGCGAGCCATAACGTCTGGCAGCGCAACGACCGCGCGTCATCTTCAAACGACATGCGACAGTGTGTGGACGACATCGACATCGACGTCGGCTGTGGGCGAAGGCGATGCGATGAGGTGAGGTGAGGTGAGGTGAGTTTAGGTCGGGACTGTGTCAGACCTGATGTACGACCACACTAATACACGGTCAATATTAACACATGTACATACATACATGCATACACATGTACAAATTAAGAGTGGTACAAATGGAAAAGTATTTCTTTCTCTGTTTGTGTCTTATTGTGATTGCTTGCTTTTTGTTTTGTTCTTTCTTAGAAAGGGACTCATAATCTTGTCATAATTTTGGCAAAGCCCAACGGCAAAAAGCCAACAATAAAACACACATACATACATATGTACATATGCATAGTATATAGGTTGGATTGTATTCATACAATGTATGTACAATGTACATATGTAACTAATGTGTGACTATGTGAGTATGGGTGTGTGTGTATGTACTTGTTCCGCATGACGTGTTGAATTAAGTGATCTGACGATTTGTCGTATGCCCATACGTCGCGAGTCGAGACAACGTCTGTTGCCACGCAAAAAAAATTGTGTATTTCTTTTTTATTAGAGCAATTAAATTGGATTGTATCACTAAAAGTACTATAGTAAAATTGTTGGGATTATCGAAAACTTGTATGTACATTTGTATATTCAGAGGCAATACAAATAGACAATGTGGTATCTCAGAGATTGTGATTGTTTGCGTAGATATTTTAAGCTGCGATGACACTTAAAAACTTTACGACAATTCTGCTGTCGCCATTTTTGCGGCGAAAAGACAACATGTCAATTGGCGGCGAATAGCAAAAGGCGAATATACGGACGGAGAAATAACCGAAATACAAATTGAAATGCCATTTTGCACGCGATTTATAGTCTTAATTTGGTTTGACGTACAATTTTCGCAACGACATACATACATACATACATACAGATACATATATTATATACACTAAACAGCTGGTTATAATCAATTTATGTACTCGTCAAGATTTTGCCAATTTCACAGGGTATTTATAAATGCATTGCCCACAGCTTTTCTCAAAGCTAATTTCCCTTCATTTTTTGTTGTTTTCTTTTTTCAAAAGGTAGATATTTGCACAACAATATGTTAAAATAGAGGAACATTTGTTCGCTCTATGATATCATCAACAGCATTTACACACGACATTGTCAGTTATCTATTTGCATTAGTGCATTTTTGCCCATATGATTCACATGGTTGAATGAATTCCTCCAGCTCTAAACTCAAACAGCCTTGGGAAAGTGTATGCACAGTTCGATGTGTTTTGCATAGATAACGACGAACGCATATCTATGTATGTGCATATGTATGTATGAAATTAAATATAATTTTGTTGTTGTTGTTGTATCCGGAAATCAATTTACGCTAGCAATCAACTGCTGGTATTGCTCTCTCTTCTATACGCTCTCCGGTTGCTTCATGTAGAGGGTATAGCAAAGTCGATTCTCACAAAATTTGCAAATGTGACGTGTTGCCATGCAAATGGTTTGGGTCTTAACTGATTTCTGTCATGGTGTTTAAGTAATTAAGAGAATATAGTGTATTTGCGCTTCGGCGCGTGAATTTAATTTGGACACGATTATTACTATTATTATTATTATTATTATTTTTTTTTTTTGGATTTCGAATTTCTTTTATATGTTATTTTTTATTCAGTGTGCCATGAACACGCACGCAAATTTGCAATTAATTTGTACACATATTAAAACGCTGTTTGTAGCTTTGTGGCCTGCGCTGTACTTAACGGCTCTAAATCTACAGTTCTATATACTATAGTAAATATTTTGTGTGTTTGTATACGTATTACTAATAATATACTATAATATACTATATATATAATATACTAATAATGTACTTTTGGCTCACATTCTCACATTGTGCATATATCGCCAACTTGCAGATTTCCTTATGGGTTTCATTAATCTAATGCTCGCGATCTTAGCGCGGAGAGCGCATTTGTCTTTCGGCTTTAGGTTTGCAAAAATGGAGAAATTTTTGCTATTGTTATTTCTGTGTTGCCTACGCTTTGTCAACTGCTTCGGCTGAGGCTAATGAGCATCGGCAATTCCCGAGCGCCTCAGGTGTTTCCCCCGGCATATGACGCATGAAGCGCGGTTGGCCGGGGGTTGAGGCTGAGGTTATTGAGGCAATTGTATTAGTGCGTTGCGCTCCAGCTTGGACTCGGGCTAGGGCTCGGGTTGATGCTCGGGTTCGGTGTTTGGTGGTGTGGTGTGGTGTTCGGTCGTTCTATTGCCCATTGTCTATGTGCGCGGCACTTTTTACTTGGTGTGTTTTTTTTTCATAGTTTTTGTAAAATTCATTTCCATGCGTAGCCGTAGCCCTGTCAGGCTGTCAGCTGTCGCCGCTCTTTTGATGAATCACAGGCCTGACCAAACAGCTCTAAAAATACTTGGAGATACACACACTAGCACACCAGATTTTGTATAGAAAATGCAAAATTCATGGCCGTTGTGGTACGTGGAATGCGGTGAAGGCGGCGGCATCGTATCTGCGACAAACTGCCAAATGAGGTAGCATTTTGTGGGGCGTGAAGAAGTTAAGTTGCTAGCGATGGCTGTAGTTGTGGTGGTGGCGGACCTGGTGCTGCGGTTAGTGTAGAGCGAGAGATGTGCACAGTTCAAGCGCCGCTTGGGTTACGCAAATATTTGAAATCAGTTGCCAGGCGACGTACCGTTGCGGTTTGTGACTCAGTTAACCACCATGAGTGGGGAATGGAGAGTGTTCGTTGTACAACCGTTAGCGGTCAGTTGAGAGAAGGCGATGGCATCGCTTGTCAGCTTGGCAGGCGACATAGTTTAGCCATTTTAGCCAATTGGTTGCTTGGGTCATGCTCCCAACCAGTCTAGGGACCTGTACGTGGCTTGGCAATGGACACGCCCTTTGCTTAATCTTAAATACTTCAACTGACATACAGTGAAATCTCCTAAAGCATGAACTGCTGTCAAGTCTAGTAAGGTTCCATTGTCGTTCAGCTTCATAAACTAACTAACTGTTATTATATAGCTATAAAAGAAACGTAAACGTCACCAATAACTATCAAAAACAAAAAAAAATTATTGATTGACATTTGATGTTGATATAATAATAGAGGACTGCTCTATACTATGTGTTAATTAACAATAAAAGTATAGTTAATTCGTATATATGAATATAAATGATGTGCACAAAAGTCGTTTATGCAAATTGAAAGTTTTTGTGCGAGGCGTGCTTGAGAAGTTTGCGGGCACAGCCCGTCTACTCAACAGTTTACGGCTCTTTCATTGGCAACTTGTTCAAATTGTAATTAAATTTTCGTATTTAAGCTATAATTAAACGGTTACTTTAGGCCTATAATTTAATGTTGATTGTAGACTTTGTGGTAGACACAGCGAGTGGAAAGAGTGGGTGAACTTGGCAAACCAAAATGGCCTAGACAAAAGCTTCTTAAGACATGGCTTAAATTGACTGTCTGTCTATGCATTGCCCCAACCAATGCACCCTAAACGTCCTCTTCTCACTCTCTTTCTCACACACACATGCACTCTCTATCTGTCGATGTTATTGCATTCATGTGCAACTAATCGACGTATGCAGGTTTATTGGTTTCGGCTTCGACATCGGCTTCAAACTCCACCTTCTGCCGGTATTGCGCTAGCTGCATTCATGTATGCATGCGAGTGTGTGCATGTGTGAGTAGATAGGCAGTCGTGGTGAGTTCAGAGAGTTGTGTTGGGTTTATTGGAAAGAGAGTGAAGAAGCGGGGGCTCTGTTGTGGTGTGGTGGCAATTACGTCGCTTTTGCATTTCGCATTTGATGATGTGGTCAGCCTGGCAGCCCAGGCAGCCTAGGCAGAGACCCAGCCACAACTTGGCCATACGTTTGCCAAATGCGACGTTAGAGAGGCAAAGCGGGAGAGAGGGTAAGAGAAGAAGAGCGAGAAGCAGAGAGCGTAGTACGAGAACAGCATGTGGTCACCTGGCAAGCAAATACATGCTCTCACACTCACACTCACATTCACAAAGAATAATATATGCATATGCTGGAATGGGTTAGGATATGGGCAGCTCTGTCTGTCTGTCTCACTCTCTGTCTCTGTCTCTGTGTTGCCAAGGTACTTCGACTCTTAACGTACATACATATGTATGAATGAATGTACGTACATATGTATGTATGTATGTATGTAATATGCTCGTAACTTTGCATGTTTATGTACTAAACACATTAAACGATGGACAATTATTTATTAAACAAGGCAGATAGATAGGAGGGAGAGCGTAGAGCAGCAGGAAGACCGCCAAAGACATCTAAGAGAGAATAAGTGAGTGCAAAAGAGAGCGAGACAAGCGGAACGACATGCGAACGGATGATGATGAATGATGGATGATAATAGCGGGGCATATAACGTACTCTGCAACAAAATTCGAAAAGGAAATGCGAATTGTGAATTGCGAATTGCGAAATGTGAAATGAACTTGAAGTGGGACTTTTTTACATTTGACAGACATGATGAATGTTTGGACTTTGCAATTATTAATCAACTCGTCTAATGACAACCCAGATCTATGTTTAAATAACTTTTCCATAACATCTGTCATACGTATGTATATACGCTGATGTTTTGGAGATGTTCCAATCTCAACAGATGAGATCACAATAGGCCCGACAGCAGCAAAGCAGTATCAAAAAAACAGAGTATCACCATTATTTCTTGCAGTGTTGAGGGTTTGCGGTTTCAAAGAGATTTCGAAATAGGATGGGGCAAAGGGATCTACAGTGGTCTCTGCGAGGTATCCTGGTGTCAGGCTCTCTGGACTGTCTGCGCTTTTTAACAACTGGCAGTAAAGTTTAAGAAATGCTCTATCATTAGGGCAGCTACTCTTAGGGTTTATGTTAATCACAACTGGCACGCCTACAGTCACAAAAAAAGTTACTGCCTGGTAAACCGAACTTTTTATTTTCAACTTCTTTTCAACTTAATTTTTTCTTTATTTTTTGTTTTTTTTTTTTTTTTGAAGAGTTTTTGGAGTAAAGTAACGACTGTTTGTGGAACTGTTACTCGTTCAGTTTGTGGAGTTACTTTTGGGAGTGGGGGGGGGGGCACAGAAACGTGGTTTTTTTGGCCAGGGGAATTGGTGTTAGGAGTTTTTTGGACAGGGAATCGGATAGGGATGGGGAACCTTGCTGTCTGTGGCGCCGGCAGCTGCTCAGTGCTATCTGCAGCTGCGATTTATTAACAGTTAGCTGTCGTTGTTATTTTAGTTGTAGTTACTATTGTTGTTCTTGTTGTTCTACTTGTTGTTGTTGTTGTTGCATTTCGCAGCTAGCCGAAAATTTATGGCCTGCAGCCACATGATGAATGATTCTGATAATAATATTTTGTTATTGCTTTTTGCCCTGGTATGGGTTTTTCTTCCACTTTTATTATTTTTGGTTCCTCTTGGTTTTTGTTATTTTTTTGTGTATTTTTTTTTTCTTTTTTGGCTTTTTGTTTCTGCTGTTGCAGCAACTTTTGACTGCGTTTCGTTTGCCAAAATTGTTTTTGTGTTGGCCCCACGTTTCTACTGTGCATGGAGTCACCATGGAGCCAGGGGGCCCTAAAGACCTTGTCCGCACAAATGAAGTAAGCAAGATGCAGGGCGATCGAGGGCGGGATGGGGTGTTTGAGGGGTTGCAGACACACTGGGAGAGGTTGAGGGAGGCTGGGGCTGGCGAGTTACTGCTAGTTGCCTTGCCTCCTGCTGTTAAAACCTAAAACATTTGGCGGGACTAAAGCAGGCATAAAGCAAAGTAATAAACTAAAGGTTGCCATAAGAAATTTGGCAGTAAATTTTAAGGGTGCAAGTGAAAACATTCTTCATTTTCGTGTATTTATAGATCTGTCTCTCTGTTTCTCTATCTCTCTCCCTGTGTGTCTCTCTCACTCACTCTTCAATGCAGTGCAACATATTTTCTTAGTCAATGCACACACATAAATCAACATCAACATCAACTTGCAGCAACTCAAATAACTTGAAAGCATCTTGAAATATATGTATGTATTTTTTTCAAAATATTTTACGATATTCGCAAATAATTGAAATTTATTTATAACTAAATTCAACTTAACTATAAATCTTTAAACCATTTTCTGGCAATTACAAAAATTTAATTTTCAAGTTTTTAATAACAAAATGAAAAATCTCTGAAAATATATTCAAATACGGGCTAACAGTTTCTAATTAAAATTGCACAAAATTTTTATTTAATATTTTGTACATTGTTTAGTCAAATCCATTAACAATAACTGCCAATTATTATGCCTATTGTTTTGTTTATTGCCCTTTAACAGTGCTTCAATTACTAGATATGCAACTAGGCGGGTCCATATAGGGCTATAAAACCGATAAGAGCTTTGGAAAAACCCTCATTTAAGGGTAAATCGGATACAATTGGAATACATTTATTTCACGCTTATTATCGTATGTTTTTATGTATATATACATATATATACTGGTGATAAAAGAAATAATTATTAACAATCGAATGTTGATAGAATTTTAGAACCAAAAAAAGCTTTAAAAGTTTCTTTAAAGTAAAATCTATTATTGAATTCCATGAAAACTGAAGAGCTATTGAAAAGTTCTCTTACAGAGTATCTGTTAGTTGAGCATGCTGCACGTTGCATTTGATATCTGTGTAGGTTAAAGCAGAATCTGAAACTACCCTTCATAATGAAGTGCAGAAAGTTTCTCATTATGAATTCAGCGGAAATTCGCGAAATATTTGTTTATTGCGATTTCCCGACTACCACAAAATCTAATTTCACAGCGAGAAGTCATAAAACAAATAAAACCAGATGCCATAACTAATCTAGCACAGTGGGACGAAAGATAGAGTTATACTACGAATAGGGTGGGGATGGTGGGGGATGCGTGAGAGAGCTTTAATATGTTAAAGCACAGAATATATAGTATATATTCATATACATACATATATATATATTTGACAAATTTATGATGATGGAATTTTAAGTGATTTTTAACGAGCGAGGGTGGGCTAAGAGATACACGAAACGTGGACCCAAAGATGAAGAATGAATATATGTATGTATGCACATACATATATAGTATATAGAGTTGTATAGATGGATGGCAGAGATACCGAACACCCAGACTTTAACAGATACTACCTACATAGCCAGAGTCGAATACGGTTAGAAAAAGAGGGGAATGGAATGCTGTTGATGTTGTCTAATAAAAGCCAAATTGCTTTGCTTAAATAAACAAAGCGACGACGACGACGAGGACGTGGAGAGCAGCTGGCTAAAAAGGGTTGCAGTCAGGTGCAGCTCCTAGATCTATGGCTGAGAGGTTGGGGGTCGATTAAACGTGGCACGGAATTGGCCAATAGACTGGCAATGCAGAGTGCACAGTGGGCTGCCTTTGCTTAATGTTTGAGGCGCACTCAAAGGAGCAGCGAACATTTATGAATTTATGTTCACAGGCTGTACTCTCTCTCTCTTTCTCTTTCTCTATGTGACTATCTGTCTCTCTCTCTGTGTCTCCCTCTCTCTCCCTGGCACTCTGGCACGTACTCTTGTAAAAATTTAACAAAAGAGGCCCATTTAGTCTGCTGCTGCCAAATTGCAGCTCAGCCCCGTCACCCTCTGCCATGCAGCAGTGCCCACTGGCCACGCCCGCATCAGCCCATGTCCAGGTCCATGCCCATGTCGACGACAGTGGCAAAGCGCCACCTGTGCGTCCAACTGTAAAATTTATTGATTCGAGCAAATAGGTCCGCTCCCACCTACCTCCCTCCTACATGGCAACATCGTCGTCTACTTCAATAAGTTACAACAACAGCAACTAGCCAGCTATAATTAGACAGAGACAGTGCAGCAAAAAGTGTGAGAGAGGGAGAGGAGTGAGAGTGTGACCAGCTCTCTTCCTTCTGTCAATTCAAATACCTCTATGAGATACCTTACAAAGCGAAAGATAGTGTGACCAGCTCAACTCTTAGATACTCTCATATTTCTGGTATCTCTATATGATACCCTACAAAGAGGAATATAGAGTGACCATCTAAGCTCAACTCATGTCTCTGCTACTTCTGCTACCTCTATAGGATACCCTAGACAGGGGAAAAAAGTGTGACCAGCTCAGCTCTTAGACACTTTCTCATACTTCTGCTTATTTTACTACCTCTATAAGATACCCTACAAAGAGGAAGATAGTGTGACCAGCTCAAAACTTTTAGATACTCTCATGCTTTTGCTTTTCATAAGTACTATCATACCCTACGTAGGGTATACACACAGTTTAGAAACAACTTATACATACTCAGACACACAATATATACATATTTGTGGCCTGATTGACGTGCATTTTCAATGAATTATTAATTACGTAATGTGAAACCAATCAGCTGCAATTTGCATATGCAATGAGATCCACACGCGGCATATACGGCTAATTATGCCCCCTACACACATACATACATTCACACACACACACACGAACACACACACATGTATCCATCACCCAGAAACCCTTTGCTTCTTCAGCCTAACATAGTTATCCCTACTCCAATTCATCAACTATGAAAATTATACAAATTTGCATTATAAATTTGGCAGGTTCAACCTTTGATAATACCACATAATAAAAGGATAAGGTTGAGGGGGCGTTGGCAAAGGTGTTTTCGCTATTTGTAGCTGTATAAGGAATAGTTACAACCGATTTCATTATTAACGGTTATGTTCAATATCAATATCCAATATATGTTATTAAAATAGCTGAGCACAATTTCGAATCAGCATATGAAATATGCCTTGTATAGTCCACTTACAATCTATCTACCATTATATTGAAAAGATGGATAATTTAAAAAAAATAATTTTGAAAATTCTGAGATTTATACAGAATTCAGCAAACTTAATTTATAAAAGAGGTATATTCTGGTAGTTTAGCACCGACTTTTGCTACACATTTCTTATGCTAACGTTGAAGCGTAAACGTCATTAAAATTTTCCTGGTTATGAAAACTATCGCACAGTTTTCCGATTGAAAAATATTTTGCAGGCTTAGTTATTCCCAAAGACTCTGCCACTCTATACAAACATGCACATCCCAAACACATGACAGTGTGAGAGAAGAAAAAAAACGAAATATAGCAAATGTTGACATAATGTGGACCACAGTAGCTGTTGCTATGGCCAAAGCTTCCGCTACTCTAGGGGCTGCTCCGAGACGGAGACGATGCCTTATGTTGCAAGGAGGAGAGGCGAGAAGATGCAAGTGTTCAGTCTTTAGACTGTAGGTGTAATGTTTGAACTACACTCGACTGGCGTTACTTTACTTTACTTTACTTTACGCTAACGTTTGCTTTTCTTTCTTGTTTTCCTTTTTGCTTTACTTTTGCCGATGCTTATGCTCATGCTTATGCTTATGCTTGGCTTTGCTTTGCTTTCTATACTCTTCTTCTGTTTTATGGCCACTGTTTTTTGCCTTACTTGGCTTGCAGAGCTTTGGCTCATCTCATCTGTGGCATTGACTGTTTGTGCCCGTATAATATAGATGTGTAGCCGTACACGTTACGGGCTTTTGAAGAAGACGGACGTATAGTATATACATACATATGTATGTATGCATGTAGTACTTGGGCGTTAAGCAGACTCAAGGCACAAAGCATCAACGCCCCAACGTTTGGTGTTATTAACATTTCTGTTGACATCCTTTCGGGTTCCTATTTTTTCACAGAGTTTACATTTATATTTTGTCCCTTTCTATCCCTCCCATTTATATTTCCTCTTTCATATTTATTCTTATGTCAGCCGTCTTCTCGACTCAACTCGACTCAATCTTTCATATGCGAAACATTTTCATTTCAATCGCCTGTGTGTGGAAAGTGTGAGCACCGTGCACAGTGGTACCACACACGATGATTTTGCAGTGAATATACATATGTAGATTTGCAAAATATCATTTAGATTATTATTATTAAATTAAGCAATGAGGTCAATATTTATAAATCGATTAGCAAGACCTAATTGACTTTGGGCAGAGGAATCATTCGAATTGACGAGATTAGACTTGAACTACATCAGTTGCGAAATGGATCTATTACCGCACTACTATCTGATACTAAGCATTAGTGTGCAGTTCAACCCATTGGTGGCCGATTATATGATCCGAGTCACTGAGTTCACATTTATGCCCATCGACAGGGATCTAATCATCTCGCAGAGTTCTTCCATTGAGCAGGAAGGTAATCGCAGTTACCTTTCGGGGCATCTGCTGCTGAGTAGGTCCGTCAAGGAGGTCCAAATGGTAGTGACCATGGATATAGCGCGTCCTAAGAAGCAAAGAATAAGGCTCTTCGAAAAGAAGTTGGAGGTTTGTTCGTTCTTTAGGAATGACTATCGAAGTAAATTTCTACAACAGATCCATACCAACTATATGAAATTCATAAACGAAGCACCAGCTTGTCCCTTGAGAGCCGTGAGTATAATCCCATCTTATCTTATCCTGATCGAGTTTTAATTAATTGCTATCCCTTCTTGTAGCACTTTAATTATACCTTGAAACGTGCCTATGTCGATGATCGATTTTTACCCGAACTTCTGCCCGAATGCAGTTACTTTCTGAACCTAGATTTCATATATCAAGGAAAACGTGTTTCTCATTTGACGTTCTCGGGACAGTTGAAGCCTATAAGTGGTTTGAAGTTTCCCAAAGTCAATGCGAAATCATAAACTAGGTTCAACAAAAATAAAATCAGAGGACATTAAAATTTTAATTTTTAAATCGAGTCCAACAATCTCTTATTGATTGGTTAAGCGTTTGTTCAGTTCGAAATTGCTTGGAAATATTATATAATAAATATATATAATAGTATTTATTTGGATGGCGGTTCATAGTCAGCCCAAAGGTCGACATGTCTCGTTGCTACAACTTTACTTGGTTCGTTCTGTTGGGTCTGTTGTTATCCTTTCCCTCGGATGGCAAATTGCTGGAACCTAATTTTCGGTTTATCGTGGATCAAGCTTATTTTAGGGTCATTATCAGGAGTCTTTATGAATCGATTGACTGTAAAGTGTCACAGATTCGAAATCGTTCGTATATAAGCGGATATTTAATATTGAAACGAAATATACCGCGTTTCGAAATGGATTTACAATTGGAAATGACAAGACCCAAACAAAGACCCCTCAATATCCTCAAGTTGCGTATGGAGAATGTTTGTGATATCTTTCACACTATGCACACCAATCTGATTATCAAACTCGTCGCCAAGAGAATATTAGATCAATTACCTCCCGAGTACCTCAAATGTCCGATGATTGCGGTTAGTATCAGAATTCATTATAACACTCTATACAAATATTATTATAGTCATACTCCGATTTCAGCACCTCAACTACAGTGTAATTGACTTTCACATTCTGGAAACGGATTTTTATTATAATCTACCCATCTGTGATTTCAAAATGACGGCAAAATTTTCCATATATCGAAATACTTCACTGATATTTATTGCCAAAGGAAGGGTTGTACCCAAAAAATGAGGTTTCAGTCAAACTTATTATTTGGAAAAGCAGGAGCTGTGGGGAGGGAGTTACCATAATAAATGTAATTAATTTTCTAAATTTATGTTCCTTCAATTATAAACTATTTACAAAAATGGTCATTAGATTTCCATTGGATGGTCATTAAACGACATTGGCATAGTTGAATGGAATTAGTCTGATCCCAACTCCATTTCAATTCAATCAACTAATACAATGGTTGGTAGACTTCGGTTTGAATACTACCTGATTTTTGGATTACTTATTATAAACGTGTATGGCATAGCCAAGGATCGAAACTTTCGTATTATTATCGATAAAGTCGAAGTCAAGTCTGTGAGGAGAGAATACATTCAGGATCTGAATTGTGAAGTTGCACAGATCGTAAATCGTAGCTATGTAAATTGTTATTTCATATTCCAACGAAACCTTGATAATATGGCATCCGACATACAATTGGATCTCTTCAGGGATAATAAACAAAAGATTCGTTTAATCGGAGTCCATGTGAATGACGGCTGCCAATTCTTCTCCACTGTGCATCAGAATCCATTGCTCAACCTTTTGAGCAAAAAACTGAAGGATGTAACTAATGCTGAGTTAAAATGTCCAATAAAAGCGGTGAGCATGGAATGATATTGACTTCGCCAAGAGCTACAAAGATATTTCTCTTTAATTTCTAGAATTTTAATTATACATTCAATAACCTGCATGCCGAGGAATCCAACCATCCCAGATATATACCTGACTGCTCATTGAAGGGTATTGCCAAGCTTCACACTGATAAGAAGACAATTTTGAAAATATATGTATTTACAAGAATTGTTAATAATAGAAGCTGATTTTTATCCAAATTTCTATACTGTTTATAATGCAACAATTTACAATTCAACTTTGATGTTCATTGCCAAAGGAAGATTTTAGCCAAAGAGTCATAGGATCCCTTAAAGTAGTTTCAATAAAATTATTTTAATTGACTTCTTTCCACGTTTTTAACTTTGATTGATTGATCGATTGATTGATCGATTGATTGATTTTGGGAAGCATTGATAATGTCATCAGAAGCTCATTACGTGGGAATCGTTCACTAATTGTGGATCACAAATCAAAAAATGATTGGGGCTCTCAGCCAATCCCATTTGGTGGTCATCTATCGACATGGCTGGATGGTTCCGAGTTCTATTACAAGTCTATATTATCTATGTGGTGTATGGAAAACCGAAAGATCGAAATTATCGCTTTACCATCGATAAATTCGAGTTAAGGCCGATGCTAAAAGGATTGTTTAAGGATCATAACTGTCAGTTAACCCAGCTTCGTAACCGCAGCTACATCAACTGTTATCTGATATTGCAACGTGGTGTCGATAATATCGAAATTGATACCCAGTTGGATTTGATGAGAAATAACAATAAGCAGTCGACACGTCTTATTAATCTTCATGTAAATGATGCTTGTCAAATTTTCAACACTGCCTATAAGAATCCTGTCGTGAATTTAATGCTCGGACAAATTTTGGAGGTCTCCAATGGGAGTCTGAAATGCCCTCTTATAGCGGTAAAGAGTTTACAATTTGATTTTGACCTATTCAAAAATATGATTAAGATTTCATTTCTAGAATTTCAATTACACATTCCTAAATTGGTATCTAAAGGAATCGGACTATCCCAGCTACATTCCCGAGTGCAAGATAATGGGGAATACCAAATTTTACGTGAATAAAACGCTGGTGTTAAGGATGATTTTTTTGGGAGGAGTCATTCACAATAATTAATGGCAACTAGTTTTAGTTTTGAAATTTATGCTGAAACATGAATTGATAGTTTAAGTACCTCTATCTATAAATAATCTTTATAAATGGTTGCACAGATTTTGGAACCCATAAATTAAATTCGTAACGGAAATAATAGAGTTATATCTTTAATTTTCACAGAGTCTGCAAAATAAAAAAGAGGTAAACTTCACTTTCCATTCGACCTTCATCATGTTCGGGACTGTATATACTGCGATTTTACTACTTCTCCAGATTGCTGCCATTAGTGCCGACAGTAAATTTAGAATCCATATGGAAAACATAACTATCAATCATGTGGACAGAGATCTGGTCAAAGATCTTAGCTATGAGGTCTTCCACATAAATAGTCGGAGCTATATGAGCGGTCGCATGATATTGACTCGCGAAGTAAACCAGTTTGATCTGGGGATCGTGTTCTACTTGGTTCGTACTAATTCCGGAAAAACGCGTCTTCTCAACATACGATTCAATGGATGTGATCTACTGAGCAAGGCACCCAAGAATCGATTACACAACTCAATCTTGAAATCGATCAATAAATTCTCATCTCCAGCTATACTCTGTCCTGTTCAGGCGGTAAGTGGTCAATACGATACGGAATTAATTTTATAATATATTTTATTTGTTTGTTTTAGAACCTCAATTACACAATTAATAAATTGTATTTCAATGAGACCATATTTCCCAAGTATATGCCTCAGGCGAAATTCCAGGGAATTTGGGACTTTACAGTACAAAATAAGTTGAGGGGACGCATGACATTTAACGGAGAAGTCAATCACTTGTAATATTTAAGAAATCGTATATCTAAAAATTAAATTTATGTGTTTTTCAAAAATCCTATACTACATGCAACTGTTGTGAAAGCACTTATCTTTCATCTATCTCTTCAACGAACCTAACTAATATTTTTGGGGAAATTGTACACGGCTCAACAGGTTTTCCAATGCAGTATTTAATTACATATCGGATATAATCATCTTTAATTACTAGTTCATCTGGTTCTCTTATTTTTAAAAATGAAACTTTTACTCTGATTTCGACTTTTGTCATGTTCGGTTCTATATATCCCTTGTTTCTATTACTTCTTCATTCAAATACCATAAATGCTGATCATCAACTTCAAATCTACATGGCGAATGTTACAATTGATCATGTGGATACAAATATCGTCAAAGAACTAACTCATGAACTAATTCAACTGAATAATCGGAGCTATATGAACCTAAGGCTCCTCTTAAATCGCAACGTGCATCAGTTTGAGTTGGGGATCGTGTTCTACTTAGTTCGCACAACATCAGAAAAAACCGTTATCCTCAACTTACGGTTCAACGGATGTGATCTACTAAGTAAAACTCCCAGGAACCGCATACATAAGGCAATCGTCAAGATAATTAATAAATTCGTATCGCCAGCTATATTCTGTCCAGTTCAAGCGGTAAGTGATCAATCAGAGACAATATCAATCCAATATAAATTTGTAATCAATTTCTTCGTAGAACACCAATTACACTGTGAATAATTTGATTTTCGATGAGACCATATTTCCCACGTATTTGCCGAAAACAAAATTTCAGGGAATTTGGGACTTTACAATTCAAAAGAAACTGAGGGGTCGTATGATATTTAATGGGCAAGTGAATCATGTGTAGTTTCTATCTATAATTGAGAATAAAGAACATTCTATATAGGGAGTTATAGTATGTCAGAGGAAAAGAGAATCAATTAAATGGTTACAGGGAATATCATTGTCGGGCCTACTCGAATTTCATATCACATTTGGATTTGAGGACCTATTTGAAATTCAATTATTGATAAAAATGTCATCAGTAGATCATTTGATGCTAATGGCATTAGCTAGTTCCTCACATAATTAGGGTTATTCTACAGTCTTTATTTTCAACTAATCTATCACAATGGTGGGTTGGCTTCCGATTCGGAGCGTTATATTGTATTATATTATTTTCATATTGTCTGTGAGTGGACGACCTAGGGATCGCAATTTTCGCATAATTATTGATAAATTCGAGCTGAAAAAGTTGATCAAGGAATACTTCAAGGATCTTCAGTTTAAGCTGACTCAGACCGGTAATGGCAGCTATCTGGATAGTTACATGATACTCACAAGAAACGTTGATAACATACAAATCGATCTACAATTGGATATGCTGAGAAATCATAAGCAGCGAATGCGGTTAATCGATGTCCATATGAATGATGCCTGTCGGTTCTACGATACCGTCCATAAGAATCCCTTGGTCAACATATTGGCCCGGCAACTAATTGATGTCACCAGTGGCAAATTCAAATGTCCTCTGGTCAAGGTAGTTAAATGGTGGTATATATATAAATCTGCTCTGATTTGATCTGTCTTTATGTTTGCAGAATTTTAACTATACGTTCCATAACTGGCATATCAGGGAATCGGATTTCCCTACCTATGTACCCAATTGCAAGCTTTTGGGGTCTACCAAATTTTATACAGACAAGAAGTTGGCCTTAACTATGTCCTTCTTTGCCAGAGTTATCAATAAAAACTGAACAATAGCTCAATATTGATATTATTCCAATACAATTTTTGTAAATAACATCTACAGCACATGACCTAAGATTACAACAATTACCATAATTAAAAAAAATGGATTTTTTATTAATTCGGAAAGTAAACTGACTTCTTCAAGGGGTGCATTGGTATTTCTTCCAGGCATTCGATAAATCCTTAGAAACTCACACCTCAGATATGTAGTGCTATATGATATATATAGTCAACAAAGGTTAAAGTTCAATTCAATTCAGCTCCAATAATAATTATTCATTTCCATAAACTATACCGAAATTCGTCAGCAAAAGTTAATAGAAATCAGATATAAGGCAATTTTCTATAATTTCTAAAAAAAAAATACTATCGATATTTCGCGATATATATTTTATGAATATATGTAATGTGTATATGTCTCTCATTTGAGTTTGAAGGTGGAGCATGACCTGTTATACTGTGTTCCTGTATCTTTGCCTGTTGTTGAGCATAACGCATTCCAATTCCGAGGGAAATTTTAGAATGATATTTCATAAGATTATACTGAAGAACCTGAATCCCGAACTTGTTGCAGAATTAAGCGGACATATCAAAGAGGCGAATGACAGCACCTATGTCAGTGGACAGGTACGATTCAATCATGCTGTGAGGCGATTGGATCTCAGAATAGGTATGGATATTATCCAGTTTAATAATAAGCCAATACGTGCCTTTAACTTTCGATTGAATGGCTGTGAGTTTTTAAAGGGTCCTCACAAAAGTCGAGTCCTTAGGGTACTTTTGCAGGCCCTTAAGAAATACATGCTGGAGGAGCTTAGCTGTCCCCTAAGATCTGTGAGTAGTATTGTATTGAAATATTGCCTGACTAATTTACTAAATTCCTGCAGTTTTATTTCAGAATCATAACTATACAATGCGAAATTTAAATTTGGAATTCAATCATTTTCCGGATTTTGTGCCAGAAACGAAATTTAGTGGATTTGTGGAAGTTTTTACTTCAAAGCTCAAATCAATGGATTGGAGAATTTATGGACGGATAGCAAGAGTCAATTTGACTATATAAATGGCATTGCAATAAACATTTAAGAGAGTTACGATAACAATCAATCTGCAATCATATAAAATTATACACTATTATTGAACAAAATGCCTCTTATCAAAAAATCTGAAATACTTATATATTTAAATACTTATCAACGGCAAAATATTTCCCAATCAGCTGTTAATAATGTAATTCTGGAAATTTCAACATATATAAAAATTCTAATAGTTATTTTTATATATTTTTCAAAGTTTCGCCGGCATGGTTTCAATTCAGTTGTTGCAATTCCCGTTATGGATCTCAGTGATATTCGCAGTGGGGCAGGGAAAGTCCAAAGAACCCGATTTCCGTTTCTTTGTGGATAAGTTTGAGTTTAGACCGCTTGAGAGAAAATACTTCAAGGAACTCAACTGCAAAATAACCCAATCTCCAAATCGAAGTTATGTCGGCTGTACTCTGATCTTTGGACGGTGGATCAATAAACTTGCCGTCGATGCTCAGGCTGACATCATCAAAATCAATAACAACCAGAAGATGACTTTAGCAAAGTTCCACATGGATGATGCCTGTCAGTTTCTAACCACGAAGCACAAGAATCCCCTGCTCAGCATTGCAAACAAGCAATTGCTCTATATGACCAAGGGCAAGTTTAGATGCCCCATAAAACCGGTAGGTGAAACCTTCGATTTTGTCAAACTTCTGTTCAACGTTCCATTCACAGGACTACAACTATACTTTCAAGAACTGGTATATCAACGAAAATGACTATCCCAGCTCAATTCCCTCGTGCAAGATCAATTTGTTTCTCAAATACCATATTGAAAATAAACATGCATTAAACTTTATATTTTTGGGAAGACTTGTCCACAAGAAATAATTATTAATAAAGAAATAATTTTTATAATCCATATACATGAGTTATTTGAGATTGGCGATTCGAGATTATTAAAAATGAGCTAATTTATAATATGATCAATTATAATATATGTATGCGATGGAACGTCATTCATTGTCAATTTCAACTCTACTTTCATCATGAACAGTTTATTATTTTCGATATTTGTGATGTGGATTGTTGCCGCTGAATCGGTAATGGATTTTCAAATATATATGGATTACTTAACTTTCCAGAACACCGATACCGACTTGTTTCAAGTGCTAAGCTGTGAGGTGCTACAACTGAACAATCGCAGTTATATCGGCGGACAAATGATATTGAAACAAAATGTGGATCAAGTTGATATGAAAGCGACTCTAGACCTGATTCGATCGGAAAATAAAAAGAGCAGACTTTTCGATGTGCGTCTAAATGGCTGTGATATGTTGAATACATCCCCTAAGAATTCCCTGTTTAATACTGTTATCAAAGGACTCCGAAGACATAGCAATCAACCCATTAAGTGCCCATTTCCAGCGGTGAGTTAAACTCAAAATTTTAAATTATTTTAAATATATACAAGTTGTATAATTATGATTCCTTTTCAATTTTCCGCAAGAGTATCAATTATACCATCGACAAATTTCATTTGGATTCCAAACTCTTTTCTCGACTTCTACCGGAATGCAAATTTGAGGGCATGTGGGAGTTTCGTGTCCACAATAAATTGTGCACTCGCTTGGTATTCCATGGAGGATTGAAGCATGTTTAAGAGAACATTCATTCTATACCATATCATACCATATCAATTAAATAAAATGTATCAATAATTGTGCATGCCCAATTAAACGATTCACAGAATTTTATGAAAATTGCCTCAATTTAAAATCATAGGTAATATTCTTATATATATTTGAAGTAATCTCTATTGGGACCTCTATTGTTTATCATGGCACGTGTGGTGCTCCTAAGTGTTTGTCTCCTGTTGAGCCTAGTGTGTGTCGATTCCGATCGAATAGTTCGATTATTTTTCGAAAAAGTCATTGTAAACAAAGTCAATACCGATCTAATCAATCAAATTAAAGTGTTCGTAATGAACGAAACTAATTCCACCTATCTCAATGGATATTTGATACTGAAAGAATGTATAACTCAGATGAATATGAAACTGTCATTGGAACTCGTCCAATCGGTTAAAAAACGACTCAAGGTCTTCGATGTCCGATTGAATGGATGTGACATTTTCGAACAGCCCCATAAGAGTCGTTTTCTGAATAACATCATCGAGTCCTTCAGGAAATACTCTACTCAAGATCTACGATGTCCCCTGAAATCAGTTAGTATTGCAATGTGAGTCATCAAACTATGCATGTAAATTTCGAAAACTGTGTACATATTTCAGAACTTCAATTATTCAATTCACAATTGGCTTTTGGAGTATGTGAACTTTCCAGACTTTCTACCAGAGTGTAAATTTATGGCAATTTTGGAAGTTTTCACGCCAAAAAAGAGATCAGTGGAAGTGAGATCTTTTGAGAAGATAGCACGCTTCAATGAGACCCCAAAGTTGTAAACATATTACAATAACATTGTTTTTTTACTAATTACTAATGTTTGATAAATACACACATCAATTAGTTTCCCAATTTAGTTTCAATTGAAGTTCCATCATGAATATTTCGATAAATTTGCTTCTGATTTCTGCAATTGTTTCGGCAAATAGATCCCATTTGCGCTTAGTTATGGATGTATTTGAAGCCAAGTTTTGGTCCCCAGACTTCATCGACGATGTCAGGCTTTCCTTAACTCAATTTAACAATCGCAGTTATGTCAGTGGCAATTTGATATTTCATCAAAACATCGAACAGATCGACTTCAATACAACCATGTACTTCTGGTACATGAACAAAGAAAAGCGACGTCTCTACTCCATATACATGGATGCCTGTAAATTTCTAACGATTTTCCACAAAAATGGTATCCTCAGTCTTTATGCGAAGAGTTTCAAGAAATATACGATTGGTGGCATAAAATGTCCTTTCAGAGCGGTTCGTATCTCTCCTTTGTCGAATTATATATACCTACTATCTATATAGATTTTCTTTCAGCACTATAACTATTCCCTACAAAACTGGCATATCAAGGAGAGCGAGTTTCCCAATTATATACCTGAGGGCACTTTTCAGACCATTACAGAGTATTATGTACAAAAGAAAAATATATTAAACATATTGACACGAGGTAGAATTATCAATGTGAACTAATTAACTAAATTAAATACAATTTTTACGATATATTTATTCAATAAACTTATATTGCATCTAAAACTATTTATTTATATATTTTATAATTTATTTTATGATTTTTAAATTGGGAATCGTCTTTCTAATAAAAATGACAGAAGAAATACACCGATAGAGAACGAGAGAGTGAAAACTATCGATAGTATCGATATCGATTATTCTTTCGAACGGAACCATTTTGAGTTGTCTTAAGTTTAGCAATCGATTACTGTCTTTTAATAGCTAAATCATTAAAATTGGCAAATTTACTATTTAGAATTTTAATATTAACTATTAACAATTTATTCCTCTTGACATTCGTAGTTAATTTATTCCACTAAACGGTATTGATTTCGCTCATGGACTATATTTAAGTCCTGAAAGTTTTAAATGCAACATCAGTAACGGTTGTGAAGCAAATCATCGTCATGGATACTCAATTCTGGATACTGAATTGGACTTTCTTCCATTATTTTATCTTCATATTATGTGCTAAGGTATTTTAATTGTTTTTTTCACTTATTAAAAATATATCAGCAGCTCAGCGATATTTTATAGCCCATACTTATTACGGATTTCACTGATATGAACTGTACGGTTGAGTCCCCAGTGATAGTTGAGCTCAACTGTTATATTAACAGAACAGTTAAAATGAATCCTGCTTTGTATTGGAGGTTTTCGTTTGCCGAAGATCTGCTAGATTTCTCTGGGACTAACAGATTATTGATAAAACACCATGAAAAGTATTTGAACTATACAACCTTTGAGATAGATTACTGTGATACTCTGAGGATGGTGAACAGCATGAGTATCGCAAAGCTTATGTCGATGGGACTGAAACATAAATCCAACTTTCCGCTATATTGTCCAATTTTAAAGGTTTGTAAGCATAACCCTTATATCAAATATCTGGACATGTACAATTTGAATTTTTGCAGAACAAGACTTACTATGTGAATGGTTATACACTAGAGGACAAGATAATCCCAATATATATACATAACTTGAATTTCAAATCGGAAACAACTTTTCTATCGAATAAACGGAAACTGTTTCGCGTGATTGTCAAAGGTGGAGTTACAAGAAAGTGAAGACTTCTTCAATTACTGTAAGTTAATATAATATGTAAAATTTATAAAAACTTTGCTATATAAAAATAAAATCTATTCGAAATACTTGAAAATTTATATATTTTTTCGTTGACCAATATTGAGCATATAGAAAACAATATATATTTTAACTTTGTACCTTTCCCGAAATCAGTTTAATTGAAGAATTACAGATGATTTATATGGTCTGTTGCCTTCTCATAATATCCAATAACTTCCCAGTTATTATCTATAATAAGTAATATGATACAGACAATCATATCTATTTTAAAACTCCATATATATATATAACGTGTTTAGTATTGAATTGAGTTTTCATAATGAAAGTCCCGCTATTTCTGATTCTTCTCGTTTGTTTTGGATTGGCCGATAAACGCGACTTTCGTATTTTAATAGATACCGTTCATATTGAAAATTTGTCACCCGATTATATAGCGGAGATGCAACTCTGACTCAGCTGAACAATCGCAGCTATGTGAGCGGATACTTGATTCTACAGCGAACCGTAGATCAAATAGATGTTAATACAACCCTGGATTTTTGGTATATGAATAAGAAGAAGAATCGACTCTATTCGATATATACGGATGCATGTCGCTTCTTAACAATGATGCATAAAAACACTCTATTGAGAGTATATGCGAAGAGTTTCAAGAAATATACAAATGCCGTATTGAAATGCCCTTTGAAAGCGGTAACTTCTTTTGAAAATGATTAAGAAAAATAAGATATTTTCAATATTTACATTTTCATTTTTCAGCATTTTAACCATAGTCTTACTAACTGGCATATCAAGGAGTCTGAACTTCCCAATTATACACCGGAAGGCACTTTTCAGACCATAACCGAGTATTTCATAAGGAAGAAACTCGTGTTGAGCATATTGACACGCGGCAGGATTATTTATATAATTTGAAGGACTGCAGCATGGATTGTAATTGAAGTTCCTTCACTTTTAATTTTTGTAAAATAAAACCTGACTTACTTTAGCTTAGATTTACAAAATTCTACTGAATTCAACATGCTTCGCATTAATGTAACTCTAATATAGATATTATATATTTAATCGATTCATTCTGCATGATATTTCACCTTAATCTATCCATAAATAAACTCTAATTCTTATGAAGTATATATATAACTATATTTAAGTGCGTAAATATCTAAGGTACAATTAGTAACTAGAGTGATGCAAACCGACATCATGGAAATTCAAATCTGGTTTCAAATATGAATTTTCTGCAGTTATTTTTCCTTTATACTAGGGGATATACAAAGTACTGTTTTCACTTTAAAGGAATCTATAATGTAGCTGATTCTTACAGCCCAGTCTCATTACAAATTTTCACATCTATGGACTGTTTCAATGGCTCCACAGAAACAGTTCAACTTAACTGTTATATCAATCGTACTGTCCGTAGTAATCCCAGTTTGTACCAAAAGTTTACGTTCGCTGAGGAACTAAGCAACTTATATGGAATTTATACCCAGTCACTAAATCGTTAAAGGGTGGTAATATCGATAAATATATAAAAAATATATATCTAAATATTGGAAAACCATAACATAGAATTTAACAGATTCTTAGCTATCATTAACCTAAAACATACGTCTGAATTAAATAATTATCAGAGACTGTTTATACGGCTGATTGCATTTCACATAATTGTTACCATATTTCAGGAATTATCTCTAATAATATGAAATATGATATTTTTTTAAAAAAAAACCGATTGAATATTCTGAACTTCAATATATGATTTGTATGACATTCAGTTTTTTATGGAGTTTTCATCATGAAAGTTTGGATATCAATAGTACTTGTCGTTAACATCGGATTGGCCAATAAACGAGACTATCATATATTTCTAGACTCCATTATAATTCAAAATTGGGCAACCGATTATGTTGCTGAGATAAATTCATCGCTGATTCAGTTAAACAATCGGAGCTATCTGAGTGGATATATGTTATTGAAACGCAATGTTACCAAGTTGAATATGAATATAACCATGGATTTCTGGAACATGAAGAAAGAGAAAAGGCGACTTTATGCCAAGGAGTTCGATTTATGCCGATTCTTGATGCTCTATCAGAAGAATACTATCCTCACAATATTTGCAACGAGTCTCAAGCGATATATAAATGAGCGAATGATATGTCCTTTCAAGGCGGTATGTTTTTAATATACAATTATAGTTATACTCTAATATTTTAATATGGGTTTTAGCAACTGAATATAACACTCAATAAATGGTACGTGGAGGAAACGGAGTTACCTAGTTTTCTGCCGGAAGGTACTTTTCTATCGAACAATGAGTTCCTTCTGGGCAAGAGAAGGGCCTTGGCTATAAAATGTCGGGGCAGAGTGGTTTACTAGTACTATACTATATAAGAATTAACTCATTTCGATATCTAAAAATATACATTTTTATAATTGTATAGAATGTGCCCAAAATAAACAGCACTTAAAACAAAATACTCAAACATTAAAATTTAATTGCTTGAAATTAATTTAATTTTGTTTTCCAGTTCAAAAACTTTACAAAAATATCTCAGTTTGAGTTTGAAACTGGCCATGGCTATCTGGCTGCGATTACTGCTCATCCTGATTGCAGTGTCCGGTGAGGAACGGGATTTCCAGTTCTTGGTCGACACGTTTCACATTAAAGTTTGGATACCAGAAATATTTGACGAACTCAACTATACCCTATCTCAGCTAAACAATCGCAGCTATATCAATGGACATGTGCTGTTCGCACGTAACATTGATGACCTCATCATCAACACAACTATGGATTATTGGAAATCAGATAAGGCCAAAAAGCGACGTATCTATAATTTCAAAATGAATGCCTGTCTACTATACGGGGCAGCTCACAAAAATCGTCTACTGAGCGTATTTTCCAAGACTTTCCGGAACCATTCCATGCAAGGGTTTGAATGTCCACTGAAGGCTGTAAGTATTTGGAATCCATCACAAAACATATGCTAAGATCTATCAAAATATCTGGCAGCACTTCAACTACACTGTGGAGAACTGGCATCTGGATGAATTGGACTTTCCCAGCTATACACCAGGCGGTATTTATCAGACCTCCTCGGACTATTATATAGAAAATCAGAAACATTTTCGTCTAGTGACACGTTGCAATGTGATCTATTAGATGTGAATAATAAATTGAGACGGATTTTTAAAATACTTTGTGAACTACTATCCATTATCCACAGATTACAATATACATAATATTCATGGTAAAATCGCTAATTAAAATCAAATTAATGTTTGCACAATACATCAAAACATGAATTTTTAACTTCTAATAGTTGATTAACAACAGTTCGTATCAGATATATGAAATGCGGCTTTAGTATTTCTATTATATGTATATTTAGTATTTTTTATAATATTTAGTATTTAATATATTACCTGTAGTTTCAGTAAAAATGTACTATGTATATATACTACTACTACTATTTCTCAACAATTTTTATAAATTTTTTTAAAAATTCTAACAAATTTTTATTGCATAAATACATATATTTCTGAAAATAATACTGATCGAATGTCAGATTGCGGAGACAATCATAAATCAATTAGCATTATTCTCTCATTAGTCAAGACTGATATAAATCTCTAGCTGGTTATGCTTGACTGTTTCAATTACACAAATAGTATTCAAGCTCTGAAATGATCACTGAGTGATCAGTAAGTGAATGAACACCAGAGATCTTCAAATTTCCCTCTACATTTTTGCGGTAATATGTATTTCTACACTAAAATTGTGTTCATTATGACACTTAGTCTATTCAGTTGCTGTCTCTTAACTCTAGGGGCTAAGGTAAGTAAGGATCTTCATTATTTATTTCCAGTTCTTTACAATTCAATGACAATTTACAGCCCAATATCATCGTAGAATTCACAAAATTTGTATGTGTAAATCAATCAATCCAAATGTTGGAGCTTGAATGTTATGTGAACAAAACATTCAAAAATTACGATACATTGTTCGCTAAGTTCACATTTGCCGAGGACATGGATAATTTGTATGGCGTCTACAATTTAAAAATTAAAAATGGCAACAAATTCTTGAACTATCTGAAATTGGATGTCGACTACTGCCAGGCATTAGATATGGGTCACAGTAATAATGTGATTCAATCAATTTCTGCGGGATTACGACGCAAGTCAAACTTTCCTTTCAACTGCCCTTTCCTAAAGGTTTGTTGAAGTTCACAAAAATATTCTCAGAATCATTATGAATGTGTTCATTACAGAATCGAAAATATATTGTCACAGGATATACGCTGGACCCCAAAATGATACCAGTCTATTTACCTACAATATCATTTCAAGCACACATATCAATATTTTCCAATAAGAGCGAGCTGTTTCGCTTGGAGAACTTTGGACAACTTAACCGAAAATGAAAAAAATATATTTCAAGTATTTTATGGTTGACTCGAAAACGACACTTCTTAGTAATTATCAATATAATGCATTGTATTTTTCAGCAAAAATAAAGTCTACTTCTATTTTTAATGCGATAACTTCACGTTTTGCAACACTGCGGTTTGGTTGAGTGTGACCAACACTGTTTGATTTACAGAGTTATTGCGTGTCTATAGCATTTTATGCACTCTACATTCTGTTGACATTTCAAACTGTTTACCTCAGCTCTTTCATAGAGTTGCCATGCATTCATATTTGTTCACACTTTCCAGTGGATACACTCACCAGAAAGTCTGCGTGAATTTGTTGGGAATTATAAGCAATCTTGTTGTGATCATAATATAAAAAAATTAAAATGGAGAAAAACATCAATTTATCTTTTATAGAAAAAGTTTTTTATATTATGAGAAAATATATATTAATATATTCTTGTAAGGGATACTTATGTAAGTTGGTTAGAAATTAAAAGCTAACTTTCTGTCAGTGTAAAAGTGTGAGAAAATAACAAGGAACATTAATTATAGTCTGATTTGTCCATTTTACAGGATACAGTTAAGATTCTCTATAATGTCAAACCGAATCAGAAATCATGATTCCCACAACACTTTCATAAGTAGTTTATCGTTTATCCTTATGGTTTCAAGGGTATTTCAAATATCGCATAGATGAAATATTTTGTTTGTATGCAGTTCGTTTTGTTGAGATTCCTGTGCGCTGCATGTATGTATGTATGTGTGTGCGGAGAAGCAAGAGGAAGCAGAGCAAAAATTGATGGCAAAAAAAAGTAGTAGAAGAAGAAGAAGAAGAAGTAAGCAAACTTGATTACACGTGTGCTAATTTAGTTGCACGCGAAAAACACACGCGTAATCAAAAAACGGTTGGCTGAAGTGCCAACACCAACTCAAATGCAACCCATCCCCCATCCCCTCCCCCCCACACACACACACACTCCCCTCACAATCCACGCCTATGTAGATATGTTGCAACTAGCAATGTGTGTGTTGCAAGCGCTGCCTGCAATCCCCTCTACACTCAAACCGTAGAGCGTGCAACGTTGATGTTGATGGCTTAAATTGGAGTTCATGGCATGCCACGCTGTCGGTTGTTTGCCCCTGAGCGCACAACAATTTAATTTATATACATCTCTCTCTCTCTCTGTGGGAGTGTGTGTGTGTGTGAATTTATTTTATATGCCATGGCAGAGCGCAAAAATGTATGCAATAAATTTTTAATTTAAATCAAGCCAACCCTCCCCCCAACACACCCTGTCAACTGCAAAGTTATTAACATATGAAAGTGGAGTGAAGTCTCCAACTGAGACTCGGCTTTTTTGTCTCTCTCATTCTCTGTCTCAGACAGCGACTCAGACTCACCTGTCTCAATGGATGACGCAGGATGGGGGGCAGCAGCTCCCAGACACTTCATAAGTCTGTGTCTATTCCAACTGGTTGACTTTGTTGTGCATGGCGTCGCTCCTTGCGCTGCACAGGCTGTGTTGCCAGCCACTAGGAGGACCTGCAGGTGACAAAGAGTTGAGCAAACATTTTCATGAATTTCAAATCATATAAACATTAATGCAAATAGTCAGGCAAACAATATGTGACAACAAGTTAAAGTTATGATACCCTAACTATTTGGAAATTACCTTCTAAATTTTCCAAGATATTAAAAACTACATATAAGAAGAGAGAGAGAGAGCTCTGGAATGCCCTCTATTCAGACAATCCATAATAATATTTTCACAATATTTAAGATATAATTATTATGTTATTATAAAAGTGCTCAAAATAATAATTTGAAAAACTGTGAGAGCGCTCATCTTCTCCAAGTCTATGTTAATCTGAGAATCTAGAAATATCACAAATCTTTCGAATTTTATGTAGTCTCTCAATTCATGTTGACCCATATTTTTATCCAAGTTTTAATGAACGATGATATTTTACAGATGAATTCATGAATTTTGGAAATTACTTTGGCACCGCTATCAGGGAACTCCTATCCAAGGACACCTCGGTATAGAGCTGCTCAAGCAGTTTATTGAACTGCTCCATATCGAAGCGCAGCTTGATGAGTTTCATCTTCAAACGGGCTAGAGACACGTCTCCCGCTCTCAACTTCAGCTCCTGCTGCTTGGAGAAGTCAGTGGCGCTATGTTGATTCCGGGATGGGGCAGGTCTTGGTCTTGAAGTGGAGTGGGAATCGATATGCCGAAAATGTGATCGCACTATTACTTCAGGCATGATAAAAGGTCTAAGATCTCTCTTCAGAACGTAATGCAAACTGTAAATTTACAAGACCAATCAATTTGAGATTGAAATATGAGAAAATATTGTAAATACACATTATATGTATGTATAAAAAAAAGTCAATTCAGTTTCTGACTGACGCAATACACACCGATTGCTGAGATGCAAAGGAATCATTGTTATATGTAGATGAGGGGAGATGAACTGAAAGGAGGAATTTTCCGCTATATATACATATAAAGATTGTGGGTGCGTCTACGAATGGCGGAGAACACGAGAGAATGTGCACTGAGGCAAGCCACTGAGCTTTAATTACAATTAACCACAAATGATGTACCGACTGTGGTGACGGCAGCAGCGTCATTGGATTGGATTGGGGTTGGGGTTGGGGTTGGGTTTGGGTTGGGGTTGCGGTCAAGGGTTCTCCTGGCGGTCGCCAATCAACAATAAATGCAAATCATGGGCATGCTCAACGTCAGCATACGCATCAATAAATAATTTTCAAATTTTTCTTGTGATCAATTCATAGAGTATCTGTTAGTTGATGCCGGGTATGCTCGCCTATAACATATGCCTGACTCGCAAATGACCTTTTAATGAAGTAATTGCAGCTTATCAATTGATTTCACATAAAATCGTTTGAAACTTAAGTAAAGCTAAAAATATACCAGCGAATTTAATTAACATCTCGACATGCTCTGTTCAACACATTAAGAGAGACAAAGAGAGAGAGAGAGAGATAGATAGAGAGTGAGAGAAAGAAAAAGAGAGGGAGAAAGACAGATAGAGAGAAAAAGAGAGTGAGAGTGAGAGAAATATCATACAGTAAAGAATATATAAGAATATTATAATGAATAATAATAATCAATAATAATTTAAGAAGCAAAAAATGAGAATATAGATATTTCCGAAATTGTGAAACATTTTAAACTTACATATTGAATATTAAAAATATTGCTATTTAAGTTAAGAAAATATTCCTTGGATTTTCCAAAAATTACAATGAAATTCCAATGCAATATAATATAATATAAATTTAAAGGTTCATCTTAATTTAAATCAATTTCAAAGTATATAAAAAATGTTTGGAACAGATTGTTGAACAAATGTTTCTAAATGTAGCATTCCAAACGAATATAGAATCATCCATATTTTCGAAATCAACACACGTTTGCCAAAGTTATACATATTTGTATAACTCTATAAACCTTTGGCAAATTCCAGAAATTGCAAACAAATTGATGAGTGTGCAAACGCAATTAATGGCAACTACAGCAGCTTGTTATGTTATTTTATATACGTATGATGATAAATAAGTAAATATCATAATGCCAAATGAATTTCGACCAATTAAGGAGGACAATTTATGCGCAGAGGACTCGGGTCTATGGAGTGCGGTCCTGTAAGGATAATTGTGGTGCAGTTGGGCGCAATGGATGGATGATATTGGGCAATACGTATTACGAGCTTGACTCGGGCATGCAATTAATTAAAAATACATGCAATGTGAACCCACCTCCCCCGGGTTATCGAGGGGGTTACTACTCAGACATTTTGATAACCGTTACAAGTTGTGGAGAGCAGAGGGCGAGCGGAGGAGTGCTGGGTAGAGGAGAGTTATACGGCATGTTGTTGGCAAAAAGTATATACAAACAAAATATATACATATGTACATATATCTAGTTGTTATGTATGTATGTACATACGTAGATGTACGTAGGTATGTATGCATGAGAATGCGGTTACTATTTGGCCGCAGTGGCAGGCAGTAAAGTGCTCACTGAGTGAGGCTAGAGGCTAGCTACGAGACGACGACTACGACTACGGCTATGGGTATGACTACGGCAACGACTCCGGAATTTTCAGAGGCAGGCACCACCACGTATATTACGGGCACACTCAAGCAAGCAACGTTAAATGCATTAACCAAGCTCCCAGTGGAGCACAGCATTCCAGCAACTCGTCAGCTTCGTTTCCTCTCCCTCTCTCTCACTCGCTCTCGCTCTCTGCTCCTCTCTCTATCTCACTCGCTTGCTGCAACTCCCTTCATTTGTGTTGAAGCGGTCAGCATGTGCGGATGCTGCAGCTGCTGCTGCTGCTGCTGCTGCTGTTGTCTACTGGTGGCTATGCCGCGTCGAGGATTCATCGACGAACGCAGCTTCCTCCTGGCAAGGAGCGCACATTTGTAAACAACGTTGTCGTAGAAAACAAATATAGCAAAACCAACAGAATTCAACTACGAGTCTAGTAACAACAACATACCCATACCCACTCCGATTCCCACTCCGATTCCCATTCCCAGGACCATCAACATCAACGCAAGGACATCAAATAAAGTTAAGCAAACAAGAGCATTAAGTGCATGAATGTTGTTCTTGCCTCGCATGTTGTTCTTGCCACAGACGCTGCCACAGACGCCAATGCACCAACAACTTCATTAGTAGCCAGCAAAAGAAAGAGACTAAGAGAGAGAGGGAGAGAGAGACTTGGTATAAGATAGAGACAGAAAACAGTTGGACATGTCTTCTATTGATTCTCCTGCCTCTTCATATCGCCATTAGGCGTATACTCTATATTATTCGATATCACGTATACGCAGCAATAGTTTGAAAGTAACACAGTTTGGAAATATCTGGTCGGGATATCTGCGAGTCTGTCAATTATGTTTACTGCAACATTTTTCCACTCTTTATCTTTACTTCTGTCATGTTTTTTTCCTCTCTCCCATTGCTTTGTGGCTATTTGCACCTGATGCGGTTGTTGTTGCTGTTGTTGCTGTTGTTGTTGTTGTTGTTTCTTGTGGACACGGAGTGTCAAATGCCATTAGATGTCAACTAGCAGCAGCAAGTGGCGCCCAAGTGGCCAGCTTCATCTACAGCCACAGCTCCCACAGCTTCCACAGCTCCCCAGTAACCCCATGACCCGTGCCTGGACAGCTGCCGTTCACTGATTGCCAGTTAAGTCTCAATTGTTAAACGGAGGATGGCGATGGGGATGGAGAAGTAGAAGTGGGTAGTGGGTAGTGAAGGGTGAAGGGGGCTCGCAGGATATTTCACTTACATTTTACTTACTTTGTGCCGCCGTCTATAGACAAGTGGCAAACGCTCTGACAATGCTTTGACGATTCGGGCAGGTGTAAGTGCAACATGGACATGAACAGCAAAGAGGGGGTGTATGTGTGTGTGTGGGGGGCGGGGGTGTTGGAGCGTAAACAGCAGAAAATATTGTAAATATCTTCAGTAAATATGTATGTATGTATGTATGCTGCACGCTATACTATTTATAGCAGGTATTTATAGCAACTTTTATGCCCGCCGATTCAATTATGCTGAATGCTTTAAATCTAATTTCGAGCTGGCAATTAAATTAGACAGACATATGTATGTATGAATGTATGTATGGGGAGTTGGGAACTAAGCCAAATGATGGCAATAACTGCAATAATAATACTCATATTACACATAATAATAATCGTCATCGTCATAATAATCACGATAAAATTGCAAATCGTGGCATCACTTAATTGAATGCATGCTGAGAGAACGCGTTCTCAACTTACAATACTTTCTAGGGACACAGAGAGGAATAGGAGTAGGAATAGGAGTAGAAGTAGGAGCAGGGAATCCGCTTGCAGTTGGGCAATGATAAACGAGCTAGTCGAGTAATAGCAAACAAACAAGCATTAAGCCAAATATATATACATATGTACTATATATGTTATGTAGTAGGCAAATAATATTTATGGGGCATCTTTTGCAAAGAGTTCTAGAATTTTTGGCAAATGTCCTACGCTGGCCGCCTCTGCAGGGTGACAACAGCCAAAACAAAACAAAACGAAACGAAGCAAACTAAGCCAAGCCGAAAGCCAAAGTGAAAGCCAAGTTATATTTATGGGCTTGGCCAAGTATAATCAGCAACACCTCATAAATTAAATGACGAACATGAATCGCTTAAATACTTTATATTTTCTTGCTGATGTCGTATGTGTTTAAAAGTCATAGATCGATCAACGATAATTGCCTTTCAAAATTACATAAGATATGAATACATCAATTTCGATTAAAATATCGATACATTGATGTTTCGATATATCGTCTACAACCCCATGTTTAAGGGGAAAACCAAACGAACCTAAAAGTATGCAACATTATTTTAGATCTCTCACTTCCTTGCAGCGCATCCGTGTCTACGTGCAACTGTGTGTGTGTGGGTGTGTGTGCAGGATATGCAATTTAAAATTTAAAGTGTGCAGTTTGTCTGGAGGGACTGTGGGCGGGGTAGGGGCGTGCAGTGACTATGGCCTGGGGCAGAGTTGTTTTGCTTCAGCACCTTCAGACACACAAACACCAATCAACTTGGCAGCAGACGAATCAAGCGCAGGCGTTGGCTGACGGTTTGGGCAGGGCTGCCCTGGGCAGGCAATAGAAAATAGCCTGGTAACAGCATCCTCCTCCCTCTCTCTCTCCCACACACATACACACACACACACACACACACACATACGTGTAAGCTCACATATACGAGCTGAGCTTACAATGTGCGACAAAATCAATAAATTGTGTTTGTTGTTTTCTTTTGCAACTCGTCGTTGTTGTTGCTGTTGTTGTTGCTGTTGTTGTTGCTGTGGATTGCCCTGAAGGGAGACTTTAGCCAATGTCCAACAAATATAAATCTTCGGCTCACTTAAGCCCCTTTAAATATTATTATCAATGGCCAGAGTAAAAGATACACAAACACACACACAGACACACAGTTGAAAAAGGGCGTGTGGGGTGGGTGTGGCTGTGGTACATGGCCGGCCTGTGGCAGCCACTGTGCATGTGGCAGGTGTCAGAATATGTTAAAAGCAAAATTGGAAAATGCCCTCAAGCAAAGCTCATCTCCTTGCCAAAATTTAACTACGACTTTTATATGACTCTGCACTGTGTATAATTACAATTATTATTACAAAGCTTCGATTTTTGTGTAATAGACAGAGAGAGAGAGAGAGAGAGAGAGAGTGAGAGTGAGGGAGAGAGAGATAAAGAGAAAGAGAAGGAAATAGCAGACATCTCAACTGTAACAAAAGCCGTAATTAACTTTGAATTGCATAAGAAATGCATGTTAAGTTAGATTAAAACCAGTCTAAAAATCATAGAATCTAATGACGAATTCATATGAATTTCTGCTGGTATTCTATAGAAAGCATAATTTCCTCACTTCTTTAATTCAAGTATCTTAATATCAAAACACATAGATTGGAAACTGTCAATTCCCTTAAAGCTGAATGCAGGCAAGCGAAATGCATTTATGCAAAATAATATTAGTGCAGTAGACCGTCATAATTGTCATATTAGAGTGGGATACTCAACCGCACCAAAGTCCATAGATATACACACCCTATATGTGGTATATATGGTATAGCTGGACAAGAGTCGAGTTGAGTTGAGTTGAGTCGAGTCGAGTGTTGTGAAGTGTGTGCTTGGAGTGTGCCCATCGGCCAGTTGCAGTTGTCAGTTGTCTGTTGTCTGTTTGCTGTTGACTGTCAGTTATGTTGCTGATGTTGTGAAATGTTGGGTAGACGTTATTTTGGGAAATTGCTTAATTTAGCGCAAAAAATTATCCAGCTGACTAAGGGTTAAGCCAGACGTTGGACGACAGCCGACAGACGTCAGACAGATATACTGTCAACTGCTTTTTTTTTTTGAGAACGAAAATTTACGACACACAAAATAAAAGCAAAATTAAAATCAAATGAGAGGCAAACAAATACACCAGATACTGTGTAACAGAAACTACAGTCTAAACTCACTACACAACTTTGTCCCTTACACATACAGCTTACAGCTTACACAACAAACAATAACAACAAGAAGCAAAACTTTTAGCCAAATTTAGCACACAATAAGAGACCAACAAATGTCCATTGAAATACAAATGGGAAACCCTGTGCTCGTTGGCAGTGAAAGGAGCCATATGGATGGCAACGATTGTGATATAGTTGTGGAATCCGAGAGCATAGGACACCAACAGAGATCTCAGGCAGAGAAGCACAAGGAGATCAGCAAACGCTTTAAACATCTGCTGAATCTCTTCGAGCGTTATACGCGGCGTATGAAAATCGAACAATGTGGAGAGGAGAAGGCACTGAAACGCACCCAATCAGAGATGTTCTCCTGTATGCATAAGCAAACTGACGGTAAGAGCGGGACGACTAGTGTTACGCAGTTTTGAGTTTCATATTAACGAGCTTTTGCTTCACCGACATAGCTGATAGCGGTGAGCTTGTGAAGGCTACCATTAGTCTGCCTGGCATGCAGCTATCAGATTCCACTTTGCTATCAGCAACCCCACCCCATTCCACGATGGAGGCAAGCATCCAGACCGCCTCCTGGCCGGGGTTCGGCATGGAAAAGAAATTGAGACTGAAGGACAAATTGAAAAAATCGCAAAAAATTGCAGAAAATGCCAGGGAAAATGAGACACAGTACATGTTGCATATTGAAGTCGATTCGGATGGCTCGGAGACGGCCTTGCAACGTGCCCCATTCCGTCAGCGATTGTGCCAAGTTGTTATCGTGGGCTGGCGCGCGTTGCAGCGCTGCTTCTACATCATGGGCGAGAATCTCGTCTATGTACTGTTCATTGGACTGTGCATGTGGTGTCTGTATCTGATCCTCACCCACTTCAATTACATGAGAGCGAATATGAATCATAAGACCGATCTGCACCATCCCTTGATAAGTGCCAGAGCGTCACACAGTTGAAGAACAATACTTCCAACAATCCAACTTGCAACCGATATTGATATTGATGTGTAGTTCAGACAGATTCAGTTCAAATATAGATCGGAATTTATCGAAGCATACTCGGGCTACAGCAGCACATTATGGCGAGACTACAGTACATGGCCGATGCAAAGTCGGTCAGCATATAGCAGAAGCGATCGGCAATGGGGGGTCGATTATATTGAGCGGGGGGTGCCTCGGTTGCTGCTCCAATGTAGATCGTCTGCCTTGTCAGCTCACAGGGCACGGCGGACCCATTGGACGTTGCTTCACGTGGCATACGTAGCTTCTTCAATCGTGGCTGTTCCGTCTGGCAGGCAATGTGGCTAATCTCTGGGGTTCGGCCTGATTGAAATCCCTCTTCATAGCTACTATCTGTGGGCGCAGTTCAATTAAACCTCTCTCTCTACTGACGCAAATAATCATTACCTTTGTGGGACTGTAGGGGAGCCAACCAACTATCCTTCGTAGGCTCACTTTGAACATGCCCGACATCGTTGTCAGAGCTGCAGGAGATTAAGCCCAATATATCGTAGAGCCTCTGACAAGGTTCCGAAGGTTCCGTGACCTTCGATTTCACGTATTGCCGTTGATCTATGACCTGCTGCAGTATATCGCAAATTAAGGAATCCACGAACTTGGCAGATTGCGGCTCACTTGGCGCCATTGAACATAAAATTTTAAATTTCGTCTTATATTAGAAAAACTTATAAATTTAGATGAGGAAGCAGCAGATTTGCCAACTTTGACTGTTAACTAATCCCATCCCATAAAATTCAATCAAATTAAACGTCACACAAAAATTGTGATTCAAAATTGAGAATGAATGATGACAAAAGGAAGCCCTCTTACAATGATGCCATAACTGAAAATGTGCTGCAACTGATCGATGGACAGGTAGGAGAAACGGAAACAGATGAACCCCACACAGAGACGGACTACAACGCGACCGCTGCTGCCATCATCAATGAAGTGCTAGAGAGCGTTCTAATCGATATTGAAGCGGACACAGATCACAGCCAGGACGATGACAGACTACATCGCATTATACAAATGCTCGATCGCTGTACACGTAATCTGGAGGTTATAGAGAAGAACAACAGTATTGAGTTGCCGGCAACAAGACGATGCCAGCAGTCAACACAGACGTTGGCGCAGATCCCGATCCAGTTGCCGTTACCGTTGCCATTGCCAGCAGTGGGCAGTCTCAATGGACAATCAATTGCCCCACAGCAGCAGCAGCAGCAACAGTTGCCGCCCTGTGAGCGTCGACAACATATAATCAACATCCGCACCAGCAATTCGCGAGCTGCTGACCGTCCCGCTGCACCGCATACAATCTGGGGTCTCATCGGTCGAGTGCTGAGTGATTTTGGAGGCGCACTGTGCCTATGCCTGCGGATCAATAAGGATTGCATGTTCTGCCTGGGTTTCTTTATTGCGTTTGTGATCAGTGCCAGTTTCCTGACTGCGTTCTTTTATCGCACCATTAACCTGACCAGCGGATCACTACGCTTGGCCAATGCAAAGCCGCATGCCACAGTTGCCACACCACCTCAGGGTATGGTCACGCTGCGTTTCAATGGTGACTACTACTACATATACAATAGTCCTCCACATCATATCGTGTAACCCAAATCGGATATAAGTATGTATATAATATCTTTCGATCGTAATGCATAATGAGTTTCTCTTCTGCGATCATAAAGCTAAAATTAAATTTAACTGAAATTAGCCCCATCCACAAATGGGAGGGATTGGATTACATTTTGTTGTGCCCATCAAATTTCTGACAAAAAATTTAGGTATAATAAATAAAATTTATTAAATCAGAGTAGCTTGGAGAATTCTAAGTTACAAGGAGGCAAAAATGACTAAAAATTACGAAAATTGAAAACAGTCGATATGCAGCAAATTTTGATGCATCATGGACTTGGAATGAAAGACATTGCCAGAAACCCAAATTTCATCAAAATCGGATGAGTTTTGGCCAAGTTATAACAATTCAAAGTAAGAAGAAGGCAAATTTTCATTTTTGAACCTTTTCCTACACTTTTTTTGGTATCTCTCGATAAATACTTAATGAAAACACGTCAAATTTGACTGATATATTTGGGAGTAATGACATTTGCAGATAGTCAAATTTCATAAGAATCGGTTGATTTTCAGCTAAGTTATGGCACGTCAGTCCGTTTTTCAAGTAAAATTGTATGAAGAGGTCACTTTTCAACACATTTTAGGCCATATCTCGAGAAATTCTCATCGAAAACACCTAGTTATGAGTCCTAGAATCGATCGAAGTCCAAAAATTGAAGTCAAATTTTTTTCGATTTTTGACGATTTTGTCAAGGGGTAAGTATGCAAAATGGGTCAAAAATTTACGAAAATTTAAAACTGTCAATATGCAACAAATTTTGACGCAGCATTAAATTGGGATCAAAGACATTGCCAGAAACACAAATTTCATTAAAATCGGATGACTTTTGGCCAAGTTATGACAATTCAAAGTAAGAAGAAGAATCAAATATTAGTTTTTGAGCCTTTTCAGACGCATCTTTTGGCATATCTCGATAAATCCTCAATGAAAACACGTCAAATTCGACTGATATATTTGGGAGTAATGACATTTGCATATAGTCAAATTTCATAAGAATCGGTTGGGTTTCAGCAAAGTTATGGCATGTCAGTCCGTTTTTCAAGTAAAATTGTATGAAGAGGTCACTTTTCAACACATTTTAGGCCATATCTCGAGAAATTCTCTTCGAAAACACCTCAAATAAAAAGCAAAATGCTAGTTATCAGTCCCAGAATCGATCCAAGTCCAAAAATTGAAATCAAAAATTTTTTCGATTTTTGACGATTTTGTCAAGGGGTAAGTATGCAAAATGGGTCAAAAATTTACGAAAATTTAAAACTGTCGATATGCAACCAATTTTGATGCAGCATTAAATTGAGATCAAAGACATTGCCAGAAACACAAATTTCATTAAAATCGGATAAGTTTTGGCCAAGTTATGACAATTCAAAGTTAGATGAAGGCAAATTTTCATTTTAGAACCTTTTCATACACTTTTTTTTTGCATATCTCGTTAAATACTTAATGAAAACACGTCAAATTTGACTGATATATTTGCGAGTAATGAGATTTGCATATAGTCAAATTTCATAAGAATCGGTTGGGTTTCAGCTAAGTTATGGCACGTCAGTCCGTTTTTGAAGTAACATTGTATGAAGAGGTCACTTTTCAACACATTTTAGGCCATATCTCGAGAAATTTTCATCGAAAACACCTCAAATAAGAAGCAGAACGTTTGTTTTGAGTACAAGAATCGATGTGTGTCAAAAAACTGGAATTGAAAAAATTTAAATCTGTATATTTAATTAATTCATTAAGTTCAATTTCGTTAACTCCGGTCATTTTTGCATACAATCCCCTTGTACAAACTCCAGAACTTTATTTTTACCCCAATAGCATATAAAAATAGGTATAAAAATTTTACTGGTTTCGTTTTCGGGTTCAACTCGCCACACAATTTCTGAAAACACTTTTGCATTTTAACTGTAGACAAATGTCACGTCTGTGCCGACTTTGTATCAAGCAGGACTGCAGCAGGTCTCCCTGTCCCCCCATCTGACTCTACTTCTGTGGTGGAGTCCATTGTGTCCAATGACCATCGTAAGTTGGTCTGGCTTTATTTTCGTTTTCGTTTTTCTTTTTTTATTCTTATTTTTATTTTTGTGTCAGGCGTCGCATTTAACTTCAACTGACAATGGGTCACAAAATGGTAGACCCTGCCACTGCGCCACCTCATGGGCAACCGAAATTGGCCACAAAACGCTCGTCGCCTGCTGTGCGGCGCAGAGAGAACGGCATAGTGAAAGAGGCATAGAGAGAACTTTTTGGCAAGATGCCAGCACAAAGGAATTATTGTTAATATAGGCTGCCCGGACAGCAGCCTCAGCCAGAGCCAGAGCCGGAGCCAGAGCCGGAGCCTGAGCCCAAGCTGAACTGGCAGCCAGCCTGCTCCTGGGTATGGGTCTGGGTTGAAAGTGGGCTGAGGTTTCGCATTGACTGTAATTTATTTAAGCGAAATATGCCAAACAGTTTGAAAATTCAACACTTCCCCAACAGAATTTGCCAACGGACAGTCAGATCGAATTTTAAATACACTAAACCAAATACTATTTATAATATCCTAGAATTCAACTAATATAATGCATAATTGCTAAGCCGCTTTGAATAGCTAAGAGACTCTAAGCTGGTCCCACACACTATCGCACATGATATGTGATATATTTTATTGAGTGGTTCGTCCTGTGGGAAGAAGAGCCCGAAACGGATGAGCTGTTTAGATAGCGAATTTTGTAAAAATTGATTTTGTATTTATTTATTATTATTTTTATTATTATTCCTCTCAATCGCTCCCTCCACATGCCCAACCCACTCTTAGACTCTCCCAGGCTTTTGATAATTTTTTGGCAGAGTTGCCACTGTGCAAGGACAATTAAATTGGCAGGCAGCTAAAAAAAAAAAATGGGAGAAACTGCCAAACAATTTCGACAATGTGCTTTCAAGTTGTATGCCACTCGTCGGAGGAGTATCGAGCATGAGTTGGTGTCCTTTCGTCTAGGGTCTATATGGTGAGCATTGAGGGATATCTGAGTGTGCATGTGTGTGTGTGTGTAGTATGATAGTAGTAGTAGTAGTAGTAGGTTGATGTTTGACTACAATGGTTGAGCAGAGCGACGCGCGTTTCCGCTGGCAGGAAATTGAATTGCACGAGCACGCGAAATTACATCATTTTGGAACCACGGTAAACAATTTCCCGTTCACCTGGCAGTGGGTCTTTTTTTTATTGTAGCAGTCGGTAGAGATTGCAGAGAGGTGCAAAAAATATAGAAAATACAAAATTTGACAAGCGAAATGTTGCTCTGCTTTGCATTTTTTGTTGTTGCCATGGGTTTTTGCTACCTTGTTAACGTGCAACATAGAAGAAAATATCAATTTCACTTTCTTTTTTTTTGACATTTTTCCCTTTGGCAATACTTGTTTGCGATTTGCAGAAATAATCATAAAAAAGTAAATACACAAAAATATCATACGGCTATCATATCTGCATATCCTACTAACTGCTGGCTGTTCCTGCCACACAATGTTGCAGAATGGCACAAAATGGCGACGCCATACAACCAAAAGGGAACAAAACCTACAAACATAGTACAGATACCATATACGAATGTATGGATATGTTTGTAATGATAACTGAAAATAAAAAATAAACATAAAAACCAGAGCAACAACTGGCAATCAAAATGTCTGCAGAACTCGAACCCAGAGAATGACAGCCCCAGACATATGGAAGGATAGACGCTTTGGGCCGAGGGCAACTCAAGAAGTACAGCTCAAAAAATATAATCCCGAAATTTCAATCAAGTGGTAACTACTTTTTGGGAATTTTTGATGAAGATTTTTGTATTTCAATAAACTTTATTAATGGACGTCAAGTATACCCAATCTTGCAGGAAAATGTTCCTTTATTTATGTTAAAAGAAATTGATGTTATCAGAACCCAGTAACTATGCTGGTGACCCTCGCAAAAAATTACGCACATATGCTGTGTGAAAACTAAAGCGAAACTCAGTCAATGTGCCACTCCCACTTGGCAGCCCTTCAGCTCTGACTGTCTCTTTCTCTCTCTCTCCTTTTCGACACACAAACACACGCAACTAGCACAACATCTACATCTGTTGTGCCCCATGCGCTGCTTCATCATCACGAGATGTTGCTGCAGTCACTCATCATCTTATTCTGCCTCTTCTGCTTCAGCCACCACTTCCTCTTCCTCCCTGGTAGTATCGGTGCGTCGAGCTGGCAACGCTGTCAGTTTGAAAGGATTATTGCCACTTGCCGCTTGCGGCGAACGTTCTTAAATGTAACACGTTTGAAACAAGTTTAGATACGTGAGCTGCCCGCTTATGCGACTAACTCTCTACCTCTCCCTCTATATCTCTCTTTTACTCACACTCTCCATCTGTCTCACTCTCAACGTATCTCTGTTTTGGCTTTCGTTTAGATTTTGAGTCAGTGTAGTTGTCGCAGACGCTTCTTTTGGCCTACGTAAAAAGTCATCAACGGCACAGTCGGTCTGGCTGGCTGACTGGCTGGCCAGTTCAGTTAGCCACAGAGTTAGCCAGGTCCAGACCAGGCCAGTCAAGCTCTCTTTGGTCTAGGCTAAAATCGAAATGGCTGCGACTGGTTTGACGGGCTTTTTGAATGGGCCCGCGGTCGCTCAGCGGCCACAATTTGCCCTCACTTCAATTTGAACTCTCCGTGCCTCCTCTCCTCTGGCAGCCCTCTACGCTCGCCGCGTCTTCCCTTCAAGCGAAATAGTCGTAAAAATTCGCGATACTAACAGAAATAACACAACTGCACAACTTTTGAGATGCTCTAAGGAAAATAACAAAACACAAAAAAAAAAAAAACATGAAAAAAAAATAAACTTCAAAAGTTGCGGGTTTGGTTTGCCAATTGCTGGCTGGACAAACTGCGAGATTGATTGAAGACGAAGACTCCAAAAGTCATTCATCACGCACAACACCAACAACTAACAAAAAATAAGTTTCAAGAAGAAGAACAAGCCAAAGAATAAAAAGCCAACATGACAATCTCAAACATGAACACAATTCCAACTTCAAACTTGTAAAATGTTCGCACTTTTCTTTGAGAGAATCGCAAACAATTGCCACACTAAGCGAAACTGCCCCCCGTAACCCCACGGAAGAGGTAATACTCCACCCGCATAGAAATTTCTACCCATATAAAATGCGATTGGTTACACCTCTAGGGAGAGATAGGGGGATATAGGGGATTGAAGTAAGCTCATTATAATGAAACATAAAAAGGTTTAGTTTAAATTATATCAACTTGAAATGAGGAAACTTTTACACAAATCGAGTATACCCGGAGCGATCAAATGTACGCGATATTTAAATGAGCTTGAGCTTAAGGCTGTTCCCTGATAACCAAATCTAAAGCTGATCAAAGCTCTTTTTCTGAGCAAGCAGTTTGAACTTTTAGTTGAGACTCACCTTTGAGAGTTGAGGTGACTCTAAAGCGGAGCCCGTGTGTGCGTTAAGCTGATGCTGCTGATGCTGCTGATGCTGCTGCTGCTTCGATTGCTGCTAGAAGCACATGAGGATGTGTGTCGAGTGCATCCTGGCGGCCATTTTTTGTGCACGAACAGCAGCTGATGGTAGAAGACGTTCGGTATTGTATTTTATTATATTCACATGTTTGGTTCGGTTAGGTTTTGTTATTGCTTTCGTTTTATATTTTAGTTTCTGCGTCAACACTTTGGCTGCATGGCTAATTGGTCTTTAACTTTATGTTTCCTTTAGTTGAAATTGATTTGTGTTTAGTTTTTGGTGTTCTTTTTTTTCTCGATTGAAGAGCTTTGGGCTCGGCGGTGGCTGGGCTAACTGGGTATCTGTCGAGCGAGGGTTATAAATCAAGTTTTCTTAATGCTTTTCGAAAGTCCCACGCATAAAGGCAAACGCCAGATAGTTGAAAAATGAAACAAATAGAAAAACACAAATTAAAGTGTAATAATAAAAAAAAAGCCGTTTAACCACTTTATTGTTGTTGTTGTCACTGTGTGAGTATTATTTTTTTTTTTTTTTGGTGCTTAGCTTTTTTTGACAATGTGCCACAAAAGCGACGAAACAGCTGAAAAACAGCAACAGACGACGCTGCCTGGCAGACTGTGGCGAACCTTTTGAGAGCCGGTTTCAGGCGAAGCGTAGACCGAAACGAAATAACTTGCAAAAATTTTAAAGCAAAAAATTAAAAATAAACGTATATAAAAATTAAGAAAAAATAACAAAAGATAACTGAAGGCAACGTCTGGTTGCAAGTGACGTCGGCACAAAGTATTTAAAAAATAAAATAAATAAACCGGAGGACGTTGCGTTTGTCGGCAGCAGCAGCAGCTGATTGCGTTGCGTTGCGTTCCGCTGCGCGCTGGTAGAACTTGTGCAAAGGACCTGCAGCCGGGCTCTAAATGCCACTGCGATATGTCAACTTATGTAAAGCTTCAATCGCAACAGCGCGCGTCACAGCCAACAACAGTCGCAGCAGCAGTAGCGGCAACAGTAGCCCTAACAGACGCAGTAACAGCAGCAGTAGCAGAGCACTGCAGCCAACTGCTGGACGACTGCAAGATACCCTAATTACTGTTAAGCGGCTGCAACTCTGTTAGCTAACAGAAATTTAACGCAAGAGGGCGCTTGCAACTCTTAAAAGATTATCCTCTAAGTCGAAAGTGCTGTTAATACTGTTCCACACAGCAGCAAAATGCCGTTTGGAATTAATTTGCAGGGTATTCAAATGTCTTCCGACATATGAGAGCTGCAAATGCTGGTAGGACATATGAGCGAGCGAGAAGGCAGCAATGCAGTTCACAGTCCAAATTCAAAGTAACAGCCTATGGCAATGAATGTCAGTGTATGTGTGTGTAAGTGAGTGTACGTGTGTTGAAGTAATCATACGTGTACCTAAAACTACAGTAATGTATGCATGTGTGTGTTTGTTTTTTGGAGTCTGCGCGTTGCCCGCACAGCTGAGAACCTTTGAAATATTTATTGCTGCTGCCCCACACGCTGTTGCTAAGGGCAGCAGCGACTGCAAAAGCTCAGCTGTTTGGCATGGAACTGCTGTAGAGCGACGCAACGCAACGCAACCCAAACGGGATACGACGCAACATACGAAACGAAAGAGAAGGGAATATGGTTGATTTCCTGCCTGCCTGCAGAATTGAATTTCAGATTTCGTTTTGGATTTTTGGATTTTCCCATTATTGATTAAAGAGCATTTCCATATCAACACACACGCTCACACAGAACAAAAATAAAACAGACTATATGGAAACGAAAGAAAATTATTACATGTTAATCAAAACGCAATGAAAATGACGCCAAACAGGTTTCGTCGCTGCACAGTGACACAAAGCTTGCATTGCATTGCATATATTTATACTATATGTATGCTGGCACAGTGGTCTGCATCTGATTACGAGTTGGTTAAGACCTTGCTAAGGATGCGCACACAGTAAATTTCACAATTTTTTCGCACTGCCACCCAGCAGCCCTCGAAAACAACAACAACAGCAGAAGCAGAAGCAGCAGCAGCAGCAGAATTCTGACATTGCAGTACGTTTTGCACAATTACTGTGAATTTTTGCTCTCTCTGCTGCTTACTCTCTTCGTTTACTGACTCACACTCTCATTAGCTGGCGCTCTATACCAGCGCTCTCTTTCGGTTCGTGTATAGCTCTGTCGCTGATGGACACATACCACAGAGTGCAAACCTGTTTTATTGTTTAAGAATTTTCGCCGACCGCCTGCCACACAGAGACAGAGAACACTTGCCACCAAAACGTTACGTTTCACAATTTTTGTTATTTTTTTTTCTTCTGTTTTTTTTTTGTTGTTTATCTTTCTTGTTTTTGTTAATTTCGTATTTCGTTTCTTCTTGTTTTTTAGTTGTTGCTACCGTTTTGGGCTGCTGTACGCTGATATACCTATTGTTGTAGAAGTGGATGTGTTTGTTGCTGTAGCTGTTGTTGTTGTTGTTGTTGCTATTGCTGGTGTTTGTTGGTGCTGATGGTGTATAACTGAACGACACGCGACTACACCCACACACACTGACACTTACTTACACAATTTCTCACATGCACACAAACACACACACACACATACAGTGAGGCGCGCGCGCTCACACACATACACGCAAAAACGAAATGGAAATGATAGAAGCCGGCCCGGTCTCCACGTCCGCGCGCACCGATGAGAAATAACGAACTGAACAGAAACTGAACGCTGAAATCGTTGAAAGGCGCGTTTGAAGCTCTTTGGCATTGCCAACATGTTGCGGCAATTTTCACCAAATCTACAAATTCTAATGTAATCCGTTAGTTGCACGTATCTGGTCTGCGCTGAACTATCTGCATGGAGCACCAGTTGCCACATATTCTAATTAACTTATTCTTTACAGTTATGTTTACGCATACGAGTTTTCACAATATCAAGAGCAGCCCCTTGTATCCTTGTAGTTGGTTTTCTTTTGTAATCATCGTATATTGACTATATAGCAGTACCGCGTACCTGTATTTGCACTAAATGAACTTGTTTATCACGTTCCTTAATTAATTAATTAATTAAACTTTTTATAACACTTTGATTAGCGAAATTACGGCTAATTTGTTATTTGGATCGTCACTTGTTGCTTATATTTGTCAACTGCTAGCGGTGCATGTCATCGATAAACGCCAAACGCACAGTGTTGCCAGATTACAGAAATTTGTCGATTATAGGTTTGTGTACGGTATATTCGTTTAAAGCGCAGGAAAACCAGCAAATCAAAATAAAATATCTCACACTTATTTTTATTATAATTAATGAGCAATGCAGGCCCACATAATGTATAGTAACGTATTGAATTTATTATTCAAAAACTTGTTAATAAAATAAATAAAGCCACGAATTGTGGTTTAACGAATAATTTTGTGGTGTGTGTCTTGACTGAAATGTCCCAGCCTATTAGAAACAGAGTAGCTACAGTAACGGTAGATGGCGCTAGTGTTGCCAGCAATAAATTATGCTATTTTATTTATGGTAGACAGACGACAGCTTGAATTTGTAAACAAAGCGACGACATATGATGAAGTTTATAAAAGTGAAGAGGAAAAGAATGCAAAATAAGAAGGAGAGAGAGAGAGAGAGAGAGAGAGAGCATAAGAGTTAGAGCTAAAAACGTAGACAGTTAAAAATTATCGCGCCAACAAAGGATTCAAAAATTTGTACGCCATATTTTTGATAACACAATAAATTATAATTGAAATATGTAAATATTTATAGTGGCTATGACATAATTTATAATTTAGCTACTCGTGTGAAACTCTAATCGCTAAAGTAAACAAATCTCAGCGTTTGTTTCTGTTAGGCAAACAGCCCCTTTTACAAAGTATTTGCCTAGATCAGCTTGTAAGCGAATATAGATTGAGAGAGTAAATATTAAAATTAATCAAGAACATTAAAATGAGTTGAACAGAGTTTAACAGACGCTAGAACTTGCCTATGAACTGCCGGATTGATAAGCCCTAGCGATAAGCAGCCAATGCCCGAGTTTTATGACCTACGGATTTCAATTGGGCCCAGTTGACAAAAGCCATGGGATACCCTGTAAATACTGATGCATTCAGAGCACTATAAGTCCCGATTCGATAATTCCAAAATGGAAATTGGATCATGGCATACTTTGTGGAGCCATGAGACAAGGAAACAGGAGTCGATAATGGAATCAAGTTTAAGTACAGGGTACAAGCTCGTCTTGCAATGTATTAGACACTAATTTTCGCACTTGACATGAATGAAGAACTCTCAGATTTCCAAACCACATGAAAACTAGACTAGAGAATCCAGCAAAAAAGGAACACACTAATACATTCTACTCATTTTGAGTGTGTATTTGTAATATTATTCCCCAATTGGGCTTATCAATATTGATAAGGTCGTGGCGACAAATTTGCCGAAAAATCACACAGACTAAAGATCGAGTATTATTCAGTGAAATATTTTTTAGTTTTCAGTTTACGGAAAACACGCGCTCGCACAGACTTAATTGTTTTTTATGTAAATCGGTATCAATTAATTAATAAACTAATTGCCAATAACCAATAAGCGCTGCCATAAATCCAATCTCAACTTCAGAATTAACAGAAATTTGGATAAATATCCGATTCGAGAAATTTGCATAGGTCAGTTAAATGTGTGTCAATTAAGATTTGAATATGGTTTTGGTTTTGTGAATTTTGCATAAGAAATGAACTTGGGCTAGGTCAGTTATGATAATGATAAAGATAATGATAATACTAATGCTAATGCTAATGCGACTGTTTATCCAATAATCGTAAACCCAATGGCTCTATTAATTATTAATTGAGTGCGATGACTTGACGCATTTTATTTATAATTTTGTTTATGCTTCTTCAATATTATGGAAAGTCACTGATAAAAAATACACACATATGTCTGTATTTTGTATATTCTAAAAAAACACGACTAACTCATTATAAATAGAATTCCATTGGGTTTAGTCCTAATCAAAAATGTATTGTCTGTCGCCGAAAAGTGTTCTCAGCTGCAGTCAGCGAGGGCAGCTTCAAATGTAGACAGCTTCTGGTTAAGAATAATCTTGAAAATATTTGTTATTATTACAGTAGTATATTTACTAAATTAAACAAAAATTGTGTATTTTATACGTATACTTCGAATGTTACATATTCGTAAGGATACAGATGGAAGGGCACAACAAACTTCTCAATCACCCCTCTCCCCATTATCAAGGAAGATAGTTTAACAGTCTACTCTAAGTAGAGTCAAAATATTAATCAGCTATGTATTATTATGCACCTCTAAAAAGTAGAAGTAGTAGTAATTGAATTTTAGATTAATTCAATTTAAATTTTTTGCGCACTCTTTAATTAGTTGTTAAACTAATGCGAAGCGAAAGTTGCTTAAACTAACAGCGAGTTGTATCTGTTTTTCTCAAATGAATATTTATTAATTCAGTTAGTTACAGCATTCTTTATAAGTTAAGTGCATATTAATGTACGACATTATTGTTTTCCAGCTGATTATTTATTTTTAATTTTCCATTTGGTGTCGATCACAAGTGCGAAGTGCGCAAATCGTGTTCACTCCTAACATTTTCAATCCAGGAATAGCACCCAGCCCATATTTGCAAGTTTAATGGATAAGAAACTGAATCTTAAATATTACAAAAGGCAAGTACTTAGCATCTTCTTAAGCTTAACATAAAAATTCCACTACATAGTTAGTTTGCCACCTTTGCGAACTGATCATATCCAGAAAGCTACGAGGGAAAAGCTCTGAAAACCGACTCAGCTGATCCGAAAGAATTCGGAAAGTATTTTTGATAACAGCAACTGAGCGGACTTTATGCTAAGCTTATATTTATGTATATGATATATGGTTTAGTGCTCACAGAGATCACAGATATATCCATAAATATATAATGATAAGCTCGCTCTTTCACTCTCTCCCTCTCTCTGTCACTCTGTCTCTCTCAGCAGTGCAAAAAATCTGTACACGAGATCTGTTGAGCCGACCCCAAAAACTTAGTTGGAAAAAATCCGAGCAGGTTGACAGTTTAGTTCAGTTCAGTTCAGTACTCTCTCTCTGTCTCTATCTCTCACTGTCTCTCTCTCACTCTTTCTCTCTCTCTATCTCTGTGCGAATGGGGGATTATCCAGCACAGGTCTCGTTGTGGTCCATTCGGCAGGCAGCAGCAGAACGAGCATAAAGCTCGAGATTCCAAATCGACGGGCAAAATATAACTCGGGAGTTCAAATAACCATACACAACTAAACTAGATTGCATTTGGCTTTGTGCGAGTGTCTATATGTGTGTCTCTCTCTGTCTCTGTCTCTCTGTGTTTTCTCTCTCTTTCACTTGCTGTGTGTCATGTTGAGTGTGTGCGCGATGCTTGATTTCTATAAGTATATATAGTAGCGCCAAAAGTCGCGTTTGCTCATTCGATGATCAACAAGCTGCTTCGACAAACGTCAAATAGTCCCACGTTCGATAATCGCAAAAACAATCGAAGCCACAAATCGATTCGATAAACGACGCCATCGCACAACACGACTTCCGGTGCCTGTGAAAAAACGCGCGCGCGCGCCAAATGATTTTTCGATTTGCTGTCAGTTGAAAAGTTCTAAGCGGATTACAAAAAAATTTAAAAAAAAATAAAGTATAATATATAATTATTCAACTAACTATATAATATTGTGTAAATATATTTATATATATATAAATGATAAATGAAATATGTATGTGTGTGTGAGTGAAGAATAACAGAACTACAAACAGCGCGCTTTCTCTCTCTCTCTCTATCTCTCTCTCTTTTATATCTATATCTATCTCCCGCACACACGCACCCAACACCAACAGCAACAACAAAACCAACAACAAATTCAACAACAACAACAATTGCAACAGCCGGAGACGCCGCCGTAGTCACCGCCACAGCATAACTACGGTTATTGCTAATTTTCAACGGTAAACAATTGCCCACGATTACCGCAGAAACTGTAGTTGTATTTGTGAATGTGTTTGTTTTATTTTCTATTTATTTTATCTTTGTGTGTATTATTATTATTATTACTATTATTATTATTATTACTGTTGTTATTTGTTAAACCTGCCGGGTTGATAAGATGTCAACAGATATAGACGGATCCGACAGAGTTGCCATTGATAAGACCCGAGAAACAGTTTCATTTTCATTTCCAGTACCATACGTACGATGGTATAATGAAAGTATATCAAAAGAAAATTTATGCCATTTCAAATAGTTTTGCATACGCTGCGGGGCAAAATTATAAGTAAATATATCCCTGGAGTTGGAGTGGAAGTTGTCTTTATTATATGGGCGAAAAATGATGAAATTTTGTATTGGCAGCAGGAATCATGATGTTGTGAAAACGCAACTATAAATTTCTAGTTCTTTCAAGAAAATTCTAAAATTCCTCTAAGTACCTATAGTAATATATGGAAAATCTTAAGAATATTCTTAAGCTCCTCTTGGTCTGTAATATATTACAATTGTTGAGCTTATGAGGAAATTCTTAGGTTCCTCACAAATAACTTCAATACCCGTCATCCCAAATATCCCCAATATAGATTTTCGAAATAATTTCGAAATAATCAGAATTATATATGTATAATAACCGATTTATTTGGCAAATCAGCTGTCGTCCATTGGGAAATGTTAATGAACCAAGTCAAAGAAACGGGGCGTGTTGTACACAAAACGAAAGCCAAACAAACAGTTGTTTGTCCAGATAAGACTGCCCCCCCCCCTCAGTACCCCTAGTCCACGATTCCAACTGTTTGAACAAGATTCTCCGCCTAGACGTGTAAAGTAAAAAAAAAACAAAATGACAACTGCGATAAAAAGCAATAAAATTCACAAGTGCTCCACAAAAGAGATCGTAAGCAAAGGCAAACATTCGATTAGAGCACATCTAAGATATAGCTCCAGATACATATATATACCTCTAAATATACATAGAAGAAGAAGATAGATATAGTTTATACGCTGTTGATAAATATAATTAGCTGAGAGCTAAGCACAGCTGGGGGTTGTGTCGATAAGCCTTGCAAAAAAAATATAAAAAAAAAATAAAATTAAAAAACATATAGACAACAATGTGAAGAGAAGAAAAATATTGAGAATAGAATTGCAAACAGGTTACATGACAAATGGGCATTATGCATTTTGTATTGTCAGCAGTTCCTTTGTCAATCATCTCAGATAATTGGAGTACAATGCAACAACAATTGGAGAGACTGTATAGCATCCTAACTGTACTACTTTTTGATTTGAACTTGAACTATTTATGATCGTATATGCTGATCTTGAAATGCATGTAGTATAGCATATGTATGGGTTATATTATAGAGTGCACCCCTGGCAAATGACGAGGAAGTCTTGCTGGGCTGGCAAAGCCTTAATGGATCGCACAGTGGGACATTCATTTAACTGGGACACAAATTTCATTCAACATTCAACATTCGAAATTCGCAGATCTCAACGTTTCGCAATGCCAGTCGCACTTGCCAGAGGCGGTGGCGGTGGCGGTGGCGGAGGCGGAGGCGGAGGTTGAACCTTCAGCCAAACCAAAGCCAAAGTCTACGCCAGCAGCGACGCCAACAGCGACGCCAGCAGCGATGCCAGCAGCGACGCCAGCAGCGACGTTGGCCATGCGAAATACGTGCATGTTTAATTATTGCGCATACGCCGCGTATGCCGCTGGCTTAAAATAGTATCAGACAAATCAGAAACATCCTGAGCTGCTTCAATCATTTCAAATTGTGGCATGTGTTTTGGCATTTGTCTAATTAGCAGCAGTACACACACACACACACACACACATATATATATATATATACATATACAAATTTGCCTCTGTTTAGATGGAGACAAATTTCAAAGCTCAACTTTTGTCTTGGCGCCTTGACACTTTCACATAGTTCAAAAATCACACGCAGTCACCTATCAATCCATGCCTATGTATGTGTGTGTGTATGTGTGTGTGTGTGGCAAGTTCAACCATCTTAGTGTCTGTCAATGCCTCTCGGAATACTTTCGCTTTTATCAGTGAGTGAGAAGGAGGATTCCACTTTTATTTTAGCTACATGTCATCCATGTCTTAAATTGAATCTATTAACTACTTGACTAAAGCGATACTTAAGTGAGCAGTGGGCTACTCAGCATGCCTACTCTTTCACACACGTCTCTCTGTCTCTCTCTCTATCTCTCTATCTCACATTGATATGAATTCATGCTGAAAGCAAAAACAATATGGAATTAAATATTGACTAAATGAAAATTTGAGTTAAGTATATGAAAGTGAAAAGATCAAAAAGTATGTAGATAATTAGATAGCTACTTTGATCAACTTAAAGCCTCGATAAGGTACTTAAATTTTAAGTATTTATCTTAAACTAAAAAATAATCAGCTAAAGTAAGATACTAGATAAATCCCAGATAAAGTTATCATTGATAAATAATTTGATCAATTGACATCATTGACAACTACTTAGGTCTAAGGATTTCTCTAAAAATAGCAAATGATCAGCAATAGATAAATTCCAGATAAATTCCAGATAAATTTCAATATACATAAGAAAAGCAATACAAACTATCGGAAAATATGTTACGATGTATGAGACTCTGTATAGGATTGATCAATTAAGATGATTGACATGGACTTAAGACTAGGGATTTCTTTAAAAATGGCAAATGATCAGCAATAGATGAAGAACAGATAATTCCCAGATAAAACTCGACATTCATAACAAAAACATAATTTAACTTTCTCATTCGCTGTCTGCATTCAACTTATGCTGATAAGACTTATAGATTTTATGAGTTTTTAGAATTATTTTGATAATACCGCTTAAAGTTGAAGGTTAATCTATCATACGCATGCTTATCTAAACAATCCAAGAGTTATACATATACATATATGTATACGATATGATCATAATTTCATTAAAAGCAAGATATCAAAATGTTTGGTTGCATTCGCGGGTCTAGACTCTAGAGAAGATGCAATTGGGGGGGATATGTTATAAAGTTATCAAGTTATCAAATGCAAATTCTTGGCTAAGGCGAGAATAACAAGCAATCATCAAGGCCATAAACCGAAAGTAGAGTTAAGTTAGTATCATAAAGACGGCATTGAATAATGATTTCTTCCATTCTTACATTTCGGACTTTGCAGGCGTCGTAACAGCATCAAAACCCCGTTGATGAGGTGGATGAGCCGACGGACCTGTCTCCGGGTTGTACAATTGTGGTAGAAGGCAACGGGAAGGGAGTCCGGCAATCAGTTAGGGCATTAGTTAACTGTTGTAATAATTATCAGTGCCTCCCGAGAGCAAAGGAGAGTGGAGAGTATTATCTATCCATCTATCTATCTATCTATCTGTCTATCGCCGTGTAACGGCGATTTGCAGAGGGAAACTGTGGAACAGGTGCTGGGAGAAGAAGGAAAGCATCGCATCGGTTGACAACGGGTCCGAGTTTCGCACAATCAACAACACAATGTCAACAATCGCGATTCGCCAAACCCGAGACCTAAGCGAGAACAGTATTAAAACCCAGATGAACAGTTGAGAGCCGTTCAGGTTGCGGTCGAGGCGGTCTGCGCTTGCAAATCCAGAAACCACACAGACAAAATACACCAACTATATAAAATCAAATCAAAAAAAAAAAAAAAAAATCCAAAATTAAAACAAAAATAAGCAAGAAGGAAGCAGAAAAAGTTTGCAATTAGCAATTAAGAAATTAATTGAATTTCATCAGAACCTTGCGCCGCAATGTTGACCACGGACAAGTGCATTTCTGGTGGCGGCGGCGGCGGCGGCGGCGGACCGACGCCGATCATCGTCAGCAGCTGCACGAGGCCAGCGAAATCACAACAAACGGATCAGCAACATCATCATCATCATCCGCATACCCACAGCCATGCCCATAGCCATGGCCATGTGAACCTGCCGCACACACACAAGCATGCGGTGCATGGTGAGAAGTACTCGGCGGATGCGCCCAGGCGAAACATGCACGAGATGCTGCTGGAATTCCTGGATGTGCTGCTCTCCTGCCTTGTCATCGCGCCCTGTGTGATCGCCTACTGGCGCGGCACCTGGGAGCTAATGGGGGTCTTGCTGTTCCCCAACAGTTTGCCGCTCTCGTCACTGGCATCGTTTATGATTGGCGGCCTCGGCCATTTCATCTTCACCGTCACACAGAACTTCTTCAAGGATCATATACATCCCGATAAGCGACGACTCACCTACTACGTCATTTCGCGCATCTACACCGCCGTCTTTGGCGTTGTGTGTGTGAATATGTGGCGTGGGGCATGGATGCTCTGTGATTGGCTGACGAGCATCGATTCCTTGGTTATAATCTCGGTGGTGACTCTGATTGCACTGGTCTTTCTCGTTGGTACGCGCACGTTACGTAACTTGGGCGCTGCACCCTATTCCGTCATTATGGATCATAAAGCTGATTATTTTGAAGTTGATACAATGTTCAAGATACCCGTAAGTTTACTTACATATAGTTTGTATGAATTTCAAATTGGCGCGTATCTTATCGCTGCATTGTCGATATTTCGATATATGTTGAGTATCGGTTGTGGCAACACTTTTGTCTGGCAACTCTCAAGCAGGTGGCAACGCCGCACACAACCGCTGAAATTTAATTTGAATATCTATGTCGTCGTTTCAGGGCTTCTCGCAGCCTGGACTATATGTGCTAGATACGTTATTCTCGGTTTTTGTAATTGGCAGTCTAGTGGTAATTGCCTGGAGAGGACTGTGGGGCATCTTTGACCTGACACTATTTCCGCTCGACAAAGCAAAGTCAGCCTGGGGCTCCTTGGTAAGAATATCCACATATTAACTGACGATTTGTGTAAATTTCTCTTTCCCTGTTCCAGCTTATTGGTTATCTGACAGTTTTCGTGACATTTGTTATTCAACCGCTAATGCGATATGTTTGCCGTCGCATCGATGGCATATTGAAGCTCATCATTTGCGACATTTACTATTTGATGATATTTTTTGGAGCTGTCAATTCGTGGCGAGGCATTTGGAATCTGCTGGATGTTTACGTCTATCCAGGTATAATTGAAGTATTTGAAACTAATAATATGGAATATTTTTGTAAATTCGATTCGCTTCCCAGATGATCGTATTATGAGTTACGGGGTAACTCACATCATTCCCTTTCTTTTGCTGGCTGCCCTCAAATGTTCCAATTCGATTCTGGTGCGGGGCGTCTTCATTGATGCCGAAGGATCTGGGGCCGAGTGTGTCCACGTGCCCATCAACTATGTGAGGCTGCATTTCCTCCGAGAGCGCCAAAAGAAGGTTGATGCGGAGTCCAACCGACACTCGGAACCCCCTCATTATTACCTGAAAGCGGACCATGGGACACTGGGCAAGCACTTGGAGAAGGACAAGGAGGCACAGCATAGTCTTATCGAGAAACCGCATGCTGCCGCTCAGATCATTTAGGTGGAAGTGGAGATGGAGATGGAGATGGAGAAGATGAACCACCCATATTCATACATGATCCGTTATCATAACGATCGTTTCTCGTTGTTCTAGGTTGTTAAACTAATTTTAAATATACGATTAGTTAGTTACATTTAATGGTTAATTGTTAACGCTAACACACTTAAAAGCCTGGTTTATTTTTGTTTAAAAATTGTACAAAATAATAACTATCCGTATATATAAATACATGCTATAATATGTATATACGTATGTATATTTGAAAATCCTGTACATTCCCGCGATGTTTGTGTTTCGAAATCGTTGCCGTTGTTGCATTGTTTTCGATTTCATTTTGAAGGTATACTTATTATTGTATGATATTGAAATTTCAATTTCACTTTCTGCATATTTTACATATGCACAATGCTGACCACAAAAGTAGCCACAAGTTATCATTTATTTTTGAATTTGCTTTGCCATAAATCTCTTACCACCTTATGGCAACTCTCTGAGTTACTGCCATAAAAAGCGTTGCCACATGTCTGAAATACATCGATTGTGCATAGATTTCAGTTATATTTCAAATTTCTTACTCCTTAAAGACTATCTGGTGGAACTACAATTGTGAATAGGTCTATATGGCGTCGGCTAGACTTTCAGACATTCATCTGACAATGAAGCACTAGGCATTGCATTCTATACAATAATACGGATATGCAATTCATGCATAAAGATTTAAATATACGATGGGAACATCTCGACTTAGCAACATTATCTATAAAATTGACTTACAAAACTGATGAAATCGTGCAAATAAATGCATAAACATAAATTAAATGGATTTACAATGCATTCGCAAACTTATTAAGATGACGGAAATTGTAGGGTATTCAGGAATAGACACGATTCTCGATGGCGAGCGCAAAATCTGCTTAAAATAAAAAAAGTAAAAGGAAACTTGTGGGGGAAACTTGCAACAATAACAACAACAACAAATAGAAATGCGCATCTAAAATAAATACGTAAATACAAATCGAAAGCGCAAAATAGAAAGCAATTGATATTGTTAGCAAGGCGTCAAATAAATAAAATTGGCATTTTAGTTTGAATCTGTCGTCGGTTTGCTGAAAATCATATACCCGCAAAGATCGTCGGTTATATATATTTATCCCTTCACACATAAATATTTAATTTGGACACGCCCAAATCTAAATACAATTTTGCAAATAATTTAAATCGATTTTAGCGAATAGTTATAAATAAAATCGAACAAACACGAAACGAAATTTATATAATCGGGTAAAAGAGAAATTGTCGAAAGGAAATCGGAAAAAATGGGTATTCCGGATATTCGTCAACTGATTACCCTGGAATTTGAGGTGCACGGACATGTACAAGGTTGCAACATTATAAGCAAATATTTTGTTAGAAATATATTATTACACATAACATATAACATGAGATGACATTTAAATGCCGTGAGCTAAAAATAAATCCTATGGCAAAGCTCTTTATGTTGAATGTCCTTGGCATTATTTGTTTTTATATTGAGTCTGCATTTTCCACAGGTTTGAACATGACAAAGGATACAAGGGATCGTTGTAACAGGGCTGGCATCACAGGTTGGGTGAAGAACAGCAAGCGGGGCACAATAGTTGGTAAGATGCAAGGACCCAAAGTGGAGGTTGACAAAATGTGAGTAGAATTCAATCCATACCCCACCACAAATATTGAATATTCAATAAAATACTACGCATTTTGGATAGGATCACTTGGTTATCCAGCGAAGGTTCGCCGGGTTGTCAAATTGAGCGGTGCGACGTGATAAATCAAAGCAATTTGAATCGACTGGACTACAAGGACTTTGCAATTAGATTTTAAAAATTCTGTTCTTTCGCCGTGTATGTTTTTTTTTCTCTCTGTTATGTGCACTACTATTTCGATAAGTTTGTAAATACCAAATAAATATATAAATAACAAGTATTTTCTTAGTATATACTATATACTGTATGTATGTATGTCCAAGGAAATCCTTTGAATTGGGCTGTAATGCAGTAACGCTTACAAACGCCAGATGGCGCCACCACCGGATTGATTTCTTGGACTTACCTGCATGAATTACTTGAAAGGTAACAGTACAACAGATAGATATGAAATATGAAAAAGACAGGATAACGCACATTGAAATCATCTATTTAGTTTTCAATACAGCAAAGTAACACACGTTATGCCTTATTCTACATATTTAGAATTACTCGCTTAGCACGACTGGAAGCGGCCAGCAGCCTTCATGCGCTCAAAGGACTTGTTGGCATCGTATTTCCTGAAATCAAACATTCCGCATAATTATTTATAAATACAATGATCTCTTAATTCACAAATGCATACTGATAGAAATCGGCATAGGCTGCCTTCTTGGGATCGTTGACGAACACTTTGAAGGCGACCGTGACGACGGCGGTCAGGCCAAGGGCCACTGCCAGATTGCGCTTGATGGTGGCATTGTGGAGACCACGGAGCACTGGGCCGGCGCTGCTAGAGGTTGCTGGTGTGTTGGCCATGTTTAATTCGCGGCGACTGTAAAGAGTTCATTTTCATTGATTATTGGTCAGCAGTTATGTAACGCTTTGTGCAATAATAACCATTGCACAAATCTTAATACTACGAATGCAAATGCAACGCTTGTAAACCATTTGGGGTACAGTTTTAGCTCTGTGATTTTCAGTATTACTTTACTTAATTTATTTTTTAATAAGCAATTATTTTCATATAACTCACATTTGCTAAGAATATTCACTAAGAATGCTGCCAGACTGTCGGTATGGTAATGCAAGGTTGCCACACATTCTCACCTTTAAGCAGAGCTGTCATTCTTCAGTAATCTTATTTAGCATAATTCAAAACACATGATTTAAATTATTGACTAAAAATCGCATATATTATAAAACTTTACTACTTCAATTTGAAATAATTAAAAAAAAAATTGTGTGAATATTTGAAGTATTAAAATACAATGTGTAAGTCGTATAAGATTAGTTAAAATATTTTCAGATGCATTTAAAATAATCATTTAATTTATATATATTTGATTGTGTTTTAATTTCATATCAAAAGTGTTCATTTTAATCACATCATTTTGGATTTTTTATTGTAATTATCAAGAGCTTAGCTATTGTAGCCCTAGAAATGAATACTCTGGCAATATTTAGTATATTGTGACAAAGACAGTGGGTCAACACTGACTGGAAAATAAAAATGGCTACCACTGAAGGCGAATGCAAATGGCGGTTGTTATTGTTCGTGGAATTTCAATAATTAAGAAGATTTTTGTACAAAATAAACAACAAAAACACAATGCTATAAACATAGCAATAAGCTAAAAATCAAGTAAAAATAATCGTTTCAATAAATACGCGGTCATAAACTATTTTATCCGCACGCACATCGTCTTAATTTACGCCAGAAATTTCAGTTCGAAACGCAAATCGTGACGAAAAAAAGGTTCTCTGCGCCCAGTGAAAAGCAATATTATTTATTATTATAAACAACTGTGTGACCATAATAATACATGAAATCGCTGTGAGAAGTGCATTAACAAATTTGTAAATAGCAATGTGCGACTTTTCATGCAGTTAAATGCATTTAAAATCCTCGAAAAAACTCATGAAAATCGCAATCGGCAGCAGCAGCAGCGCTTGCAGAGAAGCCAGCAGAGGAGCGCCCAGAGTGTGCTGCCCGCCCGCCCGCGACCGCTCCGCACGTTGTCTAAAAACGACAAAAACGCGTCGGGAACAACAAAACGACGCAGAGGTTAAAGTTAAAAAATATATATATTTCAAATGGTAAAACAGATAAACATAAATGCAAGTGCAAGTGTGTGGTTGAAATATTAAAACGGACTAAGGCAATAACAACAGCAAAAGCTAGAAAAACAATTGAAAGTGTGTAAGACGATAAATGTGTTAAAAGCGAAAGAGGAATTATAATAATATTATCGTAGCGTATTGTAGAAAAATGACAGTAACATGCAAACATCATGCTATTGTTTAAATGCATTCAACGAGATAAGCATAAAACAAACAAGAAGAGTCCTATAATTTGGAATACGAATAGTAATTCAATTATTGATCACGATGTTGTTGATGATTTCGAAATGCTTTCGTGATTGTACAAATATAAATATACATAGCGAGAAATATTGTGTATAAATTGCGCTAAATGCAAAATTTGTGCATCTCTTCGACAATTAAATCTACGACGGGTGCGATAGCCGTGTGATGATATGCCACTTAAACAGGTGAGTTGAGTTTGCACATAATTATATTTTGTGTACATTTGTATATGTATGTATGTGTGTGTGTAGTGCAAGTGGAGTGCCTTTCAATCTCCTTCAAGAGTAGCTTTCGTTCCCCAGTTGCCGCCATCAATTGTGCAAAAACAGCTGATCAGAGATTATTGCATTTGCTGCAAAAGAAGTTACCGGAGGTTGTGGGGTGGAGTGGGGGTCACGTTAGCCTATTAAACACTTGCGTCACCCACGTAGTTTTCATTTACAGCAAACAAAAACTTTTTTTGGACGTGTCATGCGTTCGGTTTGTGTGCCTGTGTGTGTGTGTGTGTGCGTGCGTGCGTGTGTGTGTGATTCTATTTTTTGGGATTTTTATTGAGGCGCGATCCGCGCTGCCCGCCGTTTACGAACGAAGGTGGCCACAGCGAGCAGTATTTTGGTTACCTTTTCTTTTCCCTCTTGCACACACACCCTTCCAACGCAGCCAGAAGAAAATGGCGACGGGGTATCGATAACAGAAAGAGACTCAGATGAGAACGTGAGCAACCTGTGGCCACTAAACAAACTGCAAATGCATTAAATTAAAATTGCATACAATATAAATTGAATGAAGTTCATTTTTTTTTCAAGCACAGGGAGTCTTATTCCAACATTATAAGTTTATTCCATATAATAGCTCTGTTGTTAAAATAAATTGTTGTTGGAATTTCCAACAAGTCTATATAGCCGTCTCGTTCACTCGTTCTGCACGAATCACAAGCACAAAACAGAATTATCAAAATGTTTAATTGGTTTTTATGTCAACTCAACGTTGGTCAACTAAATTAAAGAAAATCGAGTTAAGTGTTATTTAAATGAAAATAAAAAAATGATGGAAATAAATAATATTAATTAGTTGTCTGTTTATTATAAATGAGTAGTCAGTAATGTTTTTATGGCTTTGTTTTCCAGGGCTGCAAACGCAAATGCAGCTACCGATAGGCAAAAAGTGTAAATGAATCGATTAATCGTACGTCTCTAGCGATTTTTAGTGTCTCCTGCTTCTCCTTATGCTCGAAAAGAGTAGAAATTAATGTTATTTATTTATTTCAAATGTTGTGTAATGCTCTCTAAATGGAAATTTATGGACTTACAGCAGCTTGAACCGTCAGTACGGATATCGCTGTCTCTCCCCTGGGATGCAGCACAACGACTGCGTCATTTGGCCGCCGAGGGTAATCCCACATTGCGTGCCATCGGAATTCTGTCCGTGCAGCCTGAAGGCGATTCTGTGATAACTTTAAAAGTTGGAGGACAAGATATTAAAATAAAAGGTATGCAACGATCACACCGTAATTATTAGAGATTTTCCCCACATCATACCCAATATTATTTTCCAGATAATTTCAATGATGTCGCAGGCGGGGCAATTGAGGCGGCTGGCACGTCTTCCAACAAAGCCGTCTTCGTTGCGGGCAGTACGTCGGCGACACAGCTCTCGGCGCCTACATTTGATGGCCCCAGCACAAGCAAGGCAGCTTATGTTCAACAACAGCAACAACAGCAGCAGCACCAGCAACAACAACAGCAGCAGCAGCTCCAGCAGCAACAACAACAGCGACTGGGACAACTGTCGCAAAACGATGCAATCTCAAGTCTACAGCAGCGACGAAATGTGCAATTGCCGCAGCAGAAAATAATGCAGCAGCAACAAACGGTGCTGCCGCCGCCACAAACTCCTCCCCTGCAGTACAATAATGCGGCCACAACGCCACCCGTCTTTAAGTCACCGAACACGGTGTGTCCCATGGAGGGCAAGGTGCCGCTATTGCCATCGCCTGCAGGTGCGGTCAATGTGCCAAGGGATTTTCCATTCGAGAGCATGCGGCAGGCGCGTGTACTGCAGGGCAGGGAAACATCCGGCACGTCCGTCATTGGCGGATTGGGGCCACCGCCGCCACCCCCGAATGTTACTCTCAAGCTGTTAAATAATAATCAAACAGCGCCAAGTGGCGATGCCATGTCAACGGCAATGGGTGCGGCAGTGGTCTCCAATAAATCTCAGTTCATTCATCCGCCTCCGCCATATCCTGGTCTGGGACCCAGTTCCAGTCTGACCGCAACAAGCAATAGCAATACGTCAAATGTGGCGCCCAATGCCGCCTGTACGAAGCCAGCTCAAAGCTATCATATGCCGACGTCATCACCAGCATCAGTAACACCGCCGACAGCCACAGCTACTGGCAGCAACAACATCGTTATATCATCACCATTGTTGGTTAATCTACTGCAGAACGACGGCAATGCGATGACAAGCCAATTGAAGTCGCCGCAGTTGACAGCACCATCAACACCGCAGTCTCCCATTGTTAGCATGAGTCCCAGTGGCCAAATGATGAGCTCTAACTCGCCGATGCGATGCCCTTCGGCAACGCCCAGCGATTTTGTCATGGTGCCAACAACGGGTGCGCCACTCGACAATGGAAATGTACCTGGTTCTGTGGTGCCCTCATCTCCAACTGGTGGCGGTAGCTCCGTTGTAATGCGTAGCATGCAACAGCAGCAACAACAACAGCAGCAGCAGCAACAACAGATGCTACTCAGTCCAAGTAGTACTCCAAATCTGTATAACCAAGGGCCGCCAGCACATCGCTTTCAGCATGCACCTAGCTTGCGGCACCAACAGCAGCAGCAGCAGCAACAACAACAACAGAGGCAACATCAGTTGCAGGGCATGCAGCCGCGATTTATGTCACCTCAACAGCAACAGCAGCAACAGTTTCTTGCACAACAACAACAACAGCCAAATGGTAAGCATGCCAATATATAAATTGTGTTTAATGGTCTCTTAATAATATAATTTCTTTAAACATTATAACAGATTGCTTCAGTAATATGAGCATACAGCAGCCACAGCAACAGTTGAGACAACAGCAAATCCGAACCGGCTTGCCGCCACCACATCCACAGCAGCAGCAGCAACAACAACAACAGCAGCGACTTATGAGCATGCCACTGGCATCACCACAGGCCCAGCAATTTATGGCACATGGAGGAGCATCTCCGATTGCCCATTCACCTGCCTCCAGCCACCATTCGATGCACAGTCCACTCATGGTTAACCATCAGCAGCCGCCAACGTCAATGCTATCGCCATCAACTGCTCCCAATAGTCCACACCCGCAACAGTTAGCGCAGCAGAAGGAGCTAAACTCAATCCCCAATATGCAAAATACAACACACCTTGTACCTGTAGCTGGCGCGGGCAATCCTCAGCTGCCACCGCCACCGGATTATAATCAGGCGGCGGCAAATTCACGCTGGCCAGCGCTCAATAAGCCGATGGATTCGGCTACGAAAAGCAGTTTCCAGGAGTTTACGCGCTACCAGATGCAATACAATCTGCAACAGCAGCAAATCAATTTGGGCAATGGCCCGACGCAGGCAGCAAATGCCGCATCCAATGCAGCACCTGCTGGTGGTGGTGATATGGTGCCACAAAGTGGTGTGGTAGTCGGAGCAGGGCAGCGACTGCACCAGCAGCAACAGCAACAACAGCAACAGCAGCAGCAACAGCAGCAAATGCAATTGTCAGCACAACAACCGCAACAACAATTGGTGCCACAACAGACTCAGGCACAGCCACAGGCAGTAAGCAATGCATCTTCGGCTATGGGTCATGGTTTGAATGATCCATTAATTTCATTGTCTGACTTGGACGCCTTAACCACCAATGATTTGGAGGCTTTACTACCAACTCTTACCTGTGATCTCGATGATAATAATGAGCTCGAATCGCTGCTGCAGGATGCCAAGGATCTTGACTTGGATTTGATCGAGGATAACCTGTCGGCTGTGGGAATGGATGTCAGTGATGCGCTCAGTTCGTTGCAAGATGCGTCAACTGGGCTGGAGCAACCACATCAGCAGCAGCATCACCACCAGCAGCAACAACAGCAAACACAAATGCTGGATATGCAATCGTACAATCAGCAGCATGTATTGCAACAGCAACAGCAGCAGCAACAACAACAACAGCAGCAGCCGCAACAGAGGCATCAATTTTCTCAGATGCAGCAATTGCAGCAGCAACAGCAACAAAGGCAGCAGATGCAGAGACAAATGCAACTTCAGCAACAACAGCAGCAAGGAGCCCATCGTCTACAGCAGCAGCAGCAACAACAACAACAACAGCTACAACAGCAGCCACTTCAAATGCATCAGCAACAACAAGTGCAGCATACAAATAACCAATTGTTGGGTCAGAAACAGCAACAGCAACAACAACAACAACAGGTGCAACAACAACGTGTTGGAAACGTGCAGCAGAAACAATTTATTATTAATCCACATACTGGTGATATGGAGCCCATGGCCAGCGATGATAGCGACACTGAAGCTGAGCAGGAAACGACTCAACTTCAATTCCGCAGTTTGACCTCTGGCCTGAGCAGCTATGGCGGATTCAATCCCAACAATGATATGTTGCTGCCCAACAATCTCTTCTCCGAGGAGGACTCCAATTCGGCCATGTCGGGTCAACAATTGCCGATGGGCATCAGTAGCGATCCCGAACGCTCTCGGGACTCACTTGCCTCCAACAAGTCCACATCGAATCGGGCGAGAAAGACGCCTCAACCAAAAGCGAATCAGAGTAACCAAAATCAGAAACAACAAATGGCCAACTCCAACCATCAGATGCAAATGCAGCAGCAGCAGCAGATGCAGCAACAGATTCATTCGATAGGCAATGCAGACTCACCACGATCCGGCAATAGTTCGCCTCTGATTAACTCAACAGGTGCTAATTTCCAACTGGCCTCCAGCAGCAGCAATAAGAAAGCAAAACCGAATCTGCTGCGGGAGAAATTGCAGCAGGGTGTCAAGGAACGTAAGACGAAGGATGCGACAACGGCTGCTGCCAACACGCCAAAGCAGAAGCGAGAGCGCGCCAAGGGCAATGCCAAGGCGAAAACAGCGGCTGCGGCGGCGGCAGCAGCTGCTTTAGCGGAGGAGAAGATTAAGTTGCGACTCAAATTGGACAAATCGGAAATTCCGGTAACCAACTATGAGCAGCAGCAGCACCAGCAGCAGCTCAATGCCATAATGGATAACAATCATTTACAGCAGCAGCAGCAGCAACAGCATCAACAACTGCCATTGCAAACGCAGTTACTAACGATGCCCCAACAACAACATCAACAATTGCAGCAGCAGCAGCAGCAACAGCAACATCATCCAGTCTACAGCAATATGCAACAGCAGCAGCAACAGCAACAGCCTGGACAACAACAGCAGTCTGGTGGTGAGCCTCGAGTCCCACCTTTGCAGATCCGATTACGCGGTAAAAATTCGGTGGTTGTGAAAAATACGCGAAAGGAGCGAAAGAAGGCGCTCAGCACAGAGGATGAGCAAAAGATTCGTCAACTGAAGCGCACGTTTAGCGATCAGGAAACTCACCAGCAACAACAGCAAATACTGATTGTTGACGGCACAACGGAAAACAAACAGGCGAAGCTACCCACGACAACTCACGTGAATGGTTTGCCCACCACAGGCGTGCTGATTCAGAAGACAACGCAGTCAGCACAGCCCCCGACAGCGGGGGGACATATATCGCAACAGTTGTCGACAGGTGCAAAGACAACAACAATTGTTGCTGGCAAGAATGGGCTGACAATCAGTGCCATTGTTGAGGCGCACAAGACGCAGCAACAGCAGGCGGTCAGTGAAGGTCAAGCTCAAGGGCAGCAACTGTTGACTGTGGGTTCGACCAACACGGGAACGGGGACGGGGTCGTCGTCGGCGACAACGTTGCAGCAACAACAGCAGCAGCAGCTTAGCAAGATTGCCACCTCGCTGCCAAGCAGCATAACTCTCAGTGCAATTACGAGTAATTCGAGCAACAACAATAACAACAACAACAACAATACCACTAACAGCAATAATAACAACAATACGAATAACAGCAGCACTAATAATAATAGTTTTAACAATAACAATGCCAGCAGCAATAACATCAGCAGCGGCAGCAGCAACAACAGTAACAGCAGCAATAACAATAGCCGTATGTTGAGCAACATAAGTCTGAAGAATCCAATTAAGACTGCAGCCACAATTACACCCATTGTGGGTGGCAAGCCGATGACAAAAAACCATAAGCCGCCGCCATATATAACCGCCGTGCAACAGCTGCAACTACAGAAACAGCAGCAGCAGCAACAACAGCAACAGCAGCAACAACAACTGGCGGCGGCCGTAACTATGTTGCCCAGTGCGACAACGTTGAAGCGTGTCGAGATCACAAAAGTGGCGCCCATCAGCGCCGATGCTGCAACAATAACTGTGACAACAACAACAACGGCAGCATCATCTGCGTCAACGCCAACACCGCCATCGAGCACAACAACGGCACCAACATTGCCAATGCTTGGCGAGAGAAAGCTGCCGGTTGCACTCTCAATGAATTCGGTACCACCAATGCTGAACAACAACGTCCATGAGTTGACGCATTCAACACAGCATCCCAAGCTGAACCATGTCAGTCAGCAGCAGGCCGTAAGCATTGCAGCAACAACCAGCAGCAGTAGCAGTAGCACATCGTCACCAACACCGGCCTCTGTGCTGGCCAACACCTTGCGCAATTCGCCTGCCAGCAATGGAAGCGGCACGCCCGGACATGGCAATAATGGCGGCGGTGAAGATAGCGGAATTGAGAGCATGGATGCGCTTTCCGAGAAGAGTCCACATCAGCAATCCTCAAGCAGTCCAATACAGCTGCAGCAGCAACAACAACAGCAGCAGCAACCGTCACATGTCAGCGGTAAGCCGGTCGCACCAGCAATAAGTGGCACAGCAGCCGCAACTAGTCAAGTTGCAACAGTTACTCCAGCTCTGTCAACGTCCGCAGCAACAGCAGCCACCGTATCGTCATTAACATCATCATCATCGTTATCATCAGTTGCAGCAACAACGACAATAGCAACGTCAAACATCAAACTACAGCAGTTGCAACTACCGGATGATGAGATTGAGAAGGAATTAGCCAAAATGGATGACTACTCAAACTTGGAGGATATTATGGCCAGTGTGCTGAAGGACACGGAGTCCACAAGCCTGGGAAGTGGATTCAATTTGACAAGCAACCACATTAAACTGAACGGTGAACACGATATACTCGAAGACGATGATCTCATCAAGAAGCTGACGGACAACATTGAAGCCGAAGACAATAAGCTGTTAACGGCGCCAGAAACAACATCTGTGATGGAGCTAAAGCATGAATCCAAAATGAAGGTGGAGGTGAAAAGCAGCCATCATCACGAATTGCCTGCACTGCTAGCCATTAGCAAAAAGGAGCCAACGACTGTAGATGATAGCAACAGAAGCCTAACAACAATCAAGCAGGAGTCCAAACCAGAAGACAAGGCTGGCAAAGCTGTTTCAGAAGCGCCGCCAAAAGAGGAGAAAGAGAAGTCCCAGACTGAGTCACTGCAACCGATATCTATTGAAATACCTGCACAGTCGGATGCAGAGACACCACGCATCCGAACCCGAGCTAGCAGTCGCCTAGAGAGTCCACTCGACGCTCCAAAAACCAGCCCAGAAGTGCAGTCGACAACAACAGTTGTCACTGCCACTGGGACCTCAACATCAACAACAACAACAGCAGCTGCTACAGCTGTGTTGCTCAAGGGTGCCGCACGTGTTGCAACGGTGCCTAGTCCTCGTTTAGGTACTCCAACGCCGGTTCACAACAATAATAACAACAATAACAACGGTAGCAAACGACGGCGCCAGGAGTCGGAATGCGGCAGCAATAATGATGGTGGCAGCGACGCCAATCTCCTTATCGAATCAAATAGCAAGCGGTCACGAATCAGCAGCAGCAGCAACTCGACCACCACCACCACAGAGAACAACGAGTCGACCGGGGCACTCAATCATTTGATAGTAAAAAAGATAGAAATAGAGTCGTCTGATTCAGATGAACCTCTGATTGAAGTAGCCGGAAAAGTGCGCAACTCGAAGGCCCAAGTGGAGGAAAAGCATGTGACTAGACGCAACGCGCAGCAGCTACCAACACAACAACAGCAAAGTGAGTTGTACTTAAACCTTAAATAGATTTATGAAGAATCCAAGGTCAGGTTCCCTTACAAGTTCTATAAAACTGAAAAGTCTGTAGACTTTTTAAAAGTTGACCGACATGAAAATCGGTCAAGGTTTGACAAAGTTATAGCCGATCCAATATCAAGGAGCCCTAAAAGACCTATTTTTCCTATAGCTCAGGGCTTGTAGTGGGGTCCACAAATTAAGGTCGGAATCTTCACAATCTTTGAATGCAGTTTTATAGTTTACGTCGAAACTTGGAAATCGGTGTATCAAACATGAAAATCGGTTGAGGTTTGAGAAAGTTATGGCCGATCCAAGATCAAGGAGTCCAGGAAGTCCCATTTTTTCCTTTAGATCAGGGCTTGCAGTGGGGTCCAAAAATGCAGGTCGTAATTTTAACAATCCTTAAATGCAGTTTTATAGATTATGACAAAACTTGCAAATCGGTGTATCAAACATGGAAATCAGTTGAGGTTTGAGAAAGTTATGGCCGATCCAAGATCAATAATCCTTGGAAGTCCCATTTTTCCTTTAGATCAGGGCTTGCAGTGGGGTCCAAAAATGCAGGTCGTAATTTTAACAATCTTTGAATGCAGTTTTATAGTCTATGTCAAAACTTGGAAATCGGTGTATCAAACATGAAAATCGGTTGAGGTTTGAGAAAGTTATGGCCGAACCAAGATTGAGAAGCCCTGGAAGTCCCATTTATCATATAAATCGGGGCTTGTAGTGGGGTCCAAAAATTAAGGTCGCAATTTTAACAATCTTTGAATGCAGTTTTGTTAGGAATATTAAAACTTGGAAATCGGTGTATTAAACTTGAAGATCGGTTGAGATTTGACAAAGTTATGGCCGATCCAAGATCGAGGAGCCCTGGAAGTCCCATTTTTCATATAAATCAGGGCTTGTAGTGGGGTCCAAAAATTAAGGTCGCAATTTTAACAATCTTTGAATGCAGTTTTGTTAGGAATATTAAAACTTGGAAATCGGTGTATAAAACTTGAAAATCGGTTGAGGTTTGAGAAAGTTATGGCCGGTCCAAGATCAAGGAGCCCTGGAAGTCCCATTTTTTCCTTTAGATCAGGGCTTGCAGCGGGGTCCAAAAATGCAGGTCGTAATTTTAACAATCTTTGAATGCAGTTTTACAGTTTAAGTCAAAACTTGAAAATCGGTGTATCAAACATAAAAAACGGTTGAGGTTTGAGAAAGTTATGGCCGATCCAAGATCAAGGAGCCCTGGAAGTCCCAATTTTTCCTTCAGATCAGGGCTTGCTGTGGGGTCCAAAAATTAAGGTCGTAATTTTAACAATCTTTGAATGCTGTTTTATAGTTTATAACAAAACTTGGATATCGGTGTATCAAACATGAAAATCGGTTAAAGTTTGAGAAAGTTATGGCCGGTCCAAGATCAAGGAGCCCTGGAAGTCCCATTTTTTCCTTTAGATCAGGGCTTGCAGTGGGGTCCAAAAATGCAGGTCGTAATTTTAACAATCTTTGAATGCAGTTTTATAGTTTATGTCAAAATTTGGAAATCGGTGTATCAAACATGAAAATCAGTTGAGGTTTGAGAAAGTTATGGCCGATCCAAGATCAAGGAGCCCTGGAAGTCCCATTTTTTCCTTTAGATCAGGGCTTGCAGTGGGGTCCAAAAATGCAGGTCGTAATTTTAACAATCTTTGAATGCAGTTTTATAGTTTATGTCAAAACTTGAAAATCGGTGTATCAAACATGAAAATCGGTTGAGGTTTGAGAAAGGAATGGCCGATCCAAGATCAATAATCCTTGGAAGTCCTATTTTTTCTTTTAGATCAGGGCTTGCAGTGGGGTCCAAAAATGCAGGTCGTAATTTTAACAATCTTTGAATGCAGTTTTATAGTTTATGTCAAAACTTGAAAATCGGTGTATCAAACATGAAAATCGGTTGAGGTTTGAGAAAGTTATGGCCGATCCAAGATCAAGGAGCCCTGGAAGTCCCATTTTTTCTTTTAGATCAGGGCTTGCAGTGGGGTTCGATAATGCAGGTCGTAATTTTAACAATCTTTGAATGCAGTTTTATAGTTTATGTCAAAACTTGGAAATCGGTGTATCAAACATGAAAATCGGTTGAGGTTTGAGAAAGTTATGGCCGATCCAAGATCAAGGAGCCCTGGAAGTCCCATTTTTTCCTTTAGATCAGGGCTTGCAGTGGGGTCCAAAAATTAAGGTCGGAATCTTCACAATCTTTGGATGCAGTTTTATAGTTTATGTCAAAATTTGGAAATCGGTGTATCAAACATGAAAATCGGTTGAGGTTTGAGAAAGTTATGGCCGATCCAAGATCAAGGAGCCCTGGAAGTCCCATTTTTTCCTTTAGATCAGGGCTTGCAGTGGGGTCCAAAAATTAAGGTCGGAATCTTCACAATCTTTGGATGCAGTTTTATAGTTTATGTCAAAATTTGGAAATCGGTGTATCAAACATGAAAATCGGTTGAGGTTTGAGAAAGTTATGGCCGATCCAAGATCAAGGAGCCCTGGAAGTCCCATTTTTTCCTTTAGATCAGGGCTTGCAGTGGGGTTCGATAATGCAGGTCGTAATTTTAACAATCTTTGAATGCAGTTTTATAGTTTATGTCAAAATTTGGAAATCGGTGTATCAAACATGAAAATCGGTTGAGGTTTGAGAAAGTTATGGCCGATCCAAGATCAAGGAGCTCTGGAAGTCCCATTTTTTCCTTTAGATCAGGGCTTGCAGTGGGGTCCAAAAATGCAGGTCGTAATTTTAACAATCTTTGAATGCAGTTTTATAGTTTATGTCAAAACTTGAAAATCGGTGTATCAAACATGAAAATCGGTTGAGGTTTGAGAAAGTTATGGCCGATCCAAGATCAAGGAGCCCTGGAAGTCCCATTTTTTCTTTTAGATCAGGGCTTGCAGTGGGGTTCGATAATGCAGGTCGTAATTTTAACAATCTTTGAATGCAGTTTTATAGTTTATGTCAAAACTTGGAAATCGGTGTATCAAACATGAAAATCGGTTGAGGTTTGAGAAAGTTATGGCCGATCCAAGATCAAGGAGCCCTGGAAGTCCCATTTTTTCCTTTAGATCAGGGCTTGCAGTGGGGTCCAAAAATTAAGGTCGGAATCTTCACAATCTTTGGATGCAGTTTTATAGTTTATGTCAAAATTTGGAAATCGGTGTATCAAACATGAAAATCGGTTGAGGTTTGAGAAAGTTATGGCCGATCCAAGATCAAGGAGCCCTGGAAGTCCCATTTTTTCCTTTAGATCAGGGCTTGCAGTGGGGTTCGATAATGCAGGTCGTAATTTTAACAATCTTTGAATGCAGTTTTATAGGTTATGTCAAAACTTGGAAATCGGTGTATCAAACATAAAAATCGGTTGAGGTTTGAGAAAGTTATGGCCGGTCCAAGATCAAGGAGCTCTGTAAGTCCCATTTTTTCCTTTAGATCAGGGCTTGTAGTGGGGTCCAAAAATGCAGGTCGTAATTTTAACAATCTTTGGATGCAGATTTATAGTTTATGTCAAAACTTGAAAATCGGTGTATCAAACATGAAAATCGGTTGAGGTTTGAGAAAGTTATGGTCGATCCAAGTTCAGGGGCCTTAATTAGACCCATTTTCCTTATAGATTCCCTATAGATAAGGGCTTGTAGTGGGGTCGTGGAGTCTGTTAAGTTTTAAAAATATAAATTATGTTCTTTCTTCTTTTTTGTAGAATCTTCTAATTTGAGTGTTGCAAGCGGACAAATCCAAAAGTCTGGAAAGGCGCAGCCAGTGGCAAGTGTAAACAACAGTAATAGTACTGGTGGCACATTGCAGGCAACTGGCAATACTACTAGTGCAGCTGCTGCAGTGAACAACAGCGCAAACTCAGGTGTGGTGCATGCCACACGGGGTGCAACAGCGGCCGCCAGCAGCAGCAGCAGTAGTGGTAGCACCATTAATAACAACAATATTGTGAATACCGCCAGCTCGCCAACGGATGAGAAGATTGGCACGAGGAGAAGCGTGAGAGCGAGTGCTGCTGCCAATAAGATGATCTACGGTCGGAGTAATGCAGCCGCTGCCGCAGCTGCTGCTGCCGCCGCTGCCGAACCGAAGGCAACCGCTGGAAAAGCGGCTGGCAGCAATGCGGGCGTGGTTGGTGGTGCCAACAATGTGAATGCGGAGAGCGTGGCTGAAGCGAGACGTAAGACCCGGAGTGCAGGTGAGTTACGACCAAAATATCGATTTTTGCTGCTATTAAATATGTTGATCCTTGTTTCACAGTTATTGGAGAGTCGATGCTGACCGAGGGACGGAGAAGAAGAACATCGCGTGACTACAAGTGACAAGAGTTTTGCGCCTTGGCTAAGGGCTTCAACAACCATAACCATACAGACGATGCGGACGAGGTGGATGCTGATTTAATTGAGCTGATCGAATTGGATGCATCGGATGATCGGTTTGATATCGGCAATAGTTTCCCTTTGGTCCAGGCGCAAGACATGCATGACCCTGAGTTTGAGCTGAATAACAGCAGCAGAAGCAGCAACAGCAATGCTGACGACGAGCACATGGTGGATCTGTCATCGGCGTTGAGTCTCATCGAGACAGCTGACAAGAGCACCCTCGGCTACATGGACGTAACAACGGATGACACCGATCACATGCATCTGCTGTCCTACAACAACAGCAGCAGCAACAGCAGCCGAGGTAGCTATGCGGCGGATACCGATGCGGTCAGCCTGCTAATGCCGGAACTGGCGAGCAGCTCGGCCTTAGACTGTGCTAACTATGTGGACTACGATGAGTTCAACTTGTGTCTGAATAGCATCCTAAGTGAAAAGGACAATGATGAGCTGCTCGTCGATGTCAGTAGTGGCCATGATATGGGCGGCAAATGCAGCAGCACCAGCAGCAAAGCAGCCGATGCCGCCACCGCAATTTCAATTTCAAATGCCAATCCGCACCAGCAATGGCGTGATGTTAGCGATGTGCTCAGCATAGTGCCATTTAACACAAATCTGGGTCTCAGTTTTCAGGAGTTTGCCACTGAGTCGGGTGGGAAGAATGTGAATGTGAATGTGAATAATGCCGAAGATCGCTCGGCCAGCAGCAACAGCAGCAGTTCACCGCAATTGGCCTGAATAACCAATACAATGTTTGTAATTTGTCATGATTTGTATATAGTTTACACACACCTACACACACACACACACACCGATACACACATGCACACGGTTTTTATGTTTGTTCGTTTTTGCATATGTAATAATTGTATAGTTAGTTATATTCAAAAGTTGCAATAATGTTGCATCTCAAAGCGAGCAGCATCACACACACACACCCATACATATAGCGCATGATTATTAATATAACTATTATTATTTTGATGTCCATCCCCATTCCTCCCCCCCTTTCAACTTCACCACCTGCTAAGCGAAACTTTGCTTGCTCTATTAGCCCCATGATAAATGGATTTGCTAGTCAAGTGAAACAGACAATTTGTGTATAGCTCAAATGAAACAACAACAAGCGAAATAATATGAAAGCAAAACACAGGAATTTTCAAATTATATAAAATTGAACAAATTAGTGGAAGGAAATCAAATAGAAAATTAGTTAAAGGATCACACATGACGAGAAGAGACGGGGATTCCCAGCTTTGACATGTATGCGCATTTCATTTACACAGAAACACAGACACACACTCACACATATACACACTCACACACATCTCAACTATTGTACATATTATACATACATATTAATCTATATAAAAATATATATTTTAATATACATAGCTATATTGTAGGACATTATAATGATAAATGCAACATAAATAAGAATTGGTTAAATTTAGCACGATAATTAATTACAAGTCGAAACAGACCATACATTTACAATATTTTTTAAATTAATAAATTCTTAGATATAGTATGTATATGCTATGCACATGCTATATACCACATAGTCGCTATACACATACATATATCTTTTTTATATATACTCAACTGAGTATATATCTATATATCTATATATATACATAGAATATACATTATGATCTATTTGTATTAAATAAGTTTGCGTTGTTTCGAAAATAAATTTGTTTTTTAGTTTTAAAAAGTTAGTTTGATAAACCGCAAGCATATAAAATAATATTTACGACAACAAACTCCCTTTCACCCTATCCAATATAACAGATATACATACATGCATACATTAAAATGAAAATGTATATTATTTACATCTATGTATATGTTAGGAATATGCACATGAGCAAACCTCTGCAATAAGTTAGTCAAGGTAACTAGTGACAAGATGAATAACAACAATTTATATGTCGTTTTGCGAAGCGTATTTAAAAATTATATACACTAAATACAAAGAACAAATCCGTATATAATGTTATATATTTTGCTTACACAGAACAACAAACAAAAACACACAAAAAACATAAAAAAAAAGATAAAGAAAATATGCAACAATGTAAAAGGATAACATATATGTATGTATATGTATATTAAATCATATAAGCAAAAAGTTGTATTGTATATAAGGCAGGCTCTATTTTTGCTAAATGTTATTTGAACAAATAAGGGGAAAACAAAGATGCACAGCAAAAGCAAAGCGCTAGACAACAACAAATAAATTTAAAAAAAAAGAAAAGAAAAAACACAAACACACACAGACACACATTTGAATATACATATTTATGTGCATGCATATATGTATGTAATATATACATATATCTTCACAATATTATTATCTTATGTGTATTGGACATTGGATTGCTATACTAAATAAGTCTTTTGATACTTTGTACATGTTTATTTTAGTGAAACAAATCATCAACAACAGCAACAACAATAATAGTGAAAGTGAAAATGCAAATGAAAATGAAAATAAAATTCCCCCCTTAGAATAGCGTGCATATATAGTATCCATCTACATGATTTTTCTGCTCCCTCTCAGTTTTTTTTTTTGGTTTGTTTCTATTTCCTTTTTTAAACCCGATACAATCACAACATTTACAGCAAATTCAAATTTAATGCAATAAATGAATAAATGTTAAACGCAGAGTTGTATAAAGCATAATTAATTTTGATATAACAAATAATAGCAACACAATACACACAGATTGTAACAAAACAAATAGTAATACACACATACATATATACAAATATATATTTAAAAAAAAGAAGCAAATTTGCATTACACAGCAACAGCAACAACAACAACACAAGATGATGAACAACAACAAAAAAAAAAAACGAAAGTGTCTTAAAACGTAGTATTAGAAGTTTATTATTAATTATTTGTTTGTACTTTAACTTTAAAGTAAAAAATTATTTATAGAAAAAAATGAAAATACAAAGATTTAATATACACAAAAATTAAACAAAAGCCATATGTCCTTTCTTTTGCCCTTTTCAAAGGTCACAGGTTACATGTTAAGTGGAGGAACTTGAAAAACTGAGGATCTCTCGAAAAGTGCATGGGGTTCTTCGACTCAGAATATATTTACATGGCTACGACCGATTTGTCAGCAGACATTCTTATGTGGTTAAAGCTACGCTTATTTAATGTCTAACAAGGATATTCGTTCATTTTAATAATTCATTCGATGCAGCAATCAAAAACTAGTTTATTGTTTTCCATTTCCCATTTCGAATGACTGTTTATAACAGTTGCAGTGAAGTGTTATACAAGTGTGATCTCGTTTTCTATTGATGCGCTGTGACAGAGACTAAACACACATACAGATGCCATCAACATTTTTACATATGTATGTATGTATGTAACAACATGTGTGCTTTGTATGTTTGTGTGCAAGGAGAGTTTTTGTGTTCTGCTGCTTTCTCTCTTTTGCACACTCTTTCGCTGACGCTTGCGCAGGTGCGAGAGTGACTTCGGTTGGAAGCGGTCACAGGCGGCCAGCAAACCGTCAGTCCAGTCAGGGCTGCCGACAGTCGAGTGCGAGTAGCTGTTGGGAGCAGCAGAGCGCGGCTAACAGCGACAACTTAACATAACATATGTACATATGTATGTATATATGTACATAGCGTTAACAGGCTCTATATTAAACAACAGGCCAAACAGGATAACAGCAACACCAACAGTAGAAGAAGAAGAAGCAGCAGCAGCGCCGCACACGACCAATAAGAAGAAGACGGCAAACACTCCCAGGTGGGGTTTATTAAGGCATAAAGTGGCGAATATATACATAAAACATCCAACGAAAGGGTAACTCAAGCCGCCAAAAAAACCCACTCAGGTTAGCATAAATATAGAAATATTATTTAATTGCAATAGTTACTCAGTGACCTGCAACTAATTAAGCGCCTTCTGAGCCCCGAAAACGAGATTAACTGAGAAAAATTATATGTACATATTTGCTATTTTTGCTGGGGTCAAAAGTTGAGCGCATTTTTTATTAATACAGATGTGCTGCGAATATATTATATGGAATCTCTCCCCAGTGTATGAGTGTGTGTGTGTGTGTGTGTGTGTGTATGCGTGGCTTTTAAAGTTCGCGAAGGGAATTGTTGTCGAAACAAAAGTAAATGTTGACACTTGAGCAAAGATGTCCTATTTTTCGAGTGTGTGCGGACTGTAATTGTGACTCTATATGTGTTGTTTATATGTGTGTGTGTGCTCAAAGAGTGACGTAGTTTGCGCACATATACAAACACATACATTCATGCATATATATGTATATATGTACGTATGTATGAAGCTGTGTTTGTGTATACTTGTGCACACACCAACAAGTGTCGCTGGTGTCGCCACAGCGTCAAAGTATGTCACCCTCTCCCACACTATTCGTGCTCTCATAATGACTTCACTTTGTGTATGTACAAATGTATGTACATATGTGTGTCCTTTGCATACCTCACTAAATTTGTAAATGTATGTGTAGAACTACCAGCATTAACAGATAATATCACGTCACAGTGAGATAAATTCATCCATAAAGCGCTGCACAAACGAAAAATAAAATTGAAATAATATATTTTTAAAAATTATTTGATAAATTTCATTTTCTAATAAGAATTAATGGAAAATGAAGTAAAAACAATTAAATTTATACACAATTTCGACAAAACACCTGCAGCATCTAATAACCACTGTGCTGTTTGTCAAAATGGCGGCCATTCAATATGGCCGCCCATTCCAGCTCTCATTATACTGCAGCTCACTCTCTCATTCTCTCTAGCATCCGCTGAAGATCACATAGGAATAGCACAGAGAGATAGAGAGAGAGAGAGAGAGAGAGAGAGAGAGAGTGTGTGGTTAGTGTGTGTAGCTATGCTCTTCTCTCTCAATAGCCTGCACTTCAGTGTTGCCAAAAAGAGAGACTTACGGCTGAAAAACGGACAGAAAAAAGCTATAATTTAGCTATTTTATCGTAGCGTGAAAAACAGACAGATCAGCAAAGATGTATATCTGCCAAAATGGCAGTACTGTCACGCTGCCTCCTCTTTCTTCAAGTCACTCTATTAATACCACCATATAAATTGTAAAATAAAGTAACATTCTCCTTGATACATCCTTTCAGATCACTGTAAGATGTAGTGACAGCTTTTTAGACGAATCCAAAATCAACACACAATGCACATCCGTTTGCGTTCGGGGAGACGCCTGCATACGCATCTCAAGGTGGGAGTCTGTGTCCTGGCTGCAGTCTGTTACTTTGGCTTTCTCTTCCGTGAATCGCTCAATGCCATTGAACATCGCGAACGAGCCACGGCCGCCGAACTGGAGGCCGCCGACAACACGGAGCCTTCCAAGCAACAGCTGAAAAGGAAGCGCCAGCAGCTACAGCGGCAACGGGTGCTCGACCATCAGCGTGTGAATGCTTCGGTTGCCGGCAGGACGACAGCCATGCCGGTCAGCACACTGAATCCTGTTTATGAGTACTCCGAGGAACTGCACAGCCGCACGGAACGTGAACTGCAGGAGAGGCGTGAACACTTGGCCACCGTCTGCGAGCGTTACAAGCTGCAGGAAAAGTACCCACCGAATCCATGGGAGTTCTTCATTTCGCCGGGCCACAACAATCTTGTCTGGTGCAATGTCTTTAAAGCGGCCAGCAGCACCTGGATGTATTACTTCAATATATTGGGTAAGAGTGGATTTCATCCCTACCCAATCCATCCCATTACATAACTAATCAAGTTTGATTATCCTTAGCTGGATATGATCTGAAGTATCTGCAGCGCACGGAGGTCCAGCCATTGGAATTGGCACGACAGCGGTTTCCGCGTCCGGAACTGAACGAGCTTCTCGAGCTATTGCCTAGCGCATTGTCCTTTCTGTTTGTGCGAGATCCTTTTGAGCGTATCCTGAGCGCCTATCGCAACAAACTGGAGGGCAATCGGAATAGTTTCTACAAGGCGCTGGGCACGAAGATTGTGCATCGCTTTCGTCGACGCAGCCAGGGAGGTCCTTGGCCCCGCTGTGGCCCCACCTTCGAGGAGTTTGTGCGATTCCTCATCGAGGAGCACAAGGCAGGACATCGCTTCGATGAGCACTGGGCGCCCGTTTATAGCTTCTGTACGCCGTGTAGTGTCAACTTCAGCATCATTGGCAAAACGGAGACCTTCCAGCGGGACTCGGAGTTCATCATACGACAGGCGGGACTGGAGTCACTGCTGCTGGGCAAGTTGCCGCATCGCAAGCTGCGCAAGATCGGGAATCTGGGCAGGAGTGGCGTCAAATCGGAGGCGCTGGTGGAACGCTATTTTGCGGATATCGATCGCTCAACATTGGACCAATTGCTCAAAATATATCGCATCGATTTCGAGCTCTTCGACTACGATTACTTCAAGTATTACGACATGGTGCATCCGTGGAATGCGGAGCAAAGTACGCCGCCGGCAAGTGGAGCCGGAACACAGCTGACAACGCCTGGGAGCACATCTATAGCAACTGCCGCCGAGGCAGACTGATGACCATGAGTGTAGGGATGTCATGATGTAGTGATGTCATGATGTCATGATGTAACGATGTAATGTAACAAACAATCTTATTCAAGTACCTTTTACACACAGAGAACCCAACCGAAAAATACCAAACAACAAAACGAAACAAAGCAAAAAAGGAAACCAAAGAAAATACTTTTAAAAAAAAAATACTAAAAATACCAAATTTACTACCAAAGCAAACAAATTTTAAATGCCAAATCAACGTTTTCCAAAAACGATAAAAGCAAACTCTCGACCTCTCTTATAGCCAAGAACAAAAGAAAAACCAAAGAATATTATGATGTAGATAGATATTATGATGAATTTTGATGAATTTTTTCTTCACCAATATGCAAACAACAAATAAGTTGTAATTGACAGGACTCCTTTTTTATTAGGATGTCCTGCAGCTCTATGGCATTTGGAAAGTCTCGTCTAGTTAGTGTTTAAGTGTACAATTTACTTAACTTTTAATTACACTTAAGAACCTCTTTATATATATACAAATACATATTTACAAGCCCAGTGTACATTTGCTCTACATACTTACATTCATACATACATACATCAATCAATCAGTATAAATATTTACAAATGAGAAATGAGAAACATTCTTGATGAAGGAAACTTTCCCCTCATTATTCATTCATTCAAATTCGTTGGCATATGTGTGTGTGCATGCCCTTTATACACATACATATGCACATGGCTAATTATATACCATATAATAATAATATATACTTACTATATACATACATAAGTGAAATTTATAAACAGGTCTTCATCTATGTCTTGAACTTTTGTGGACTGGATGGCTTTTTCTTAGGATAACTGACAGCCAACAACAGCTATAAACGAACACACACACTCACAAATTTTTGATCGATAAACCAGAACGATAACGGTACGATAACGATAACGATAACGATAGCATCTGCAAGTGAAACCAAATCCCCCACAAATGAAACAAAACTAGCAACTTTTCATGTGATGTTTAAGATTTACATAGATATATACACAGATCTAAACGATATATAAAACGTATTTTAAAAATTACAAATGAATAACTCAAAACAAACAACAATATATACACATACATACATATATATAGTATTTAAAACATTCACAAGAATTTTGGATTCTAATTCGTATTAATTGTGCCCAAAAAAGTGCGCAACAAAAAAATTATACATACATACATATGTATGTCTGTATATGTATGCATATAGGGATACATCATGTTATTCTAAATATATAAGTATTTATTCAACTTTTTTTGTTGTCAAATCCAATATGAAATCGAAATAAATTGAATCTCTAATACAATATACAAACACATACATACATACATATATTGAATTTAATATACTATATAATTTCTATTTAACATTTCTGTGATAATATAGTCATCTCTTTCACACTCACGCAGTTTGTATGGCAAATAATCATGTGAAAGAAATTTGAGATAGATTTAAAATACAGTGAATATAAAAGGGCATCAGTTATTCGACTTCAGGTTGTTGATGAGCATATGATGGTACCGTTCTGTGCCACAACAGCAAACACGAAATCCTCCCACTCATTTCGGCCATTAACAAACCAGAGCATCATCGGAACTCCCGTTATACCCCGATCCTTGCACACGGCAGGGGGAGCATCCTGGCAATTGAACTCGACGAAACATACCTGCTCGTTATCCTGGAAGTAAACAGTTAACTCTTTGAAGATCGGATGCAGCTTAACACTATGTGGGCATCGGGGTGAATAGAACTTCATAAAGAAGGTTCCATTCGAGGTTGTTGTATAGAAATTATTAGATTTCAGTTGTAATACTTTTCCAGCTGGACAATATCCTCGCTCGATGCGCATTAAATCGGTTCCAACGGATACATTCCCGTTAGGATTCAGATACTCGATAAGAGCTGTTTCTGGATAATCAACATATAGAAAATTTAGTAAATTTTGCAAGATTTGATCTACTTTCCCAGAGATCTATCAATATTTTGATAGTCAAAACTTTACAATAATTTTAGTTATTTTTTTTTAATTTCATTTTTTTTTAACTATATTTGATCTACTTACCCAAAGATTTATCAATATTCTGAATAATTAGACATGATAAAAATTCTTTTTTATTTTTTTTTAATTTCATTTTGTTTTTCTTATCATATTTCCCAGACATTTTTCAATATTGTGAATAATGAGACATTGTTATAATTTTTGTATTTTTTTTTTTATTATCATTTTGTTTTTTTTTCTCTGAACAAACTTTTTAAATATGATAGTTGGTATGTGTCACATAAAGTGACAGTATATAGACAGCTGTACTATGTACAAATATATTATGTAAGCCTATGTTTCTTATAATACCAGATACTATATCATATCGATTTTAAAACTTTAAAATAGTGTGCTGACATTTAGGTAACTTTCATTGATGATAGTTTCAAATTTATGCGTAATACAACTGATCCTCAAGCATTATCAATATTATTCTCAAACTACAAGCAAATATATATATAGTATATCTTAGATATCGTCAAGTATCGCACAATATGTAGGTATAACATCAATGTAAATATAAATATATATATGTGATATATATGTGTTTTTCAACATTTTATTAAATATTTTTTATAGTTCCTTGAAAACTGTAATAACATTGAAACGAAATCCATTATCAGCTATATGTATATATGTATGAATATAGTATTATATAGTATAAATATACATACAAATATTGTGTAATCTCGTAATTTATAAAATTGCTGCGTCAAGTGCTAATTAATAAGCTAGTCTTATATACTAAATATATGTATATATATATAGTATGATAATATGTACAGTGATGGGTATGTATGTATGAACTAAGCGGTATCTATTGCTGAATCAGCTTTATATATAGAAAATTGATTTCTTAATTAAGTATTTTCGTTATTTTTGTTTTCATTTAACAATTACATCAAATACTAAGTAAGTATATATATAGGTTCAGTTAAGGAAACTTAAGAGAACAACAATGTGTGTGTGGGGGGGGGGGGTTGATAGTATATATGCGATCTGGCCGATATCGGCCATCGATCCCTACATTTATAACAATAATAATGATGATGAATTTGATGAATTCTCTTTTTGTTTGCGGGATAATTTAAGACGAGATCTATATAGATTTGTATACAAGTTTGAATATAATTTTGGATGACGATAGTGAATAATAGTATTTGGAGGATAGTACCTCCATTAGGAAGTAGATATAGTGTAGCCGAATTTCTTGCTTGCCCAAATGTCTCCGCCTTAATCTTGTTGTCTGTCTCTTCGCTCTCTCTCCTTCGCCCCGTGCCAGCCCATTACTCGCTGAGTATCATCATGCTCTTGATGGTGGCCACCTCGGACTCGAGTCGTTCCAATTGGCTCTTCAGCATCTGATCGCGATCCACCACCACATTGGGCACTACGCCAACGGAGACGGATACGGATGCCGCCGCATCCTTGGGCGCCAACAGTTTGCGCTGGAACTGTGTTGTCCATTCGGTGCTGGCGATGGAGATGCCCGAGTCGCGTTCATCGCTGGAGTTATCGCCACCGTCGTTCCATGCCGGCGGCGAGGCACGATTGCAGCTCGGCTCCTGCTTGATGTGCTGCAGCGAGAGCAGTGCCGTGGCAGCCGCATCCTTGTCGCCCAGGTGCGATTTGTGGCGCAGTTTCAGCGGCAAGCAGTTGTTGGCATCACTGGCATTGGCGCCGCCATGTGGCGGACTGTTGCGTTGCAAGGGTGCCAGATGGACGCCATGATGCGCGTGCGGATGCGTGTGATGCAGAGTCTCCTCGGCGACATCGTGCTCCTGCTCATCGTCACCGGAAACGGCGCCCGATGACGACGCTGACGATGACAGGGCGGACGAGGCGGATGAGTGATGTGTGGAGGATGTTGTCGAGGACAGCATATGCTCATAGCTGGGGGAGCAGGCGCGCCGTGACAGATTCAGGACACTGGCGGCCGCCGAACTCACAACCGAGGAGCAGGAGCTGCTCACCGCATCCACGGCGCTGCTGCTGACGGCGCCCTCAACGCTGTGGCTATGCAGGTAATTGGCGGCTTCCAGTTGCTCCTTGCTGATGGCGGCCACATACGCGGATGCAGGTGCTCCGGCACCGGCCACAGCCGGCGGCGCATACAACGCTGCACCCGCTGGCGCCGCTGCCGCATTGTAGAGGGCACCGACAGCGACCACCTTGCGCAGACTGTCCAGATCCTCGGGCCGGACATTGCGATGCAGTGCCTGCTGGAGCACATGCAGATTGGCAATGGTGTTGTTGGGCGGGCGATTGTGTGCATCATTCGAGGGCGGGATGACATCCTGCGCATGCTGCTGCTGCAGCTGCTGCTGCTGTTGCTGTGATGTGGGCTGCAGTTGCTGGTAGGGATGCGGATGCGGTTGGGCGTGTGTGAGCGGATGGGGCTGTGGGATGGGCACATGCTGCGACATATGGTGTCCCACCTTGGCGCCGGTTGGAGCATCACCAGCACGGCCATTGCTGTTGGGACCGTAGATGATGGGCGAGAGGGGAGGAGCATTGATGCTGCCAGCACCACCGCCACCTCCACCGCCACCGCTGCTGCTGCTGCTGCCGTAGCCACTGTGTGCGTGTGCGGAGGGGGAGCTGCCACCGGCACCGGAAGGCGAGGAGCCCGACGATGAAGATGTGGACGATGTGCTGCTGCTGCTGCTGCTCATCTTGGCGCGCTTCGTATTGCTGAGCACCTGCTCGCTGGTGGGCAGAGAGGCGAGTATTTTCTCCACGCTCACCAGATTCTCGCCCGAGATATTGAACTTGTCACGAATGGCATCGAGCTGCGCCTTCAGCACATGATTCTCCTTGGTCAGCTCGATGACGCGCTGCTCCAGGACCATGTCGTTGTAGCGACGCTTCTCGCGACTCCGCTTCGCCGCCTCATTATTACGCCGGCGGCGATCCCAGTAGCTCTCGTCCTTCTTGTTATCCGGCGTGAACTCGCGCTGCTTGCGCTGCGAGAAGAGCTCCTTCTGTGCCGCCGTCAGCGTAGATTGTGCCCCGCCAGCGTTGCTCTGGCCACCACCCGGCTTGCCCATCAGGCTGTGCCCATGGCTGTCACCATAGCCACCCGCCGGCCCAAACTTGGACATGCCGTGACTCTCCGACATGCCGCTGTCATTCGACTGTGGACTGATGGAACCGCCGTACATCGACAGCGAGTGCACTAAGGGAGCGGGAGGAGAACTTAGCCAGCTGTTTACGCATTCTAATTTCATTCTATACACTTACAGTTTGTGGCCTCGTTGGAGCTGCCGTTCATGGATAGGGTCGGCGATATGGTCGCCAAACGCACTGTGCTCATCATGGATGCGGTTACGGATGCCGCAACGGCGGACGCTTTGTTATGACTCTGGGTTGGTGGACCGGCGAGCACCTCGGGCATTGCCGTTGGTGGCGTCGTCGTCGTCGCTGTTGTTGTTGTTGTTGCACCTAGTTTGGTGTCGTCCTGCTCAAAGCTCCTCGTATGCAACAGTTGATGGCGTGCTGTCAGATACTCTATCTCCCTCTCGCTAAGCGTATTGGTAACTGCAAGAAAGAGATGCAAATATTCAATTACGTTACGAATATCGAAGACAAAGAGAGTGCACACTCTCTTACTCTCGCTCTCTCTTTGCCAGCTAATCAGTCAAAATGGAGCTTTTTCTTGTGCTCTCTCTCTCTCTCCCCCTATCTTTATCTCTTATAATGGCTTCCAATTGCCGCTAATCGCAACAAAACAAAAGAAATTGCAGACAAAACGCCACAAAGTCTAACACGATCTTCACACACACACACACATGCGTATATGCCAGCACGCAATTAGATAGTGTGTGTGTGTATGTGTATGTGTCTGCGCTGTCTTTGTCTGGTCCTTGGCCTTGCACTTGCCCTTGCTCTCACTCTCTGCCGCCATTTACAAACATAACATAGAACTGCTATATACATACACACATACATATGCACATATGTATATAGTACATGCATATCTATATGCATATGTATGATTGCACATTTTGCTTTCATTTTTAGCGCGGCCATTTACACAATGATTACGGCAAATGATGCAAGAATCAGCGAATTAGACGACGCAGCGCAACAACACAAAGCCAGAACACACACACACATAGAGAGAGAGAGACAGAGAGACACAGTAGAATGGCAATGGCAACGTAAACAAGAAATCACACGGCGAGCATTGTGTCTATGTGTTGGTGAGAGTCTGTGTAGTTGTCGTCGTCGTCGTCGTCGTCGTTGTCGTCTCACCCTCACCCTGACCATCGAATTGGCATTTGCAGTTCAATGTGCTACAACACTCATACACTCACGCATACGCTCGTATACATACATATTGAGAGCAAGAGCACAAACACTAACACATTCTCATTCCTATAAACTGGCTTACTCACGTCAGCAGCCAGACGCTGCCAACGTCGCTGCCGCCGGCAACCCCTACGACACCTACGCCGACAGCAGCCCCCATTTTGGCACACAAGTAAAACCAAAGCAACAGACGACGCTGCAGTCGCAGTCGCTGTCGCAGTCTCGGTCTCGGTCGCTGTCTCTGCTTCGGACGAAATTCACAAAAACAACATGACTAAGCGCGCTGCTGCTGCGCTCTCTTTCTCTTTCTCCTTCCTCCTTCGCCATATACATACATATGTGTATCACTCTCATCTGGCACGCACACTGTCGCACTCTATAAGCTTATTTTGCGTTGTTAACTAATAAACAAATTTATGCACAGTGTTGTTCATTGTTGTTGTGACACTTACACTGTTGTTGTGCTTTGTTATTTGTATGCTGCACAAATCGGCTGAGATTAATGTGGTTGTTGTTGTTGTTGCTGTTGTTGCTGTTGATATTGTCACTCTGCAATTTATCCGTGCAGTTGTTCTTGAGTAAAAGAAAGTTTTTAGTTGTTGCTGCCGCCTCTTTAAATAAATTCACTTTTTGTTGCTCCAGCGTACAGACAATAGACATAATGTTTGTTTGTTTGGCATTTAATCCGATTTGGTTACACCGTTATTATTCAATTAGAATATATTCTTAAAACTGATTATTGCACTTGTGTTTTTTTTTTGTTTTGATCTGAATCACGATCTATTTTGTACGTTCGTTCATGTCGAATTCTTGTTGGCCAAATGATACAGTTTGGCTATGTTCAAACGTTTTTAACGTCTATTCACAGTGTTTGTTAATTTTGTGTTTTGGTTCTTATTTGCTGCTCTGTCTGGCAATGCAATGCAATTCTCACACACTCACAACGAAATGTCGACGCGTCTCGCGCATTCAAAGTGAGAGAGCGCATTCACAACCGCTTCGAACGAATGCTGAATCGCAATTGAATTTGTAAAAGCATTTCACTCGACGGGCAGCACAGTCACAGTCCAATCGCGGCGGCCGGTCACGTTGCTGCTGCACGCAGTAGCGACACGCGACTCTGTTCGAACCTTCGAACCACTCTCAAACATGCTCGCTGGCAGAGAGGCTCTGCTCGGCAGCGTCGTGCCTGTGTGGTTGGCATGGGTAAAAGTGAAATTTTTTTTTGCTCCTCTTTCGTCTTTCCTTTTGGGTTCTGATTGGACCGGACCGGACCTGCTTGGGGCCTCTGCTGATGTTTGTTGGTTGTTGTTCGATTGCTTGGTTGCAAGCGATCACATTGCTAGCTCTGCTGCTGCTGCTGTGTGTTGAGTAATCAGCGTCAATCTCAAATCGTTTTGAGCTGCACATTTGAGAAACTAGAACGTGATTGCAGCGATGTGTTGTGTTGTCGGTGTCGTCGACATGAAACGGGGGGGTTGGCAAGAAGTGCGCTTTGTTCGATTATTGCGCTGCAATGTGTGTTGCGGCCCCGTGAGTATGTTGCTACGTTGCTCTGTCTCTGTATGTCAGTTCTCTTATGGTGATGACGCAAGCGTAATGTTTCATGCAATGTAAAGAATCCGCCAAGAACGAAATTGACTTTGAATTCGATTAATCGATACTTTATCGATAGGTCAAGTTATGGGCAGATCACCGTTAACTACATACAAACTATACAACGATTTGTCCAGCTATACTATCAGTTGCATTAATGAGCCCTCAGACAATTTGCTTTAGCAGAAGTTTAGTTAGGTCGGGAAGCATTACGTAAGTCATACATACAAACTGTGCCCCGTTATATACGGCCCACCACTATGACTAATTTATCAACATTCTGCGAATGACTTACTGTTCATTTTTAATTATTTTATTATTTTATTTTTTATTTTCATTTACTTTTTATTTCTGTAGAATTTTTGTATTTCAATATACTGAACTCTGATTACAAAATATATTCACACATACTATTAACACACATATTCCGTATACTACATAATATATATCTGACAATTATATACATATGGGTGTAAATTAAGGTAGAACCAGTCAGCATTTTATTTATTTTTTATTATTTTATAATTTATATTATATTATTTATATACTATATATTATATTATGTATTACTATTTTTTTTATTATTTTTTATAATTTATTAATTATTTTAATTTATATTATATTTTATTATATTATATTATATATATATTATATTATATATATATTAATTTATACTCGATATTTTTTAAGTTCGTTAAGATACCGATAGACTATGCGATCGTTTTTTCAAGCCCTGCCGATAGTTTCCCTATAAAATTATGTAAGAGTCGCGTGCCCGCTTACACTGCCTGCCTCTATAACTATACATACATACATACATATATACATACATATATAATCTTGATCAATCAGCGAATTGGAGATACCCCAAGATGACCCCAAGATTCTTGGTATTGGCACAACATGCATATTTATGCAGTTGATAATTTGTTCTGTAATTCTATAGGTCATGTTTTTCAAACATCCGTTGTCGGACATTGGACAACGTTATAATATATAGACATATGTACATATGAATGTAGGGATGTATGTTAAGAAAATAAAAATGATATAGTATGTGAATCAGAGCTTAATGGTTAATTCAACTGGATAATTAACTAATTCCCTGTGATTACAAAATGATTGTGGAGGGCGGTGGTGTTCGAGAATGAGAGTTACACGTGAGCCGTGCCACTCACGTGTTGCCGTCGAATGTGCCACTTCCGTTCCGTTCAACCTAAACATCATCTCATCTCTATAACATCACTACAATCGTGAATCCCAGTAAACACAAACATATATATGAATATGAATATGAATATATGTATAATTATAGTAAAAGATCGAAATGAAGTGCAACTAAACAGTTTTGCAATCTATTGTGAATTTGCCGATATTGTGAACACAACTGTGAATATGCATCTATATATACACAGAATATAAAACATATAGAATATATATGTATACATATATATGTACATATGTAGTTATAACTTTATAGGTAAGGTAATCAGTAATCAGTTGTACTGGGATTTTACGTGGCGAATTCACGTTGCGCCGCTGCCATAAGGGGGGGTTAGTGGTTGTGGGGGGAGCGAAGGGTGGAGAGTGTATGCTGACTATTCTGACAGACTGTAACAGTCTCGCTGACAACGCTGACAACGCTGACTGACTGACGGTCGCGCTGCGAAAAGACGACGTCAAATTGTTACGAAACAGCGACGACGTATAATAACAACAACAACAACTGCAACAACTGCAACAACAACAACAACAACGTAATATAAGCTATCGCTACTCGCCAAAACCCCGAACCCACCCCCCCCAACCTCCCCCTCTCTAACCCTCGCTGCCCAGAAGTCGGCAAAGTTATGGCACGCCCAGTGCGCTATTTATACTTGATATTTGCCGGAATGTTACGGGGTGTAGAGGGGGTTCGTTGGTGGTTGGTGGGGGACGGGGGGGGGAGGGGGTTGTGCGCTGGTCACGTGTTGGAAAATGTGCAGCCGGCAGTGCGGGCAGTGCAACGCTCCCAACGACTCAACGCTGCTCACATGTTCGCGACTTGAGTTCGCTATGGAAATGAGCAGCGATTGCTTCTTCTTCTTCTACATCTACTTCTACTACAACTACTGGTTGTTGTTGTTGTTGTTGGAATTCTATTTGTTATACATACATACATACATACATGTGTATGTATGTATATATTTGTTGTTGCTTGTTTTTGCCTTAAATAATACAAACAATTTTTACTTAACTTATTTAAGAGTGAGCACTGAATGAGTTGCGGATTGCTGAAGAGGGTGAAGCAGGGTGGTGAGGGGGAGGGAGAGAGAGACAGAGAGAGAGAGAGAGGGAGAGAGAGAGAGTGAGAGAGAGAGAGAGAGAGAGGGAGAGAGAGATAGAGGAGAGAGTAGGCTCCAATCAGGTTGGCAATTGTAATTGTAATGCATTCAATTTTGTATTGAAATGCATATTGTTTTTTTTTTCATTTTTTTTTTGTGTTTTATGTCAACATCTTATCGTTTACTCTTGTTGCTGTTGTTGTTGCTGTTCGCTTGCAACGTGATTGTCGCCGTCGCCGTCGTCGCTGCTGCAACTTAACATTGATATGATAAAGCTGCCCGCGAATCAGTGATGAACGAAGCGATACCCCGTACACAATTTGAGTTGAATAAGCAAACGAAAGATGAAAATTACTCAGACTGGAAACGAGTTCAAATATTGTATATATAGTCTATATAGCTCTGAATATTTGGTTAGAATTTTGCAAATTACATATGTCAACTCAACTAAGAGATACCATATGTTTTTATTAATAAGAGGGAATTCAGACTAAAAGAGGTACCAAAATGTTTAACTTAACAGTTTTTTATCATACTGCTTCATTTCGAACTTCCCTTTCATATAACTTTCCTTAAGTTTATATAAAAATTTATAAAATAATTTCAAAAAAATGTGAAAATCGTTTTTTGGACCCTTTTCTATAACTAAATACTGTGCATACAGTGGTTGCATGTACTTTTCCGTGTAATTAATATCATAATTCCTGGTAAGAACTGCAATTGACCAAGTTCTAATGGGACTGGAATTATGTATGAGCACTTGAGGAGCGGAACTACCTTGTCTGGGCCCAAAGATAATTGATTTTGTTCAGACATCGTAATCATTATCTTTATGACTGTCTTTATCTATCTAGCAAAAAATTAAAAAAATAACACGAATATTAATAATAATAATAATACCAAATAGAAAGAAAAAGAAACCTTGATCTAATTGCATTTGATAGCCAAGAATTAGCGGCGACTTTATTTAGGTAAATAACTTAAACAAACTTTGTAAACAAATTACTAATATAATTAAATTATAAAAAGTTGTAATACATATTTGCAATCGAAATGCCCCCAACTGAATATGCATAATTCATATTCATTTATATAGCCCCTAAAATAATGATGATGAAATATGCAAATTAATATTAATTTGCAGTGCTGTTATTTACGATACCCTGCAGAGGTGTTTCGAGCGGGAGTTTCGCAATGATATATTATTGCATATATGTATGTGCAACAAAAGATTTATGAATTGTCATAAAAATGTCAACGAATATATTAAAATATTTGAAATACCCTAGATTATTGCATGCTATATAGGGTATTCTTAAGTCGGAGTGACTCTCAGTGTTGTCAACTTATAACTTTGTTATTGTGCACTTTTTGCAATATGTACACATGTATGTATGGATGTATGTATGTATATGTATATACTTGCATTACTGTATGCATATAGAATCGATTCGTTCTTTGTTCTGGCATTTAGAACTGTTAAATCTATTATATAACACTTGAGACTCTGGGATTTCCGAGAACAAACAAACCAATAAACAAGCTGTAAAAACAGCAAGAATTAACAACAACAACAACATCATAAAATAGATAAGCTTATATAAACTAAACAAAACGATCCTTTCGCCAAGAACTTTCTCAAATTGACAAAGTTCCGTTTGGTTACCTTCAAACTACATACATACATATGTATGTACATATCATACTTGGAGACCCGCTGACCCAAATATCTATTCATGAACTCAGACAGCTAACTGATCTTTTGTAAGAATTCTATTCTGTTCTGGCTGCACGAACACAGAATACCTCAAAAAAATAAAAAACAGAAGAAAAAAAACGGCAGCTTAAGTCGAAACTTTCCTATGCCATAGAATCCCAAAATGCTTCGCCCACCCAATTTGACCTCGAAACCGTTGAGTTAATTTTCTGGAGAGTTGTGTGCAACAACGTGAGAGAAATACTGTTTGCCATTACAAAAGCGCTATCACTTCACCAACCCCCCTCCCCACCTCCACCACCACCCGTTTTCCCTCCTCCCCTTCACCCTTATTGTGTGGCCCCAGAGTCGGCGTTACGTTAGCTGGCCATTATTATTATTGTGCGCAACGTCGAACTTCGAACATGTTCGATGGCGACACGTTGCGATGTCGGAGAGCGCAGCTGGAAAAACGTGAGTTAGCCAACGACGGCAAACGTGACAGCAAGTTCGATGAGATATCGGGCTGACTGGCCTACTGAACAGGTGACGACGACGACGACGACCACATTGCGGGCACTGGTGGGGTGGGTTCGGGGTGGACCAAGCAAAGCGAGACTAATAGATTAAGCAATTTAGCCAGTGTATGTAATGCAAGCACGTTGCCGCTGCAAAACAAGAAAAAAGGGCATAGAACGAACGTCCAGGACCAGGTTGGGGTTTGAGTTCGAACGGTGACGGGGTGAGACAGAGAGAAAAGAGATAAAGAGAGTGAGAGAGAGGCTGCTGGTGTTCTGAGAGCGTTAGCAACTTATTACATGACAATCAATTTGGTCACCTGTGCACAGGCAACGTGATGTGAGACAGTGACGTTAATGGCAGTACATATGTATGTAGAACCCCATGCACTTCACATTGTGACCTCCTCACCATCTACAGGCAAAACACACACACAGCACAGTAGATTGTCGATGGCCGCTTGCAGTTTTTTTTTTTTTGGCTGCTCTTCGCAGCAGTTTCAATTTCAAGAGCAGCGACGCCAGCAGCGATGGTTTCGGCGTTGGCGGTGGCGTTGTCTTTGGCCGCGTAATGAGTGCAAATGTGAATGAACTTGCCGCAGACGCACAAGCTCTCTCACACACACACACACACACATACAATCACAAACAATTGCTCAGTCACTCTCACCCTCTGTGTGTTCGTCAGTTCTGCCAAAAAAAAAAAAAAAATGAGAAAAAAAGAGAAAAAAACGTCGAACCGAAAAATCTCGACGAAAACAAAATGTTGGCTTATAACTTTCACGCAGAAGTTGAAAACTGGCGCTTACACACACACACACACACACACACACACGCATGTGAAAGGTGGAGCATGCCCCAAACATACACACAATCGCTGTTAAATTGATATAAACAAAAAACAAAAACAACAACAACAATTGAAAAGTTTAAATTCTAGCTTATCTCTTATAAGTTAATGCATAATTTTGCATTTACTACGTATTTGTATTTATATAATTTGTGTTAAATAAACGCTTGTTATTTGCGTGGTTATCATAAACAAAAACAAATCCACGAAAACAACAAAAATAATAATAATTTATTTGATTTCTTTTTTTTTATCACTCATCGTGTGGAGGGCACTTGAGCAACCATTTGACATAAGCAGAAAGAAAGCAGACGCTCTTGCGGCAATCACAGATTGAGAGCAAACGCACAGCGCAAGAGAAACTGATAACAACACCAACAAAAGCACCTACAAGCATATGTACATACATATCTACATACACACATACATGTACATACATACATATAAAGCGCAGCAGCGCACCCGCTCTAAAGCGTAAAGAAATTTGGGTCTTGCTCTAGTTTTCACAACCAAAGTTCAATGATCGATTGCAAAGCCAAAAAGCTCATGCGTGCATGTGTTTGTCCGAACAGCGCACACAGAAGAAGACAGCAAAACGTGAGAGAGCGGCCGAGCGGGAGAGAGACTGAGCGGATGAGAGGGAGCGCTCTCTTGCGTTGTGCAGAACGAACTTACGCGTCATATGTAGAAACGTCTACGCGCAGACAAAACAGTGCGAGTGAGACGAAGAGGGTGGGACAGATGGGCGGGCGGAGGGACTGAGCTGAAATTGGGGGATGGACGATGGTCAACGCTTTCTGCTTTCTTTTTATCGTGCAACGTTTTGCGTTTTCGTTGTTGCCATTGTTGTTAATGAGTGTGTGTACATACAAACATACGTACATACATATATTAAAGAAATTTGTCATACACACACATGGGCATAATAATTGTGTATGTAATATTTATTTGAGTATTGCTGAAACAATTTTTGATTTCATTTATGACTTTATTTTGCATTCATTTGTTGACTTAATATTAGGTCGTTGCACAAGCAAAATAATATTGCACATAGTATATTATCGTTTCATTATTAATACGTACTATATTATTTCATTTCGTTAAGAAACACAAAACACAAATTAGAATAATGAAAGCAAATGCGACAAAGAAATACATACACATACATACATACATACATACATACAGTTAGACTCTCAGTCAAGTTTCGGCGCCGGCCCCCCGCACAAGAATGGAAAGTCAATGCACGCAGCGGCAGCGACGCAAAGCTTAAAGGCGGCAGCGGCAGCAGCAGCGGCAGCAGCAGCAGCAATTTTAACAATAACAAAAACAGTATGACATGTTTATTGTGTTGCTTTCTTTTCTCGTAACGAAATTATTATTAGAATTTCACATAATGTGTTTTGTGTTTATTTCTATTTTTTGTTGCCATTTCTATTTGTTGCAAATCATTTTTGGCCAGTTTTTGCTGTCCCTTCTCAAGAATGCCGTGTTTCTCAACAGGTGCGAAGAGAGCTGTCAAGTGCAGCTTTATCGTGCTATCTCACTTTACAAGTGACTTATTCGAATAGAAATCTCCGTTGATATGTATACTAATTAAAAGCTCACTTAGTGCATACCTGATTGATCTTAGACTATGTATACATATACAGATACTAAGGGAAGTACAGTGGTGGACATGCAACTGGAAGCAGTTGAAATTTTACACTGCTAGAAATTTCATGTTTGTAACGTGAATTGAATTGCAAAAGCTCTGCCTTAACATGTAACTAGTAGGACTCTTAACTAAAGTGTAATATATGAATAGCTAATAATTTTTAAATTATTTAAAACTTAAATTATCATTTGTTTGATAATAATTAATGAAATCGTTCTTCGACTAGAGCTGTATTTGTCAACAGCTTAACTAAACAAACTCATTTACGTATGTATGCTTATTACGTAACGGAGATAAGACTGTCACACATATTTGGAACTTGGAACTGTTGTTAGTGTACTGCAAACGTAGTTATTGTTATGTACATAGAGTTAATCAGGCCAAATAGTAAACGGTGAAAATGGTACAGAAAGCATACATACATATGTACGTAGCGATAAGCGAGCACAGAGCGGAGCAACAACGACAACGAAAAGACAATGCCAAACAAGTTTTCAGAATTAGGTAAACAGCATTATTAAAGACACATTTCGAGACCATAATACCGTTATGGCCACAGTGAGAACAAGAACCGTAAGCGACGACGATCAATGGGTCGCAACAGTCACAAACGTAGCGAAAAGGAAAGAGAAGCGACGAGACGAGACGAGACGCGTCGCTCGCAAGAGTTTTCGTCTTATGTAATCAATTACAATAAGAACGATAATAAAGAAAGCAACACACACACACAAACACACACATACAAAAAGTGCTGAGCCCAATGCTCGCGAGCTGCGGTCGTGTTCTTTACTTTCTCCGTCGAAGTAGGCCGACAGAGCACGATTAACAAACACAAACACAAACACATCATGTAATTACGAAACTTTCACGCAAGACACTCACACACACACACACAGCGCCACATACGAATGTAAGTGAGTGCGACGTCGTCTCTTTTGTTCTCTCTCTCTCTCTCTGGCACTCTTAACGTGAACGTTCTGTCGCTGCAACGTTTAAATTTTTTTTTCGAAGCTTTTCGTCTTTCGTTTCCAGTTTAGAATTGGGTCAAATAACGGATTTGTGTATTTGCCTTGCGTGGCAGCAGCAGCAGCAACACTCACTCACTCACTCAATCACACAGAAAGCACACACACACACACACATGTAAACAGAAAGAAACTTCTGCTGCTGCTGCGGCAAGATCAGCTCAAGAACGTAACGTATCAAAGCTCCAAAGCTGCGTCATCACTCACGGCTATCCGTCTTCGCCTGCGTCTGCTGCTCCTCTCTTTACAGCACAGAAACCGAATTTCAAATTCAGAGCGCAAGAAAACCGGTTGAAGTTGAAGTTCGTCTTGTCTGACGATTGAGAGTTGCCAGCGCTTACATACGTTTACGTTTGGCTCGGCTCACCTAGTGCCCGGCATTGCCGCAGTCGACGTCGCTGCTTGCGCTTGCGCCTGCGTCTCTCTCTCTCTTTCCGAATTCTCTCGCTGTCTTTGGCTTTCATGCAGGTTGCGGCTCAAACATGCTGCATTCGCTTTTGAGCTTTGCTTCGTATGTTTACAGGTAAGCATAAATATGATTGTGTGCGTGTGTGTGTGTGTATGTTTGTGTTTGGCTTGTTCTACATTTCAACTCTCCAATGCGGTGAAAATAATAATCATGCTGAACGCGTCGCCAGCGAAGAAAAGAGACAGCAATTCAAACGCAACTCACACCGGTTTAGAACGTTCACTCACGCCCGCCCAAAGCTCTTTGCCCATTACAGCGAGCGGTGTTGTTGTTGCTGTTGTTGTTATAAAGATCTTCTGTTTCAGTTTTATTGCTTAAGAAGAGAAAGTGTTACGCCAATTGATTGTTTAATTAATTTTCCTTCTTTTGCTGCTCGTCAGCGAATAGAAGCAAATGTACAAACACAACTACATGTACATACATATGTACATCCAAGTGTTTGTATGTGAGCGGTGTCAATAACCACAGGCAAAAAAAGAAGAAGAAGCAACAGTAGAGGTAGAAGAAGAAGCAGAGCGAGGCTAGAGTAAAAGTTTTGCACAATGCGCTTCATTTATCGTTCATTTGACAAACATCTAGCTGCTCTACTCTACTCTACTCTACTCTACTCTACTGTACTCTGCCCTTCTCTGCGCTTCTCATGCTTCTACGATCGTTAGTTTGCTTTCGCGCTTGACTTTGGCTTTTCACTTGGCAGCCGACTTCATTCTTTGCAATTGTGTCTCCCCATCAGTCGCCACCGCCCCTCTGTCCCACCATCTGTATGGCTTGTCTATTGGCTAATGTGTCAACTGTACGCCGAACTAACCGTATGAATTATGCATTTCAGCAACTGAAACTTTCCAAATTGTTTTCATTGCTGCTGTTGCTGTCACTTGGCTATTTAACTAATTGTTTTCCTGTTGCTTCTGCACATACTCTTACTATATTATCATAGAGATTGTTATATTTTGTGGATATTTATAAATGTATTCTTATAGGAAATTGCAGTCATATAGGGGCTACATTATATAATACAGAAAAAGATAAGATGGCGTATCCCATTTTTTATGTGCATGTAGAAGAACAAATTATACTGGATTCGAATCGCAATCATCGTTGCCAAACAAAGAGCCATTTTACGATACCTCCACTTACAACACAGATAGCGGGCAAAAAGGAAGAGCGAGAGCGAGAGTAAGAGAACAAAGCTCCCCCCCCTCCACCCGCTCTCACTCAATCACTTCGTTTGCTGTGATCGCAGCGGATGTTGCGATTATTACGAAATAAACGAAGAATAAGAATAAGAAATGCGCAGCAGAAGCAACGAAAACGAAATGCATATGAAGAGAACGAACACACATACATATACATACATGGGAATATATACTATGTATGTACATATTGGTACATAGCATTGCTAGAACGGGTAGACGAAACCACGAATTGTACATATTATCCCTTTTATAGGAGAAAATGCCAACGGCGCAGGCAACTCGCGCCCCGCACTCAGCACGAATTCTTCAGAAAAGCTAAATTTAGAGCAGCACCAACAACAACAACAACAACAACGAATGCAGCAGCGGCAGCAACGCCGGCAGATGATGGGGCAGCGGCGTCGACGACTACGATCCCCAATCAGTCGTAATCCCCGCCAAGCAGTAGGTTGATTGGTCATTCAATAAACCAGAAAGCATTCCCGCTCTCTCTCTCTCTCTCTCTCTCACTCTCTGTGTCAGATAATCCTCTCGCCTCTCTCATTCTCGATACACGTCTCCTTCGTTCTTCGCTCTGTTTAACAATTTGCGCAGTTGCAGCCGAAAACAATAACAAAAACAAATAGAATACGATAATAAAGTGAAGTTGTTGCTTTTTGTTTGTTTTTTTTTGTGCTGCTTCTAAAACTTGAACTTTTTGCGGGCGTTTATTATACATACATACATACATGCATATGAACACATTTAGTTGAACTTTTGCCATCGTGGCAATGACCCCCCGACACAACACTCCCCCTACCCTAACGCTAATCAGAGTTCGAATTCGACTTCGAATGCGAGTTCGACATCGGTACTAAGTTCGAAAGCAAGAGCCTATGCAAACGAATGTTGTGCAAGGTAAAGGAAAAACCAAGAACAACGTTGAGTCGTCGTCGTCGTCGTCGTCGTCGTCGTACGCAAATACAAATCAAAGTCAAACAACAATAAGGCGAATAATGTTAATATGCTTTGATGACTAATTATAGTGCCGGCCTTACATAAGGCGGCATTTATTTCATTATATAATTGTAGAGGCATATAACAATCAACCAAAAAGGCGGCAATACTTTAGTTTTATTTTTGTCTCCCTCTTTTCCTTTTTGCCGTCGATCTTATTGGAAACAGATACACATGTGCACACACTGTCCTGCACACACACACACACACTCGCATACATACATACCTACAAACAAACATTTTTATGCCTTGACGCCATGAGCAAACTGAGCGAACGAACGAACGACTGATTTGTTCAGCCTTGAACTTCTCATTGGAGTGCATTAACTCTGCGCAGCCGAGCGCACATACATACGCACAAAAACGAGACACATACACAGCAAAAGCAGCAGCAGTAGCAGCAGCAGCAGCAGCAGCAGCAGCAGCAGCAGAGAGACAGCGGCAGAACAGAACTTTTTTTTTGCGCTCAGCTATGCCTTGGCCTGCATGTGTGTGTGTGTTTGTGTTTGTGTGAGAGTGCCAGAGAGAGGGCGAGCAAGAATTTTGCGTTCTGGCTGCATTTCTGTCTGTCCGTCTGATCTGTTTGTAGGCTGTTGTTGCTGCTTTATGTAATCAAGATTCTAGAATGCGCTCTCCTCACACTCATGCAATTAATTGATGTAAATACATAAATATACGTTAATATGTATGTATGTATGTGTGCACATACATAATTTTGTATTTATAGTAGAGTTCTTAGTACAGCACATAAGGGATCAAATGCACACATACAAACATACATATGTATGTATACGCTGCCAACAGGATTGTATTACATAAGCGGTGGTCAACAAAGCGATAAGTTTCAGCTTTATATAACATATTATAAAATATGCATATGTATGTATGTATGTACATACATATGTATGCCAGTATGAGTGCAGCTGTTTGTAAATATATGTGGGCGTGGTGGAATTATGCATACATACATATGTATGTACTATGTACATACATACGCATGTAGGTATGTCCATGTCGATTCTACTTCAACTCTCTCTTTTTTTCTTTCTCTCCTTTGTTGCGGCTCTCTGCAAATACACACACACACAGTGACAACCGCATAGGCGCAGCATTTTGAACCTTCCAGGCGCTGGCCTTGAACCTACTGCCGATCGGGCACAACGACAGCGACAGCGAACGAGACTGTGACTACGGCTAAACAGATATCCAACACCAACACCGACACACACACAGACACACACTCACACATGCGTTGAGTGGGGAGTAATACAAAGACGAAGAAATAAAGGCAACAACAGCAGCAACGCCGTCAATTCATTTTGTTCTTTGTGACGGGATCTGGATCTGGGCTTGGCCAGTTGCAGTTTCTTTTTTATTTTTTTCATTTTCTGCCAATTCACATACATACGCACACAGACACCCACACACCCACATATGTACGTATACACTAATACGCTTACATGGTTGTATTTGCGTTTCGTTTTCGCATTTCGAATTTGCCTGACCCCACACAACATTGCACATGTTCTGACGCAAGGCCTTGAGATTGTTTCATTCTGTTTCACCATCTGCTTGCATTCATACATACATACATATACATTTGTATGTATTTATGTAAATACAAACCCGTATTTAAGTGCGTTGCAATTAAGTGTCAATAAGAATTAGAATTAATCTATGCGTACATGATGTAATACCGATAGTTATCGATATTGCATTGAAAATGGCTGACGTAAGACCGATAGCACTCGATAACATTTATACGATAAATCTAATGTGTCATCAGCATTGCATGGTGTCGAAATTTCTTATTCTTGCATCGCAACAATTCAATTGTCTCTCTCTCTCTCTCTCTCTCTCTCTCTCTCTCTCTCTCTCTCTCTCTCTCTCTCTCTCTCTCTCTCTCTCTCTCTATGTGTGCTTGTGTGTGTTTTTGTGCAAATGTGTTGAGTTGATTGAGAAACAAAGGAAACAATTTTGTGCTGCAATGTGATGGCCACCAACGCGACATTGCAGCGATATTGTTGTCGTTGTAGTTGTTGTTAAGTCCAACGACTTCCGCGTGTGAGAATTGCGTGTAATCGCAAATCAAATGACGCTGTCAACGTCGCTGTCGCTGTCTCTGTCGCTGTCGGCGCCGGCGTCGTCTGGGGCGCACTTGTGTTTAGTGTTTGCATTAAGCTTTTATCTGAGGCAGCAGCAGGAAAACTTTTTAAAGTTCATGAATGAATGAAAGCCGTAATGCGATCAGTATCAAACAAAAGTCGAATTCAGAGGACAAACAACTTGAAAATTTATACAAAAACAAAGCAGCAACAACTACTGCAACAAAACAACTTTGCTGCCGCCTCAAAGTCATGACTCAGTGTTAGCAAAGAGAAGACAGCGAGTGTGAGAGAGAGAGTGGAAGAGAGTGTATGTATGTCTGTCTGCGTGTCTGAGCAGACTGGACGCAGCGAGAGAGGAAGCACAGCGTGAAACAGTTATTTAAGAAGCTTGCGGAACACGACAAAGTCAACTATGAAAATGTAAGTAAATTGAGAATAAAGGATAATAATGAATTTTGAAATGCATGCAAATGCATATGTATAAATATACATTGTGTATATAAAGAGTCTGTACTTAATTAAATAATATTTTACCTGTTTCAGTATTTTTTTTAACACGCCTGTTTTTTTGCTTGATGAGAATATGGGGGCGTGATCAATTGCATGTTAAGATATACACCAACATATATACATACATATATACAAAATTGTTTTATTTATTTCCTGCACAAATTTAGTTAACACTTGTTCACTAATTACACCGAAATTAACAAAGGCAGGCGTGTTATAAGAATTGTCAGCGAAATTGAAACTGCCGTCGATTCCTGCGGCAGCGACGACGCCTTCGTGCTCTCTGTTCTAAGAGAGCGAGGGAATTCTAGCTCAAAGCCGCTCTTGGCAGATCAATTATCTGCATACAGCATATTTACATACACACAAACACACACACACAAACAGTTATATGTCCATACATGCATGTGCAACATGATTCAATTGGACAGCAGCAAAGCAACTGCAGTCTCGAACTCAAACGACGTCGAACATGTTGCAACGGACGTGGTTCGATTGAAGCGGTCGCAGCTGCGAGCCGACCCAGTTTCATTATTTGTTGCCGTTGCTTTTTGCTGTTGGTAATTTTATGTTGGCATTTGTTGTTGTTGTTGTTGTTGTTGTTGGTATTGGTGTTGCTATTGTAGTTGTAGTTTCTTGTTGCTGTCCCCATCTCATCGGTTGGTGTTTAGTGTTCTTTAACGGAGGCCCGCTTTCTCTTTTTATTTTGGCCAAGTCAATTGATATGCTGCGCTATGTTTGAATGGCATAGTCTCCGACTTCTTTATGCGGCCACACAATATTACGTTCTCATTTCTTGGCCCAAACACGATCACGATCTCTGCTCTTGCCATTCATTTGCATCTCTACAACATACATACATACATATTTATACATATATGTATATATAGATATATTGTAAATTTATTTGTTTGTATGTATAATTTTTATTATATTATCATCAATTTTGTAATTGATGAGCCCACAACCACAACTGTGACTCAGCTGAAAAGATTGTTGAACTGTCCCACACTCTTCTCCTGTCTCTGTCTTGCCCTCAACAGCTTTATCCAATTCCAGCCACAACTATGTGCTATGTGCATCTCTTTCTCTCTCTCTCTCCATCTCTTGCTCTTCTTGTTCGTCCTTTTTGCTGTTGCCCACTTGGAAGCTAAACTTTCAAGGTTAAGCTTGTGAGCGTCGAGCAATGACATTTGGGCTGCCTGAGGAGGCATTGCCCGTAGCATTGCACAGTGTCGCAAATGTCAAATATATACAATTTATATTTTATCATTATTCATTCTATTAAACTGTCATGCATATACTTACTTAGCTGTTATTTGCTCCATAGCTGTAATATTATTGAAAATATTTGACGTTTGCCGTGTTTCAATAAGTTGCGTACCACTGTGCTTGGTATGCATCCCTCACAACCCTCTCGCTCTCTCACTGTCGTCTGCTCAACGTCTGCTCGTCTGCTCCTTATTGCTCACGTTCGCATTCTCAGGATGCAGGCAACGCTTCGCTTGCTTTACTCAAGTTTATGCCGCTATCTATCCTATGTACATACGTATACATACATATGTATATACATGTGTATATATGAGAGAGGACGTCTTGCGTCGATTACTAATACAGGCATACCAATTTAAATATTTACATGTGTCTGTGGCAAGCAGTGCAGACGTGTCTGCGCTTCTAATATGCCAAGCAGTGCTAAATGACAAGCAGTGCAGTCTGGCAAACTTTAAACAGCTTTATATAAAATTATGTCTGCCTCTCTTTTGCATATGTATATGTACATGTGTATATAGTGCTGGGAAAGGAACGGCAGGAAGAAGCATTGCCGACAATGTCGTCCTATCTGTCTCTCTGCCTTCTTCCCTATCCGTCTGGTTTACGGGTCCTTTAATATGATTTTCATCATTGTTGGTGGTGTTGTTGTTGTTGTTGCTGTTGTTGTTGTGGTTTGCTCGTTGTCCGCCCTGTGCTCAGTGAAAGGGAAAGGTTATTAGACTTGGCCCAGACATTGGCCGCGGCTGCTCCTTATTGTTATAATAACCTTTCACTTCTGAGTGTGTGTGTGTGGGAGCTTTTTTTAAGGGGCAGAGTTGTGTTTGTGGCTTGGCTGCTTCGGCAGGAAGCAGCGTCCTTTGGTTTGAGTTCGGTTCATCAGACGGCCAACGTATTGAGGCCGGTGTCCTTAGTGCCTCAGGCGATTTGCAAAAATGTTGAATGCCGACGAACTCTTCGGGCATTACGAAAGCAACAACAGTGAGTGTTTATGTAGGATATACTATGTTGCGTAGGATACGCGTCGCTTTTGCCTTGCCTCGCCCATTTTGGGCATTGACACGACGCGAGTGGCAAGTGCAAGGACTTGTGCTGCTGCTGCTGCGGTCAACAGTCTTGCTCCCTCTCTCTGTCATAATTTCAAGGATAATGGTCGTTGCCATCAATTCGCTGTAGTTGTACTTTCTAGAAAGCTTCTTATGTTCATCTACAATATGTTATCCGAATAAATATCTATAATATCGAAAAGTAGTATCGTTTGTTATACTCTAGCTAGATTCTAAGTTAAATTGCATCAAAATAGGCATGAAAATATCTTTACAAACATAGACAACCACTTAAGTATATTGTTACCACTCAATATTTGCTCTATTGATGTTAATTTCATCATTTCTAAGCAATTTCATGACAAATATGCTAGATCTAGCCTTAAATACGTTAAACTGCCAACACTGTTTCATCCTGATAACTTATCGATTCTTCCGCAACAATATGTGTTATCGATGTCATATCGATAGTTTTCGAATGGTAAAAGTGTGTCTCTACGAAATCTAGTTTATTGCGCGGGTGGAGAGAAGACGCACACACACACACACTAAAACACACATGCAGTGTATATGTATGTGCATAAAAAAGAAAATCTGCAATATTCAGCGCGAAAAACTTTCTAATGCAAGTTTAGCAATAACAACCAGCGTGCAACGTGCAACATGCTGCAGCTGCAACTGCAACTACAGCTACAGCTACAATTGCGGCTTAACGGATGTGGATCGCAGCAGCCACATAATGTGTGCCAAATGCAACAGGCAACAACAACAACAACAACAACAACAACAACAATAACAACAAACTGCAAAACAAGTAAAAGCTCTAATAAGTTAAACAAAAGCTCGACTTTAAGATACCCTATAAATTGCAAAGATCCATATGTTAAGACAAGATCAACACTGTTGTTCAGTAGACTTGCTGTTGCTGCTTAGCACAGCATACCCTATGCAGGGTCTAGGGTATATCAGCTAGCTTAGATAGCTTAGAGTGTATGCAAGAAAAGCAGAAAATTTCACCAAATGGCGCTTTTCACTGCAAATTACTTAACTATTTTCCCCAGTTTTCGCGTTGCCATTGAGGCATGCCACAAAACGCTGGCAATAGTGATGATGATGATGATCATAATGATGATGATGATGACGACGTAGGGGAAGGGGAAGCAAAATGCACATAACTTGGTCATGACCATCAAAATGGCCAACAGCGAATGCAAGTATAGGCCAAGATTGCCACTTAACAGGTAATACGCGAGCATTTTCCAGACTTTTCCTACATTTATGTGAAATTGTGAATGCAAATTTAAATTGAAATGCAACTCTAGGAAAATTAGACAATATGTTAATTTCAATTTACGAAAAGTTTTTAAATATATATAGAATGCGTTAAATATAATAGAATTTAATAGAATATTTGAGGGAAAATTAATAACTGCAGGAAGAATTCTTCAGGAATATAACAGTTGTATTTTTATTTAAAAAAACCTTTAAGTCAAATATTGAATATAAAAATTAAAACAGAACAGTTTATTATTATAAAGAACTTTATGATCAACACTACAGAAATATCAAAATAGAGTAGCTTACAATAACATGCAATTTATTTTTTTGTAAAATGATCTTGGAGTAACTTATTTTGATGTTTTACAATCTTATAATATAGTTAAAGAATATAGTTATAGTTTAAAGAAACTATCCAAATTTCATGAATATCGGATGATTTTTGGCAAAGTTATGGCAACTCAAAGTTGGAAACTAGCTTCTATTAAGAAAATGCCAATTTTGAGTCACTTTTTGACACATTTTTGGCCATATCTCAGTAAATACTCATCAGAAACACCTCAAATAAAAAGCAAAATGCTAGTTAAGAGTCCTAGAATCGATCAGAGTCACAAAATCGGGATTAAAATTTTTTTGGATTTTTGATGATTTTGTCAAGGGGTTAGTATGGAAAATCGGTCAAAAAAGTCGAAAAATTTAAAATGGCATTTTTTAGAAAACTTTTAATGCAGAATTAAACTGATATGAAAACCATTTCCAAAAAGTCTAATTTCATGAGAATCGGATGATTTTTGGCAAAGTTATGGCAACTCAAAGTTGGAAACTAGCTCCTATTACGAAAATGCCAAATTTGAGTCACTTTTGACACATTTTTGACCATATCTCAGTAAATACTCATCAGAAACACCTCAAATAAAAAGCAAAATGCTAGTTAAGAGTCCTAGAATCGATCAGAGTCAAAAAAAAATTGGGGTTTTAAATTTTTGATTTTCGATGATTTTGTCAAGGGGTTAGTATGGAAAATCGGTCAAAAGAGTCGAAAAATTTAAAATGGCAATTTTTAGAAAACTTTTGATGCAGAATTAAACTGATATGAAAACCATTTCCAAAAAGTCAAATTTCATGAGAATCGGATGATTTTTGGCAAAGTTATGGCAACTCAAAGTTGGAAACTAGCTTCTATTACGAAAATGCCAATTTTGAGTCACTTTTTGACACATTTTTGGCCATATTTCGGTAAATACTGATCAGAAACACCTCAAATAAAAAGCAAAATGCTAGTTAAGAGTCCTAGAATCGATAAGAAACAAAAAATCGGGGTTAAAATTTTTTTGGATTATTGATGATTTTGTCAAGGGCAAGTATGGAAAATCGGTCAAAAAAGTTGAAAAATTTAAAATGGCATTTTTTAGAAAACTTTTGATGCAGAATTAAACTGATATCAAAACCATTTCCAAAAAGTCAAATTTCATGAAAATCGGATGATTTTTGGCAAAGTTATGGCTACTCAAAGTTTGAAACTAGCTCCTATTACAAAAATGCCAATTTTGAGTCATTTTTTGACACATTTTTGGCCATATTTCGGTAAATACTCATCAGAAACACCTCAAATAAAAAGCAAAATGCTAGTTAAGAGTCCTAGAATCGATCAGAGTCCAAAAAAATTGGGGTTTTAAATTTTTGATTTTCGATGATTTTGTCAAGGGGTTAGTATGGAAAATCGGTCAAAAGAGTCGAAAAATTTAAAATGGCAATTTTTAGAAAACTTTTGATGCAGAATTAAACTGATATGAAAACCATTTCCAAAATGCAAAATTTCATGAAAATCGGATGATTTTTGGCAAAGTTATGGCTACTCAAAGTTGGAAACTAGCTTCTATTACGAAAATGCCAATTTTGAGTCACTTTTTGATACATTTTTGGCCATATTTCGGTAAATACTCATCAGAAACACCTCAAATAAAAAGCTAAATGCTAGTTAAGAGTCCTAGAATCGATAAGAAACAAAAAATCGGGGTTAAAATTTTTTTGGATTTTCATGATTTTGTCAAGGGGTTAGTATGGAAAATCGGTCAAAAAAGTCGAAAAATTTAAAATGGCATTTTTTAGAAAACTTTTAATGCAGAATTAAACTGATATGAAAACCATTTCCAAAAAGTCAAATTTCATGAAAATCGGATGATTTTTGGCAAAGTTATGGCAACTCAAAGTTGGAAACTAGCTTCTATTACGAAAATGTCGAATTTGAGTCACAACTAAGATTTAATAAATGTAAGGTGAATCAAAAAGGGATAAAATAATCAAATTAGTTAAATTAAGTAAGGAAACAATACTGAATACAAAATAAATATGTATAAACATTGTATTTAAGAATCAAAACAAAATTAAGTTAAATTAATTAAATTTTATTATTTAATAGAAAAATTATAAAATTATATTATAAAATTGGATAAAATTATAATATAAGTATAATTATTTAAATTAAAAATAAAAATTAAATGTATATTTAAATTAGAAATAAATGACACCTAAATAAGTTTAGATTCATTTAATTTTCAAATTATAGTAATTAAAAGAAAACGTATTAGAAATATAAATTATAAATCTGAGGTGAATTAAAAAAGGTGTCATTTTTTAATATAAGTTAAATTAACTTAATTTACAACATATATATGTTACTTTAATTAGAAAAGATTGAAGCAAATAAATGAATAAAATATAAATGAATATAACGTCTATTTATTTCAAAATTTGGGAGGTCGAAAATTTCGGAATTTCATTTCCAAAATCTCCCAAAATACCAGGCGAACAGAAATGCTCAGCAAGTAACTTGCTCAATTCGGTAACACGTGTTTAGTTGAATGTGCATTGCACAATAGCTAAGCACGTGTGCGGATGTTTGTGTAACTCTTTGTTTACATGCTCTCTGGTAAGTATACCTACCTCTCTCAGATGTGTGAGAGTCACTCTCAGAGCGACTGTCAATACATGTTCGGTTGAATGTGTATTGCCACCAAGAAAATTTCAGTTACTTTTTGCTGATTTCTGTTTGCCTGGTATTTTCTGCGAAATTTCGTTTAAAATTTGATCGATTTTAAGAATTTGTTTCATGAAAAAAATTTTTCTTGGCTGCAAAATTTACATTTTTATTTCTCAAAATCGCCCAAAATACCAGGTGAACAGAAATGCTCAGCAAGTAACTTGCTCAATTCGGCAACACGTGTTTAGTTGAATGTGCATTGCACAATAGCTAAGCACGTGTGCGGATGTTTGTGTAACTCTTTGTTTACATGCTCCTTGGTAAGTATACCTACCTCTCTCAGATGTGTGAGAGTCACTCTCAGAGCGACTGTCAATACACGTTCGGTTGAATGTGTAATGCCACCAAGAAATTTTCAGTTACTTTCTGCTGGTTTCTGTTCGCCTGGTATTTTCTGCGAAATTTCGTTTATAATTTGATAGATTTCATGACTTCATTTCATATTTAATTATTTTGATAGGCCAAAAAATTGCAATTTTTGTTTTCGAAATCTCCTAAAATACCAGGCAATCAGAAATCAGCAACAAGTAACTTGTTCAAACCAAAACCCTAAAAGTATGCAACAATAAATTTATTCGTCTTGCATAAAATTTATTTTGAACTTGCAGCTTAAAAGTATGCTATGTATTTTCACAGCGAGTTTTTTAGTTACTTGCTGCTGATTTCTGTTCGCCTGGTATTTTTGGCGATTTTGGAAATTTAATTCCGAATTTTTCGACCTCCCAAATTTTGAAATAAATAGACATTTGATTCATTTTAATTTTATTCAATTTATTCATTTCAACATTATCTAATTAAATTTAATTAAATTATATACATATTTTTTTTGAAAATTAAGTTAATTTAACTTATTTTAGATTTATCAAATAAATAAATTTACCCCTTTTTTATTCTCCTCAGATTTAGAATTTATATTTTTAATATCTTTTCTTTTAAAAATATAATTTCATAATTAAATGAATTTAACTTAGTTTAAGTATTATTTATTTCTAATTTTAATATACATTTTAATTTTTATTATTTTTTAATTTAATGAATTAAAGTTATTTTTTAAATTTTACCCATCTTTATTATAAATAAGTTTAAAATTTCGTCTATTAAATACTAAAATTTTATTAATTTAGCTTAATTTTGTTTTGTTTCCCAAATGCAATGTCTATGGACATTTAATTTATAATCAGATTTGTTTAATTAAATAATTTATCTTATTTGATTATTTTACCCCTTTTTTGATTCGCCTCAGATTTGTAATTTATATTTTTAACATATTTTCTATTAAATATTATAATTTTAAAATTAAATGAATTTACTTACGTGTTATTTACTTAAAATTTTAATATATATATAATTTTTATTATTTTTTAATTTAATCAATTATACTTATACTGTAATTTTATAATTTTTAAATATTTTCTATTAAATACTAAAACATCATTCAACTCAGATTTATAATTTAAATTTTTTAACATATTATCTTTTAATTCTATAATTCACATAGTATTTCTTATTTTTCAAAATTAATTGAAATTAACTTTATTTAAGTGTTACTTTTTTCTAATATTATTGGTAATTATGAGTTCTAGATCTCAAAGTTGGAAAATGTCAAACTCTTTGACACATTTTTGGCCATATCTCAGTAAATATTAATTATAAACACCTCAAATAGAAGGCGAAATACTAGTTAGAATCGACACAAGTCTAAAAATTGGGATCGAAAATGCTTTAAGTTTTCATGATATTGTGCAGAAGCGGTTCATAAAATTGAGAAATCGAATTTTGTATCTCAATATTTGCTCAATGCAAATCTTAATTTAAAAAGTTTTGAAATTTTTCAGTATTTCAATATATCAACAAAATTTCCTGGACTTCTTTAATGCGTTGCAAGTTTTAAATTTCTGTTTTTCTATTCGAAAAAACTTCTGAAGTTTCGAAAACTATCTTTTATTTATATTGTTAAAATTTCTATAGATGAAGTATTTAAATCCATTCTAATTGTCAATTACCACGAATAATTCAATCAAGGGCTTATTTAGGGAAAATGGTGAGAAAAAGAAAATGGAAAATGTTGGAAAATGTATGAAAACAAACAAAAAATAGAAAAATACGAAATAATGAAAAACGTTGAATCATTTAATTGAAATCTCTTGTTGATCGCTGCTGACAGTTGTGGCACGGTTTCAAAGTCACATCACGCTGGATTAACATTAAACAAAAAAAAAAAAAAAACTAAACCCTATAGAGATGTCTATGGGTCACATACACTTACACATGCAACATGCAACATGCCACATGCAACACACATACGTTTGCATATATCTGGACAGACTCATAACAAATTCATTTGTCACTGAAATTGAGGCCTAATCGTTTGCCAAACGTGCGCAGCGCGCAACGTGCCACAAACTGGGGCACACTCATTAATGCATGCATGCAACAAATGTATAACTGTGTGTGTGTGTGCTGCAATTGCAATCAAAGTTGACGTCAAAGCCGACATACAAAAAAATAGAAAGTTTTTTGCTGCCCGCCTGCCTGTTGCAGTGGCTGTTGCAGTTGCAGTTGCAGTTGTTGCGATTTTCTCTTTGCCATTTGATTAAATAAAATATTGTGTAAAAGTCGCCAACTTTCCAACTGCAACAACGACGTCGGCATCGGCATCGGCTTCTAACTCGGTTACGGTTACTAGAAGCACAATAATAATTACATTTGTGTCCCACTTTACTTTCACTTGGCGATAGAGCCGCAAGCACGGCAACTGCAACGTGCAACAGCAACAGTCGCTGCAATTGTTGCTTGCAACTTGCAACAATGCGCAACTGCAATAAGTGACGTTGGCAGCGCTGTCGACTTTGACTTTGTGTTTTCTGCGTCTCTCTATCTATAGTCGATAGTTTTGTTGTTGCCCATGCTGCGCCTGTTGTGTGTTGCATGAAAAGTTGCAACTTTTTCCAGTCGTGAAAATTGTTTACCGTTTGGCAAGAGGCAAAAAGGAAAAGTGGGTCAAGCGCAGCAATAGCAACAGCAACAGCGACAGCATACGATTGTGTTACTTGTTGCATGCAGCATGTGGCACTTACTTGACAATTTGCAACGAGGCAACAACAATAGCTATAACTGCATATAGGTCAAACCCCACACCATGATCGATTTTTCCATCGAATTTCTCTTTTTTCTCGTGTTTGTTTTATTCTCTAACATTTTAAAGTTAATTATAATGCTTAAAACTATTTTACTCGATTTTGTTTATACATATACATTTCTCTTGCTCTCTTCCTCTTTAGCCTGCGCTGTACATTAAGAAATTTCACGATATCATATATTATATATGGTTTTGTTTTTAACTCGAATTTGTTTTATGCATATTTACATGGTCCATTTGAAGAGTCGGGAAATAATTGTCAAAAATAGATTAGAAATTGTTTTAAATCGACTATTTAGTTATTTAATAACAAATATTAGTTAGTATTTTTAGTTAACAATCGATTTCAAATTGCAGAAAGTTATTGGCCATTGTTGACTAGTCTTGGCCAACTTCTATAACTTCATTATTTTTCAACTTTGACGCATTTTTCGAATTTTTGGAAAAAAATAGAAATATTCTTGCTTTGATCTGGGATATATCAAGTATTTGATATTTAGAACACTTTCGAAATTGCTTTCAGAAATTTGAACTAACTTATGTTTGTAGCTTACAGTTGAAATTAAATAGCTGACAGAAATAATGATTGATAACTGAAAATGAAAATTTTTAAAAACTTTGAACTTATTCTTAGGAATTTCTAATTTGACAGAGAACGTTCTCGATAACTTGTCCGCCATAAAGTAACCGTTTTGTATAGAATTGATATTCAAACAAATTAAGAACATACAATATAGAATAGTTAAGAACCCTTAACTGTCCGTCTTCTATCTACCGTAATCATATTTTCTCCTGCTGTTTACAAACTTATATAGTTCCTTTGTTTTTCTCTAGAGCCGCTTGTTTTTTTTTTGTTATCGTCTATGCAATATATTGGATAGCGTGCGTATCTGTTTTTGTAGCTCGGATTCCATGCGGTAGCATTCCTCCTCCAGAATCTTGCGCATGGGTTGCAATTTTGGCAACTTATCCGGCTGCATGTTAAGCAGGTCCGCAAAGAACTTGGACCAGACATGTTTCTTGAGATAACGCGGCAGTTTCTGTCGGATCTCCCAGCCGGCTGGCCGCTTCTGTGGCTGCATGTACTCCCCGAAGAGCATCACATGGACCGTGCTGGCAATGCAGAAGAGGTCCGTTTCATAGGACCAGGGGCGACCCTCTTGCATTTCGATGCAGGTGAAGCCATCCGTCTGTATGACTTTGCGGAACTTGGTGTGCTCGGGGTCTGGGAACAGGGACATGTCAATGGCGCATCCGAAGTCGATGAGACGCAACGATGGCTCGACTGCATCCACGCTGGGCACACGCATCAGCAGGAAGTTATCCGGCTTAATGTCCGCATGTATGATGCCCTGTCGATGCAGATGGTCGACGATATTGCAGATCTGTGCCGAGAAATGCATCACCAGGGATTCGTGCATCACTTTGGTAGTCGCCTGACGTATCTTGTTGTTGATGTCCAGTAGTGAGCCAAATGGTGAGAACTCGGTGGCTATCAGGCTGGCATTGGGCGCGATAATCGCCGTGGAGATGTCCATCAGGCCGGGGAGGACCTCCGGCTCCTGCACACGTCGCAGAACCTGCAGCGAAAGCAAAACAATTTTAAGTCTCCACTCAAAAAACGAACTCTCCACTCGTTGAACTTACCTGATCGCAGATGTAGATCTCCCAGGTATTTGGGGGCTTCTGGTACTTGAGTGCCACCACATTGCCGGTGCGTGTATCCGTGGCCTTGTAAACGGAGCCATATGATCCGCGACCCACCTCCTTGTCAATGTTGAACTGCACGCTCTCCAGGACGTTCAGAGTACGCGTATTGGAGATTTTTGGCAGTGGCGTTTGCACAATTTTATAACTGGCATGGGCATCATCATCTCCAGGGAAGTTGAGCTTGGCGAGGAAGGCGCGACAGAGTTCGCTATTGAAGGGATCGATTGCCTCTTTGGCCATATGCCGGGCAATTGTTTCCAGCGCCTTGGACAAGCGTCGCTCCTGCGCCTCCGCATCGTGCTGTGTGGCAAAATACGAGTTCTCCTGGAACGTGGAGAAATCACTGAGAGTTGTGCGCGTCGTGGACATATTGTTGCTCGTATTGTTGTTGTTGTTGTTGTGCATCTGGAACTTTCGAATCGTTTGATTGGCGTTGCTGGGCACATGTGACCCATCACGGAAGTTGAGCCTATCGACAGCCAGAGCCAGGGAGCTGTTGGAGTTATCCAATCCCCCTGCACTGGAGAACGAGAAGTTCGCATTGTCATTGAAGGTAGCGTTGTGTATGGGAGGCGGCACCACCACAGTGGCTTCGCTGGCTGCTCCGACCTCATTGGCCGGCAGCTGGTCCGCAACGGAACAGGACGAGTTGCTGTTGCTGCCAAAATCTGTTTGGAATTTGTTAAGTTTGGCTTTGACCCGCGCCCGCCGATGGTCACTGGCGGCGGCGGCACTCTTTGGCGTCGATGTCTGGCCCAGCATATACGGATGGAAGTGATGACCGCCGCCATTGCGCTGTCGTTGCACTGTCGACCCACTGACACTGCCAGACCAATCCTGCGGTGTCGGCGTCACCACGGGTGATGCAACCACTGCTGGAGGCGTCGCCGGCGTTGGCGCTGGAACTGGCTGCTGATGATGCTGTTGCTGTTGCTGCTGCTGGTGGTGATGATGATGATGATGATAAATGCTCTCGATCGTGTAGGCACTGTAGGTGCTGCTCTCCTTTTTGAACTTCATCTTGATGGGACCATTCTGTTGCTCGAATGTGGTTTGGGCGCGATATTGCATGTCTGACGAGATGCCATTGGTATAGGGTTCTGGTTCAGAGTCCTCTTCAGCATCCGTTTCCTCATCATCGGATTGCGCTGATTGCTGTTCCTCATCATCATCCTCTTCTCCCTCCGCCTCATCATCATCCTCCTCCTCTTCGTTCTGCTCACACAGCTCACCATTCACAGCCGTGATATAATAGGAATTATCCGACTCATACGATTCATAGAGTTGTTGCTCTTGAGGATTCTCTGCGGGCTGCCCAGCTGCATAAACAGTTTCTTGTTTCAGCTGGAGATCGGATTCCATTGGTGGTGGTGCAGGCAGCTGAGTCTGTTGTTTCCGTTGCGCATATTTGCGGGCCAAGAGCTCTTCGGGACTGTATTCGACACCTGCGCCCGGTGGATAAACCAGCTGCTTGGCATAGTGACAGACACGTGAGGGATCATCGGGTTCCTCCAGTGTCAATGCTGGCTTCCAAGTCTCATGGTTGTTGCGTCCGTATGCATGGAAATTACGTGGCAAACGTATGCCTTCTATTTCCGTTGAATACGACTCCGATTGTTGCACTTCGTCTGCGGTTGCTATCACCTCAGTTTCTGGCGCTGACGCCGCTGCCTCTGGCGCAGCTTCCAACGGTGGCTGCTGCGTCTCCTGCGGATGCTCATAGTGGGGATTTGAGTCGGGCTAAAAAATGAAGAACAGTAGAGATTAGTTATCCCTTAATGAGCTGGGATAGTATATGCCTCCTACCCTAGTCTGCTGCATCATTGGCGGATATTCTGGATGATTTGGAGGAGCTGCAGCTGCCGCCGGCTGATGGAACTGCTGTTCGTATCGCGCAGGTTGTGGCGGCTGCAAAGGAATAGTTAAGAAATTATTATATTCTCTTGTTATCCAAGGAAACAGCTTACTTGTTCTGGATGCTGGTAGTGTGTTGGTGGCGGCGGCACCGCCTGTTCCTGGGGCTGCTGCTGGGCATGTTGATGATATGCCAGCTCCTGCGGATGCTGTTGGTACTGATGGTAGTTCTCTGGTGGCAGATGATGAGGTCTAGTTGTGGCAGCAACACCTGGTTGTGGATACGCCTGCTGTACATGATGGTGATCCTGGTGCGGGTTATGCGACTGTGCATACGTCGCCAACTGCTGCAGTGCATCATGGCGTGGTTGTTGTGCTTGAAGCAAATGCTGCTGTTGCTGTTGCTGCTGTTGCTGTTGCAGATGTTGCTGCTGCTGATCGTATGCAGAACGAGCATATGCAAAGTTTGTATACGCATGCTGGAGATCGGCTTGACTCATCGCCTTCTCCTGGAAGGCTAGATTGAATACTGCTTCGGCATCCTTGAATTGTTCGCGTGCCTCGTAGTATCTGGCCCAGCCTATGTAGAAGAGCGACACCTTTCGACCCGTGCCGCGTTGAAACAGTACCTGATAGAAGCGCAACTGATCGGACTGCATGGCTATGTATTTCAGCCAGAGGCGGACTAGACGCTCATCCTGACGATAGTAGTCGTTATGTTCGTAGACGGTGAGACAACGTTCCAGGGTCTCGCGATACTTGTGCTCCGGATCACTGCGCGCATGATTCTCATACCAGCATATGTAGTTATACCAATGATCCAGAGGATCGGGTCCTTGATACAGCGATATGGCATGCTCCCATGCCTGTTTGTCAGCGAGGAAGCTGTGCATCTCATCGGGGTTGAGATTGACGGCAGCCTGATTCGGGTTGTTGGCCCGCATATACGAATGCATGGCCATTCTTTTGCAGCTTTAGTCGCACGGCATTTACACAGGCGTGTCTGATCTAAGTTCTCGTAATAAATGAATATTATTTAAACTTCTCGATTACCGAGGCCGTGGCAGAGACAGCGCTATGTCACAGATGCACTTCTATTTACACCACTCCACATTAAAACTTAGTGCTTTTGAATTCCATCGGATGTGAATTGAGATGAGTAACTCACAAATAGCAACAAATCAACACTGTAAATAATAATATCACTTGAAATTTTGTCTTATTTTTGTGTTTTTTATTATCTTTTTTATGTCGCTGTGGTGCTGCAAAACTATCGCTACTTTTTCGTGGAGGCCCGTCGATGTTTCCGCATGCATATCTGCACATTTAATTCGAGCAACCCAAAATAAAACAATGGTACTCCAGTCCAATCAATGTTAATATTATTATTATTTAATCTTCAACAATTAGCTTAACTACAAAGGAAATCTAATTTTTATCAATGTCCCACTTATAAAATATTGCATTAATAAGTATATCAAGCAATTATTGTTTAAAAATGACTGATATAAACTTTACAGAATTGTCACCTTCATCACTAGTCCTACATAATTAAAAATTAAATGACTTGATTTAAAATTATTAAGTTAGTCCAGACAGAATATAGAAATTAATTTACATAAACTCAAAATACAATCGATAAGTAATTGTTATCGTTAGCAACGCCTCATCGATAACAAATAAAGCCCCCGCAGAGCCACTGCACTTAGTTTATTGCTGTTTTATATTATGTTTTTTTGTTAAGTCTCGCAAAATTTACGTGTAGTGTTCAAAAAAACTTACATTTGTGCAATTTATATGTTTATATGTTTATTTAAATACGTGCTATAGAGTCTCGCAACCATTATTAAAGTTTTAAAACTTCCCAAATACGCGAAGTTGATACCGAAATTCGTAAAAACACAATTACAATTACAACAACAACAATACAATAGTAATATCTTTTTATCGATTTCACCTAAAATACCACAGAATACAAAACAAAATTTATATAACTCCATTTCATGAAACACGCCAATATAATTTAATTAGTTTGTGTATTAATAATATTAGTATTAGCGTCTAAATGATCTGAGCATGAGTAAAAATGTTTGTAAGTGTGTGTCTGTGTGTGTTGTGCGATGTCTGCATTCTTATAGTACATATTTAAATACATATGCATGTACTTGTGTTTGCTGCTGCAATATGCTAATTAAATGGCGAGTTTTCTAATTATTGAAGTCATTGAAATATTACAAAATGGGATTGGTAAGATATTGCGGTAATTTTGGTGCATTCCAACAGTGTTAACTGCATAGAAGATATAAAAGCGCGAACATTTACATACATATGTATGCCTGTATATGTTTGTATGTATTTACATAGAAAACTTCAATGCGCGAGCGAGTGTGTGTGTGTGTGTGAGCGTGAGTAGGAGAGCGAGAAAGAGAGCAATATGATACGGTGATGTGATGTACGTTTATGCTACATGCTTACATCATATATGTACGTAGGTGTATTCCTTTTCGAGTTTCTTTTATCGAACATACTCGAGCTTAGTATGGGGTCGAATACGTTTCCTTCTCTGCTCCTTCACCTTCTCTTTCTGAGACGCATTTATAAGAAATTAGGATAACACCACCTTCCCTTAGCGGCACATTAAAAGTCTGTTGGGTAATTTGTTGAGCCGTAATAGCTGGGAAACCCTTTTTCTTAATCCACTGCAGGTAGAGCTACATATGCAGTTTAAGAAAAGTATTTCCACTTATCTTTCTCAACTAACTCTAATGCTATATTAAACTTTTATGGTTTATGAATCTATACATTATCAAATAAGTATCTCTAAAAAAACGTACCTTTAAAATATTATTAATGAGAATTATTTAAATTTGTAGCAACGGCTAGAAACTGAATTCACTACCGCATAGATAATGGAACTGTCGGCCGATCCGTATGAACAGAAACTATATCAAATGTTCCAGAGCTGTGAGACGTCCCAGCAGTGTAATAAAGGCCTACTCGATGAAGCTGCACTGACGCGTCTCTGCCAGTTGCTACAACTACGTGATCAAGGATCAGCACTTATCTCCAGCCTAACCTCAAATAGCAGCCTCAAGTTCGGAGTGTCCTTCGAGCAGTTCAAGGAGGCACTATTAAACTTCCTAGGTACAGAGTTTGAGGGCTCAGCTACGCGACCCGGATTGGAAACGTCATCTGGTCTGAAAGGTAAGCGATCCATCGGAGCGGCAGCTGTCAATCATAAATCCGCAAATTGAGAATTATTTTATGAGGGTGTTACAAAATAGAGACGAGATTAGCTGCATACCTCTCAGGTAGTCCAGTTCCAGTTTTCGTATAAATAGTAGTGTCACGATGTGAAATGTCATCAGTTGACATTACAATGGGCACGCGTCTATACTATAAACGGAGCAGAAACTCCGATGCAATTGTTGATAAACTAGCAGCTCGTCTTGGTATAATAATATATAATAATAAATAATAAATAAACGAAAATCTTAAAAAATACTAACAGAACATTTTTTATTTTCTAGAGCGCTCTTTGGTGATATGTGATGAACCGACCAGCAACACATATATTGATAGTCCTGCGGAGGCTGATGTATTATCCGATCGTGAAGTATCACCCAAACTCATAGTTGGCACCAAGAAATATGGTCGGCGCTCCCGTCCACATCAGGATCTTGGCCTGAACGAGCTATCGGTTACGGATTCCGACAACACCGATGAAGATCAACGCAAAAGTCTCAACGCCTGCACCGAACAGTTAGCTCAAGTAAGCTATGTCCTTTCACATGTCGATACACAGATGCTAATCAATGTATTCCTGCTAGGTGCAACGTTCATCCTCGCAAAGTGACCTACCCGGCAGTCGACGTCTCCGGACCAATAATTATAGTGGGAGTAAACTAAAGCGATGCGCCTCATTGCCGGCACGTAAGAAAATGTTGACTTCCACGATGACAGCATCAACGACGGTTGCCACCCAAGTGGGCAGCAGCAACAGAACTAAGCTGAGAGACTCCAAACCAGAGTGCAGCAGTGTGGAATCTTTGGGTAAGTCCATGGCAATACGTTGCTCATAACCTGTAGGATTAACCCGTATGCTCAGTTTTCTGGTTAGACTTTGTTTAACACTTGTTAGTTTTACACACTGCAGGGTATCATCAGCAATCATGGTTAGAGCACTGCAGCGCCGGATTCCAAATAAGTTGCAAAGGTTTGTCCGCTCTCCTTCTCTATTTCTCGGCAATAAGAATCCCTTAGATTCACCAAAAGCAATATACCGCAAATATATATATGTATATATTTCGATTCTCATTCGCACAACTTTCCTGCACTGTTTTTGTCTAAATCATTTACTCTTTCATTTTATGGCTAGATTAGATTCAAAGTATCAGTGATGAATACTATCTCCGAAATATTTTGTTCGGAATCAAAGTTGAGGTTCATTCATTCCCAAGGCCTTTCAAATTATTTTTTGTTGCATTTTCCATTTGGTAACTGGGGCTTTAAATCTTTTCCTGTATCCCTTTTCCACAACCCTTTTATTTAAAAAATGTTCCTAAAATATGTGTCTGATCATATTGCAGATATTGTAACGCCGCGCCAACTGGAGACGATCAGTGCACATAGTATTATTGAGGCTTGGGAAATGGCAAGTATTGTTAATAGTCATAGTCTCTTGCACGCATTGGGTTTCGATGAGGAAGACGTGAACGTCGGTCAATTGACCAAAGTCCTCGAAGAGGAGTTACGTTCCTTGGAACATGAACCCCATACGAATATGCTGAGGGCATTAGTTGCACTGCAGTCCATGGAGTTGGGAACATTGCGACAGGTATTCCGTCAGCAATACGATGAGAATGTTAAACTGCGTGCCGATAACAAGGCGGCCAACCAGCGTGTCACAATGCTGGCAGCCGAGGTGGATGAGCGGCATGCATTGCTGGAGGAGAATTGCAAGCAGCAGGTGCTTCAACTAGAGCAGCGGCATGCGAGTGTTGTGCGTGAATTCACGCAACGCATGACCAATGATCGTGATCACTGGGCGAGCCTGACCATGAAGCTGGAGTCGCAAATAAAAAGTCTAGAGCAGGAGGAGATTAAGCTGAAGACAGAGCTGGAGCTGGTGCGCAACGAAAACTCTGACTTGGAGGTGGAACAGCGCAATGCCCAACTGCAGATTACCGAGTTGCTGGAACAGAATATTAAGCTGAACCAAGATCTTGCCAATTGTGAGACCCTGCCGCCTTTGCCGAAGCCCGATAGCCGCTTAGATTCGCCCAACCACAAGGAGAAGATCTCAGAGGATGATGAAATGCTGCATGTGATGGAAAAGATGGCTGCCCTGCAAATGGAGAACGCACAGTTGCGCGACAAGACCGATGAGCTGACCATGGAAATCGAGAACTTGTATGTAGATCTGGCTCGTGCAAAATCAAAACAGTCAAAGAAAAAACAAACCTCTCCTCCTGCCGATAGCGAAGAATTAGAATCCGTCAGTGTGGGCTTGGCAACTAAGCGACGTGGCGACTCTCCCAGCAAGACGCACATCTCAGAGGAAAGTCCACGGCTCGGCAAACAACGCAAATGCTCCGAGGAGGGGGATGTCAGTGATAATAGCGGAGATTGGCTAGCGCTAAACTCGGAACTGCAACGGTGTAAAAGCCATGAGGAAGAGCTTGTAACACTACGTCGCAAAGTGGCCCAATTGGAGCAAGAGGTTCAGGCGGCGACTAGCAAGACAGCCGAGACGGTGGCTAGTGATAGAGGCAGTCGGTCAAGCACACCGGAGACACGATGCAAGGAGTTGGAGAGCAGTCTTGAGCAGATGCAGCGTGCCTACGAGGATTGCGAGGATTATTGGCAGTCGAAGCTTGGCGAGGAGCGGCAAATGTTCGATAAGGAACGTCAGATCTATGAGGATGAGCAATTGGAGAGCGATAAAAAGTTCACCGAACTCATGGAAAAGGTGCGCGAATATGAGGAGCAGTTCAGCAAAGATGGTCGTCTCTCGCCGATCGATGAGCGAGATATGCTAGAGCAGCAGTATATGGAACTCGAGGAAGAGGCTACCACCTTGCGTAACAACTCCATACGCATGCTGGAGGAGAAATCTCAACAGATTGCCACGTTACAATGCGAGGTTGAGGATCTGCGAACACGTCTTGGCGAGAGCGTCGAAATTCTCACCGGTGCCAGTGAAATCAATCTGGAATCACTGCAACAGATGAGCATCCAGGTGGGACAAAGCCCAGCCAGTTCGCCGATCAGCTATCTCTGGCATCAGAGCACCATTCAAGAGCCACTCAAAACCTTTGATGCCACCACCGAGGACACCATTCCAAATGCCTTGGGCATGATTGGCCGATCACCTACACACAAAGCCACGAGCCGGTGAGTAAAGCAATTAATGTTTTGTGTCTTTGTTTCCATAAATTTCACAGTTTCCATTAGTTTTGATGATTGAAGCTAAAACTATTGAATGATAGGTTTATTTTGTATTTTATAAGTGTGAATGGTCCCCGTTAAATAAAGTTTACATTTTGATTTCCAATTGAATTTCTTATCGATATTTGTTGCCAATTCTTAATTATTTGTACACTACAAATAAATCTAAATCTATATACAACAATTCGTTATCAATTCGACGGCTTGTTAGGGGTTCAAGAGTTATATTCGCACAATCTATGGATTTTATAGTTTGTGTCAAAACTTGGAAATCGGTATATCAAACATGAAAATCGGTTAAGATTTGACAAAGTTATGGCCGAACCAAGATCGAGGAGCCCTGGAAGTCCCATTTTTCATATAAATCGGGGCTTGTAGTGGGGTCCAAAAATTAGCGTCGTAATCTTAACAATCTTTGAATGCAGTTTTGTTAGGAATATTAAAACTTGGAAATCGGTGTATAAAACTTGAAGATCGGTTGAGATTTGAAAAAGTTATGGCCGAACCAAGATCGAGGAGCACTGGAAGTCCCATTTTTCATATAAATCGGGGCTTGTAGTGGGGTCCAAAAATTAAGGTCGCAATTTTAACAATCTTTGAATGCAGATTTGTTAGGAATATTAAAACTTGGAAATCTGTGTATAAAACTTGAAGATTGGTTGAGATTTGACAAAGTTATGGCCGATCCCAGATCGAGGAGCACTGAAAGTCCCATTTTTCATATAAATCGGGGCTTGTAGTGGGGTCCAAAAATTAGCGTCGTAATCTTAACAATCTTTGAATGCAGTTTTGTTATGAATATAAAAACTTGGAAATCGGTGTATAAAACTTGAAGATCGGTTGAGATTTGACAAAGTTATGGCCGATCCCAGATCGAGGAGCACTGGAAGTCCCATTTTTCATATAAATCGGGGCTTGTAGTGGGGTCCAAAAATTAAGGTCGCAATTTTAACAATCTTTGAATGCAGTTTTGTTAGGAATATTAAAACTTGGAAATCTGTGTATAAAACTTGAAGATCGGTTGAGATTTGACAAAGTTATGGCCGATCCAAGATCGAGGAGCCCTGGAAGTCCCATTTTTCATATAAATCGGGGCTTGTAGTGGGGTCCAAAAATAAAGGTCGCAATTTTAACAATCTTTGAATGCAGTTTTGTTCTGAATATCAAATCTTGGAAATCGGTGTATAAAACTTGAAGATCGGTTGAGATTGGACAAAGTTATGGCCGAACCAAGATCGAGGAGCACTGGAAGTCCCATTTTTCATATAAATCGGGGCTTGGAGTGGGGTCCAAAAATTAAGGTCGCAATTTTAACAATCTTTGAATGCAGTTTTGTTAGGAATATTAAAACTTGGAAATCGGTGTATAAAACTTGAAGATTGGTTGAGATTCGACAAAGTTATAGCCGATCCAAGATCGAGGAGCCCTGGAAGTCCCATTTTTCATATAAATCGGGGCTTGTAGTGGGGTCCAAAAATTAAGGTCGCAATTTTAACAATCTTTGAATGCAGTTTTGTTAGGAATATTAAAACTTGGAAATCGGTGTACAAAACTTGAAGATCGGTTGAGATTTGACAAAGTTATAGCCGATCCAAGATCGAGGATCCCTGGAAGTCCCATTTTTCATATAAATCGGGGCTTGTAATGGGGTCCAAAAATTAGCGTCGTAATTTTAACAATCTTTGAATGCAGTTTTGTTCTGAATATCAAATCTTGGAAATCGGTGTATAAAACTTGAAGATCGGTTGAGATTTGAAAAAGTTATGGCCGAACCAAGATCGAGGAGCACTGGAAGTCCCATTTTTCATATAAATCGGGGCTTGTAGTGGGGTCCAAAAATTAGCGTCGTAATTTTAACAATCTTTGAATGCAGTTTTGTTCTGAATATTAAAACTTGGAAATCGGTGTATAAAACTTGAAGATTGGCTGAGATTCGACAAAGTTATGGCCGATCCAAGATCGAGGAGCCCTGGAAGTCCCATTTTTCATATAAATCGGGGCTTGTAGTGGGGTCCAAAAATTAAGGTCGCAATTTTAACAATCTTTGAATGCAGTTTTGTTAGGAATATTAAAACTTGGAAATCGGTGTATAAAACTTGAAGATTGGTTGAGATTCTACACAGTTATGGCCGATCCAAGATCGAGGAGCCCTGGAAGTCCCATTTTTCATAAAAATCGGGGCTTGTAGTGGGGTCCAAAAATTAAGGTCGCAATTTTAACAATCTTTGAATGCAGTTTTGTTAGGAATATTAAAACTTTGAAATCGGTGTATAAAACTTGAAGATTGGTTGAGATTCGACAAAGTTATGGCCGATCCAAGATCAAGGAGCCCTGGAAGTCCCATTTTTCATATAAATCGGGGCTTGTAGTGGGGTCCAAAAATTAAGGTCGCAATTTTAACAATCTTTGAATGCAGTTTTGTTAGGAATATTAAAACTTGGAAATCGGTGTATAAAACTTGAAGATCGGATGAGATTTGACAAAGTTATGGCCGAACCAAGATCGAGGAGCCCTGGAAGTCCCATTTTTCATATAAATCGGGGCTTGTAGTGGGGTCCAAAAATTAGCGTCGTAATTTTAACAATCTTTGAATGCAGTTTTGTTCTGAATATCAAATCTTGGAAATCGGTGTATAAAACTAGAAGATCGGTTGAGATTGGACAAAGTTATGGCCGAACCAAGATCGAGGAGCCCTGGAAGTCCCATTTTTCATATAAATCGGGGCTTGTAGTGGGGTCCAAAAATTAGCGTCGTAATTTTAACAATCTTTGAATGCAGTTTTGTTCTGAATATCAAATCTTGGAAATCGGTGTATAAAACTTGAAGATCGGTTGAGATTGGACAAAGTTATGGCCGATCCAAGATCGAGGAGCCCTGGAAGTCCCATTTTTCATATAAATCGGGGCTTGTAGTGGGGTCCAAAAATTAAGGTCGCAATTTTAACAATCTTTAAATGCAGTTTTGTTAGGAATATTAAAACTTGGAAATCGGTGTATAAAACTTGAAGATTGGCTGAGATTCGACAAAGTTATGGCCGATCCAAGATCGAGGAGCCCTGGAAGTCCCATTTTTCATATAAATCGGGGCTTGTAGTGGGGTCCAAAAATTAAGGTCGCAATTTTAACAATCTTTGAATGCAGTTTTGTTAGGAATATTAAAACTTGGAAATCGGTGTATAAAACTTGAAGATCGGTTGAGATTTGACAAAGTTATGGCCGATCCAAGATCGAGGAGCACTGGAAGTCCCATTTTTCATATAAATAGTGGCTTGTAGTGGGGTCCAAAAATTAGCGTCGTAATTTTAACAATCTTTGAATGCAGTTTTGTTCTGAATATCAAATCTTGGAAATCGGTGTATAAAACTTGAAGATCGGTTGAGATTTGACAAAGTTATGGCCGAACCAAGATCGAGGAGCACTGGAAGTCCCATTTTTCATATAAATCGGGGCTTGTAGTGGGGTCCAAAAATTAGCGTCGTAATTTTAACAATCTTTGAATGCAGTTTTGTTAGGAATATTAAAACTTGGAAATCGGTGTATAAAACTTGAAGATTGGTTGAGATTTGACAAAGTTATGGCCGAACCAAGATCGAGGAGCCCTGGAAGTCCCATTTTTCATATAAATCGGGGTTGTAGTGGGGTCCAAAAATTAGCGTCGTAATTTTAACAATCTTTGAATGCAGTTTTGTTCTGAACATCAAATCTTGGAAATCGGTGTATAAAACTTGAAGATCGGTTGAGATTGGACAAAGTTATGGCCGAACCAAGATCGAGGAGCCCTGGAAGTCCCATTTTTCATGTAAATCGGGGGTTGTAGTGGGGTCCAAAATTGATGGTGCTAATTTTAACAATCTTTGAATGCAGTTTTGTTGTGATAATATTTAATATTTAATTTTATTTTGTTACTTTTTTGTTTGTATATGTTTTTCTCATAATTTTTTCAATTCACAATGATTGTGAATGATTCATATATTTTATAAAATTAGCAACAATCTAACCACATCAGAGACGTCCATCTTCAGCACAACGCCGTTGAACAGTTCTTCGTCGGGTCCTTCGCCAACAAATATCGACACAACATACGGTTCATCGGGGGTTGCATGTCCGCCAGCGCCCATATGCAAGCCCAAGCACTTGCAGTCGGAAGGTGAGATTGCCGATTGTGAGACCTCATCGACGGCATCGAACAAAAGCTTTGACTCCCACAGTGTGGTGTCCACCAGTAAGACATCTTGCCAGAGCCATGAGAAATGCGTTAGTCCGAGCGTATTGAAGGAGGAGCTGAAACGCCTTAAATTCTTCGAGCTGTCACTTAAGGAACAGATCAAGGATTTAAGCCTGCAACGTGACGGTTTAGTCATGGAACTGCAACAGTTGCAGGAGGCGCGTCCGGTCCTCGAAAAGGCCTATGCTGTAAGCCAAAATCGTTTGAAATTCCCTAAATATTTTAAATAATATTGAGTTATTCGATAGCGCACTACACATCCGACGTTGCAGCAACGACTTAACCAAGTGGAGTTACGCAATCGTCATTTACAAAATGTGATCAAACAGCAGCAGAAGTACACAGAGTCCCTGATGCAGCGTAAGTACCAGAAAAATATTGTTCTACAAAACTAGGACATAATTGTTTATATGATAAAAATAATTTTAAATTAAAAGAATATTAATTATGAGTGTAAATTAAATTTATTCTAAAAAATGTATTTATGTTTTTGATTTTGTTTTAGAATCCTGGCGGCAGCATCAAGTGGATCTCAATGATTTGCATGGTCGCATCGAGACGCAGACTGTTATGATTGCCGATCAAACGCAGCGACTGCAAAAGGCCGACATACTTGTCAAGGACTTATACGTTGAGAATTCGCATTTGGCAGCCACTGTGCAACGACTTGAGCAGCAACGAGCACGTGTCAACCTCATACACCAGCAGCAACAACAGCAACAACAGCAACAGCAGCAACATCTAATTGGGGCTACCCTAAGCGGACTAACAGGAATGCCTTAGGAAAACCAGAGAACTACAACTACATATACTACAAACAAACAATAAGGAGCACAACGAAGTCAAATACGTACCAATATACTCTCGTAAAGATATTGTTATAAATATTTTATATAATTGATTTTTTTGTATATCGTATATGCACTCGTTTTGTGTGTTCGTGTTGTCGCATCACTGTGAAAAACTATCGACTACTACAGAATACTGAAACGGAAATCGAAAGTTACAATCCATATGTACTGATTTAATAATATTACAGTAATCGATTCACTATCTACAAAAAAAGAAAGAAATGAAAAAATATATATATATATGAATATATATATATTTGATATACACATACACAATGTTGACCTTACAAATTAGCAATTCATAAATATAGTTGACGTATACATATATTTAAAACGTAACGTAATCTAGTTAATGATAATAATTATTTTTAAATAAGTTATACGTCGAAACTGAAACTTGAGAGCACATTTATCAATGTTTTATCATGTGCATTGGAATTGTTGTTAAACTTATTGGTAGTGAAATGAAAAATACAAAAAAAAAAAAGAACCGAAAAAGATAGAAAAAATCAAATGTAACTCAAAAGACCTGTTAAGCTATTACAATATGTATTTATTTTGCATATTAAGTTAGTCAATAATCTTCGATTTTGTTTTTTTGTCAAATATGTGTTTCTTTTTTTACCTACATACATATAGAAAAACACACATAACAATAATTGATTCTATGTTATAGTCAGAGCTTGTTAAACTTCAAACAAAATGTATAATTACTTTTTAAAAGTATGAAAACAGAAAATTTAATAATATTAAAAAAAAACCAAAAATATACAAAATAATAAATGATTAAATGCAATTATTTACTAACTGGAAACAACATTAATAAATTTCTTCAAACTTGCATATAAAATCTATTTTTTTTTGTTAAGTTAAAAAGTAAAATTTATTTTGATGACGTTTTTTGTAGGTACATTTGAAATTATATATGAAAATCATCAGTAAAGCTTGTTCGGTTATACAATGCCCGACGCTGTATCTCTCGCTTCCTGCCCAAACCACAATATCCTCGTCTATACACCATCAGGCCAGTCAGCGCAATCAATATCACCAGCAGCACGATCAGAAAACTCAGCCAGATGATGCTAGTGCCGGATGAGGCCGGCAACATGTTATCGTTGGAAACCTTAAGCAGTGTGACTCCCTTTAGGTTCTCTGGATAACCGCAGGCAATTGATGCGGAAAAGTTCGGCACGGTCTTGTTGACATGTTTGATCAGATAGGTAATCAAGTATTCATTGGATTGATCGCAGATCCATGGATTAAAGCGAAGGTCAAGAACAGCCAACTTATCCCAGCGAACGATAAGATCTCTCGGTAGTATCGTCAGATTGCCGTTATTCAAATAAAGCTAGAGTTTTTGAATATTATTATTGAAAGATCAGCATACCCAATAAAATAGTTGAACTCACCTTTTCAAGTGGAGGATAATCCAAGTAGTTGCCGCCAGTGACATTCTTTGACAGGGCATTGCTATCGATCTCTGCCAACACCATGTTGCCGCTCAGAATCAATTCAGTTAGATCTGAGAAAGATAAAATATATAATGGCTATATAGATGGTATCGATGGAATTGTTGCTCACTTTGAAGTTCGCTGAAGGCACCTGGGCCAATTCTATAGAGTTCCGGCATATAGGAGAGTGAAAGATACCGCAGATTTGTCATGGCTGGAAACACGCTGCATAAAATAAATAAGATCATCTTTAGAAAACGAATATACATATATAATAACATGAGCTCATACTTGTCGCCAACTAGATCTTCAATGGGATTCTCATCGAGCACAAGGTATACCAAATTCTTCGCATATTCCAAGGCTGAAGGAATTTCGTGGAATAGATTTCCAGATGCAATCAGAGTGTGTAGATCCCTTGGGCCGTGCAACAGGGTATCAGGTAGACTATCAATTTCCATATAGGAAATATCCAAAATCTGGCGAAGAAGACCCTTTCAGTTATAATACACACAATGCAGAGATTATAGTTGTTGTTACCTGCAAGGAGGATAAACTGGAAAGCGCCGTTTCCGTTAGTTTATCAATCACGATGAATGAATTTGCGCATAAGGATAATTCCTGCAAATGAGGAACATGCTCAAATAGATCATCGTTCAGAGAATGTATGAGATTGTATCCCAAATTAATTGATATTAATTTATCTATGGGCTCATAATCTTGTGCGGAATAAGGTCCCTTAAAGACATCCGGTACCAAAATTTTTGAATTCAATTTGTTGTGTGACAAATCGAGTTTTGTAATTTGCGTTAGATTTTGAAAAGCGCCCAATGCAATCGACGAAATATTATTATTATCCAAATATAAATTTTTCAAGCCGTAGGTGGGGAGTACGGGGATATTTGTAATGTTGTTGTGTGACAATACGACAGTCTCAAAGATGACATCGCCATTCTGAAGCAATCCCCATTCCTCGGCCGAAAACCAATCCTCAAGCTTGTTGCTACAGTCAATCTGACTGAGAGTCTTATCACATATGCATTTGCTGCACAATTTACTGGCCATTATATCGACTTTTTCCTGTAATGAAAAATTTTCAACTTAATTTGCAATATATTCCTCTGTAGGTGTGGGAAGGTTAGTCAGTCTATCAGTCAGTCAATCGTTCAATCAGTTCACAGTTACTTTATAGCATATGCTTGTGTGCGTAGAGATAGCTGGGTTTTGATACTACCAAAAGCTTATCATATTGATTCATATAAGTATATACATATGCTGTGAGTCAGAAAGTAACTAATGAATGTTCGCATGTTTTAATACCCGTTAAAAAATCCAATTTACTTTATTTAATGCGACATTGATAAAAAAAATGTACCTTAATAGGCGCCACAGTTGTATTGGCAGCCGGAGTTTCCCCATCTGGCAATGTGAAGATTGTTGGAAATAGGCAGAAAATCGTTGTTAAAACGATTGTAAAGTGTAAAACTTTAATCATGGCACTCCTTTAAACTTATTTTGGCAATGAAAATGTGTGTGCCACCTGCTTAATAACTGACTAACAACTGAAGTATACGCGTTTTCGTTTATAGGCTTAGACAACTTTTTCCTCAACAACGCCATTATCTAATCTTATCAGATATTGGGCATAAAATGCACGGCCGAACAATATCAGTTACAGTTTAAAAATGTTAAGTCAGCCATTTGGTGGTAACAAACTTATCGCTCTCTTAAATATGCTCTTAAATGACACAGAATTTGAACAACTCCATTATCAGCTTGTAATGATCATTACAAATTACATTGCCTTAATTCAAATATATGTAAATTTTTTATTTATTTCATATTGAATCTGTAGAGCTCAAAGAAATTTTTAAAGTAATGTTTTGTTATTGTCCGTTAAAAATGACTATATTCAAATTGGGAAATATATCGATTGCTTCATACTAATTATAATTTCCATAAAATAGAAAACAAACAAATACTTAATTTCGTGTCGGTTGTCAATAGTATCGTTTAAGCTCCCATCGCAATGTTATCGAAAGTGCTTTGAAAGACAATAAGCTATCGGCCATATCGATATAATATCAACAATCATTTTAGCACTTATTTTCTAATTTGCAACAATAATTGCGAGTTTTAATTAAAAGCAAACCATGAGCGAAGAAAACAATGAAAATATCATCTGGACCATCAAGAATGGAGAACTAGAGGCGGTGCAAACAGCATTCAGCAATGATGTAGGCCGACATGATTAATCATTCAAATATAAGCCGTCTGAGAAAATTCTTTCATCTATTGCAGACTCAGAAAGTTAACGCCGAGATCAAAGGACGCTTTCCCGTGCATTATGCCGCCGATTTTGGGCAATTAAGTGTACTCAAATTTCTTATTAAAATTGGAGCCGATGTGAATGTAAGCATGTGATTAATAATTCGCATATCAATGAAATTGTGTATGTATATGTACTTTCATTACTCATGAAAGTATATGAGCAGTTAATATGTGTACATATAAACGTAGAACATACGGACAAAGATACGTGCAGATATCCGTGCCACTGGTATTCCTTTTATGGTATTCGTTTTGCAATCAATTCATTAGTATCCCTCCTTTGTTTATGTTTACTACGTGGAAGGGGATTTAAGTGAAACCGGTGTCGGTTTCTTGTCAACTAAGGGCATTTCAAATACAGTGCTGACCAATTGTGTAGTGCCGGTTATATCCAATTGGGAATAATGGTGTCCAATTAAATATATTTATTATCTATTTAACGCAGAAAAAAGACAAACATGGTATTACGCCTCTCTTGGCAGCAGTTTGGGAAGGACACACCTCATGCGTCGAGTATTTATTAGAAAAGGTAATTCTAATATAAGAGCAAGTCTAATAATTTAAAATATATCATATATGTTTCATTTGTGTTATAGGGTGCGGACAGGAACGGAGAAACTCCCGATGGCCAGAAATATGTAGATGCGGCTGAAAAAGACGAAATTAAGAAGCTTCTTTTAAATGCATAAAAATTAATACTTATAATAAACGTATATATTGAAAGACATTGGTTCAATTTATAATTTTGAACTGGTTCATTTGAACAAGCCGTATTCATGTTTCCACAAATAACAATATTTGCAATAGACAATTATAATGATATAAATTAAATAAATAATGTAATGTATTAAATTATTTTATTGGCTATTCTGTATAAAAAAAAATAAATTATTTTCTATAGTTGTATATATTAATAACGATTCCCAGTGCTAGCAAGTAATTGTTTCATTCCGTGTTCACAATGAGCCGATAATCGTCCCTGTCGACAGTGTTGTGTATCGAAGATTCCAAAGCAACTCTGGCTTGACAGCTCTCTATTTCCTGTCATCACCGCGTGCATAGCCTTCTTTCCTATCGTACTTTTGCCAGACCAAGGTGGGTGAAAATTTTCTCTTTAACAACTTCATTGAAATTAAATAAAATAATTGTGAAAAATTAAAAACAAATATTAGTTTAAGCTATTAGAATATAAGCTAGTGTATTTAATAACGAAGGTTTGTTGAAATTCTCCATGTTTTTCGAGTTTTTCGTTTCTCGAACCCGGTGTAATGGAGTTAAATTATGTTCATAAGATTTGCCTCTGTTATGCAGAAGGATGCTTATGTGCATGTGATTAGGACTGTGATTTAATCATTGTTTCAAATATATACATATGTACATACATACAATTTGTGCGGATAAATAATTCTGAAATGTACGCATGCATGTATTAACATACATACATACATACTTACATGGATGAAACATAAATGTGTACATACATACATAGATGCACTTGTATGCACATTCATACACATTTCAATTGAACGACGAACTTTGCTGTTAGATCGGTCTTTTGGTTTATTTAAAGCCATCATTGTGGCTTAAACCAATAATCGTTGTGTATATTGATGTAAAGGTGAGTGTGGAGTACGATCAATATGTCACTTGTGGATAATCAAAAGTATCCTATTTATGTATGCATCATGCAATTACTATGTACGTATATATGTATGTACTTTTGAGAATTCACAGTGCACATATTTTCCAATAATAATACTATAAAAATTCAATTGCTGTTGCAGGTCGGCAGAGTACAATTTTAACAAAATGCCGCAAAATGAGTATATGGAACGCCACCGTAAATTATACGGTCGGCGACTTGATTATGAGGAACGTAAACGCAAGAAGGAAGCGCGTCTGCCCAAGGATCGTGCACGCAAGGCACGCAAGCTGAGAGGTATCAAGGCCAAGCTCTTCAATAAGGAGCGTCGCAATGAAAAGATACAGATGAAGAAAAAGATACAGGCGCACGAAGAGAAGAAGGTTAAGAAACAGGAGGAGAAGGTTGAAGATGGAGCGCTGCCACATTACCTGCTCGACAGAGGCATTCAATCCAGTGCCAAGGTCCTTTCCAATATGATCAAACAGAAGCGAAAGGAGAAGGCCGGCAAATGGGATGTACCAATACCCAAAGTGCGTGCACAGTCCGATGCCGAAGTCTTCAAAGTGCTCAAGACGGGCAAGACGAAACGGAAGGCCTGGAAGCGTATGGTGACCAAAGTAACATTCGTCGGCGAGAATTTCACACGGAAACCTCCGAAGTTCGAACGATTCATCAGACCTATGGCGTTGCGTATGAAGAAGGCGCATGTAACACATCCAGAACTGAAGGCAACTTTCCATTTACCCATCATTGGTGTTAAGAAGAATCCCAGTTCCCCCATGTTCACATCCCTAGGAGTTATCACCAAGGGTACAGTAATTGAAGTGAACATCTCTGAGCTCGGTTTGGTGACGCAAACCGGCAAAGTGGTTTGGGGTAAATATGCACAAGTGACAAACAACCCGGAGAATGATGGAGTCATCAATGCCGTCTTGCTTGTGTAAATTATAGATTTTAAGGGGTTCTACAAAGTTTGTACGCAAATGGATAATAAAATACATACATATTAATAATAAGTGTTGTTGTTCTTCATTTTCTATCTATCATTAATATTAATAACTTTAATATTCTACAAATTTTTAATAATGTACATTTTGTTCTGTATTGTTTCAGTTGGCATTGGTAGTTCACGATGCAGATTTTTGTTAAAACCCTCACGGGTAAGACCATCACTCTTGAGGTCGAACCGTCAGATACCATCGAAAATGTCAAAGCCAAGATCCAGGACAAAGAAGGAATTCCTCCAGATCAACAACGTCTGATCTTCGCTGGCAAGCAATTGGAAGATGGCCGCACTCTGTCCGATTACAACATCCAGAAAGAGTCCACTTTGCACTTGGTGCTCCGCCTTCGTGGTGGTGCCAAGAAGCGCAAGAAGAAGAATTACTCTACCCCCAAGAAGATCAAGCACAAGAGGAAGAAGGTCAAGCTAGCTGTCCTGAAATACTACAAGGTACAACAACAACATCCCAATCCAATAACTTGAACAGATGCAATCAATTTGAGTTTGGATCTGTTCTTGGAATTCTTGAGTCTTGGTCTTGAGCTTATTGACTTAAATACTGTTAGGTTTGCTGTTTGCCACTGTCTTTGGGCCAAATCCAAAAAAAAATATGTATATATTTATATTTTTGCTTTGTTAACACGTGGTTTTTGTATATCTTTAGGTGGATGAGAACGGCAAGATCCATCGTCTGCGACGTGAGTGCCCCGGAGAGAACTGTGGTGCTGGAGTCTTCATGGCTGCCCACGAAGATCGCCACTACTGCGGCAAGTGCAACTTGACTTTTGTGTTTACCAAGCCTGAAGAGAAGTAAGGAGGGGATAGAGGCGCACTTGGTTAGTCGGGCTACATTATTATAAACATTTTCTAATTGATATATCAATAAAAATGCATTGATAGAAGCCTGAAATACGTCTGTTTTAAACTATAGGATACAAATTTAAGTGGATACTCAATATGGGATTTAAATCATATATATATAGAACAAAGTTCTGAGGAAATAGTGGATCCAATTTTCCGAAGTTATCATAGATTCGAGAGTAAACTGTAAATGGAACAAGGTATGGTTGATAAATTTCTGCATACATTTTTCAAAATCCAAATCTAAACACACCAATGATGAGATCACCCAATGTGATTAGATAAGTGTGTTGATAAGTAGTCGCAGGTCTCTAATTCTTCCCAATTCCTTAAAATCCAACAAAAATTTAAATAGTTCCGAGATAAATGCACTTCTTTTATTAGATCTTTATATAGATTTGTTTACATGACTTTAAATTTCATATGGACACAAGCAGCAATATTGTGAAAATAAGCTTGTTTTATCAAAAAAAGAATATGCTTCATAGATTTATTGTGTCCACGTTAAGGCTCCTGATCAAGAAGGTGACAATATCTGTGGCCTCCTCAATACGTTTGGAGGTCGGTTTGCCAGCACCATGTCCAGCCTTCTTGTACACACGCAATAGAATGGGTTTCTTCTGGATCTCCGATTTGCTGACCGCTTCTTGCAAGGCAGCTGCGAATTTCAATGAATGCAACGGACTGACGCGATCATCGTGATCGGCCGTTAGGATCAATGTAGACGGATACTCCTCGCTAGCATTTTCGGGAGTGTGTACATTGTGGAGGGGCGAGTATTTGTACAGGTTCTCAAAGTGTTCCTTCTCCGAGGGGTTGCCATAATCCGAGCACCAAGCGTGTCCGATTGTAAATTTATGGAAACGCAACATGTCCATAACGCTGTTGGAAATATACAGTTTCAAATATATTTCATAAAAACCTCCGCTTGGAATACCAACCCGACTTGAGCAATGGCAGCTCCGAATAGGTCTGGCCTCTGATTAATACAGGCGCCGACCAGCAGACCGCCATTGGAACCTCCCTGGATGGCCAGACGATCCTTGGTCGTATATTTGCCGTTGATCAGATACTCGGCAGCATATTGAAAGTCGTCAAAAACATTTTGCTTGTTCAGCAGACGGCCACCGTTATGCCATTTCTCGCCATATTCACCGCCACCGCGAATGTTGGGATACGCCAGGACACCATCAAAAGTGTCCACAAACATGAGGCTGAAATTGGTTGGTTGGTTAGGGAATGAATGAAACTAGGCTACTGGATATTGTTGTTTACCCTGTGAGTCCGAATGATGGCAGCACACTAATATTGAATCCGCCGTAGCCATACAGCAGGCAAGGACGAGGCTCAATGCAATCGCGGTTTTTGCGAATTATAAACATGGGCACTTTGGTGCCATCCTTGCTGGCATAAAATACTTGTTCGACGGCGTAATCGTCTCGCTGAAATCCGTCCAAGTTCAGGTTGATTTCCCGAAACACTTTTGGTGGTTGTTCCGGATTTTTGAAATCATAATGGTAAATCGTTCCGGGAGTTAGAAACGATGAAAAACTATAGAATATTTCGGAATACTGCTTTTTGCCAGATGTTCCAACAATGGTGCCAATATCCAAATCGAATTCTCTTATCAACTCTCCCGTCTGCAGCGAATTGGCTTGCAAAATTGTCTACAACGAAATGAAGAGAGTTTCTATAACGTATTGATTTTGGATTGACTTTCGAAATCGTATACCTTAACATCCCGTATATATCCCAGCAGAATCTTGTCTTTATCAACACACTTTGCCCAATCCAAAACGTCTTTTTCATGTTCCTTAAAAAAACGATTTAAATAGGTTTGTTAATTTTTGAACCTTCACAGTATTTCCATCTATTTTCTTACGGCAATAAGAGTTTCCCAGTTTTCCTCAGCGGGATTTTCAAAATCGATGGCAATAATGCGATAATTTGGCGCATTTTTGTTTGTACGGAAATAGACTTTCGAGCACTCATTTGTAATGTACTACAAGGAATCATTTTATTGATTATAAATTTAATTTAAATAATTGATTTACTTACATCATAATCGGATTCAAATTTATCCACGATCTTCTTCACCTCCAACTCTGACTTGATCTCCTCTCCGGGCTTTAGATCAGCATAGTACACAATATTATCTCGACAGTCCTTAACAATGACCAAAATCAAATAATTGCCACAGTCAGAAACCACAGTTTGGCTACAGGGTAATATAACTCAGATTAGATATGCTCGCTAAATATAATTTTTTATCAACGTACAAACGCCATGATGGCTGCTCTGGAATTTGCACAACTAATACGTCCTTATCCTGACTTTCTCCAACCAAGTGATAGTAAAGTTTTTGGTTTTCATTTTGTTTCGTCTCTGAACCATCAGTTTTGCCATCTTGATCAGGATATCTCTATGGAAATATTACAATACATTAGTCAATTGTTAATTAAGTGCAATCGAGGTCACGTACTCCGTAAAAGAATCCCTTATTGTCCTTGGTCCATGATATCTCCGAGAACTTCACCTTTTCGAGCACCTCATCAAAATCCTTGCCGGTCTCAGCATCTCGTATGCGAATCTTTATCCAATCCGAGCCACTCTCACTGAGCCCGTATGCCATGAATTTGCCGTCGTCCGAGAAGGACTTCTGACTAAGTGCAACGGTACCATCCTCAGAGAGGGTGTTGGGGTCCAGAAATACCTTACTTTCGCCATCCAATGATGTTTGCTGATACATTACGCTGTAAAAAATGTATAATAGTAGTTATTATCTTACTTTTACTATATAGTTTAATGATAAGCAACCTATGGGCGTGGTTAAACTAGAAAAGATGTTTCTGATCTCATCTTTCAGAAATTCAAAATAACTCTCCAAAGATGATGTAAGAGCTCTCACATTCATTACTAAGATTGAATTTAGGGCATTAACTTCTTGATATATATAGTCATATTGTGTTCGGAAAATCGATGAGCGCAAAATCACTACTTACCTTTGATTTTGCAGACCCGTATTCATAAAGTAATAGTAATAATTTCCATATTTCATGGGGCATCCATATTTCGGATAGTTCCATAACTTTGTCAGTTTCTCATTCACTTTCGTCCACTCCTCACAATTTTCCAAAAATGGTTGACTTATGTTATTCTGGCTATCGACATATTTTTGCGTCTCCGTTGCATCGGGATCCTCGAGCCAACGGTAAACGTCTGCCACCTTTACGCCATGGAAGTCATCCTCAATTGTTAGGTCCTTCCGAGCTAGAGGGTATTCAAATTTCTCTTCCTGTGTTACTTTCGACATGCCGGCTTTCCTAACGCTGTGCGTATCTAAGGGGATTAAGAAACCAATAATTCGTGAAATAAGTTTACATTATATTGCGAGACATTCAATTGATTTACGTATATATGCAGATTGTGTTGCACTTCCAAGTTGTAATGCACGAAAAATAAATTTGCACTGCTGACGGTGATGTGACAAATATCGCATTGTAATCATTTTATTTGAGATGAACCACTGTCAAACGATATTCGCAAAGCCATTATGTTGTATATCGATAACACAGGATAGCAATTTTGGCGGCCGCTTAATAAAATAGTATTTATAAAAACGAAATGAAAATACTTAACACGTTAAATACTTCACTTTTGAAGTGAAGTATTTCAATTACTAAATTCAACTGAAATGTTTTAGTTATGACCGATTAATCGTAAATTTTGCCTTCAATCAATAGTTTAAAATTGACCTAACGATAGTTTTGTTGCGGTTATACATTTCGGCATTTTACAACACTGGGACAAATGTGTCATTTCATTTCGTGAAATTCAGCAATACGGGAGGTGCTTTAATTGATTTGCATTATTTTCAGAGCAGACAAAGAGCATTAAGCTTTTGTGAAAGCTGTGGTCATCAAAAGTTGAATCAGTGCACGGTTGTATATTAAAATTAACTAAAAAAAAAACAAAAGTGAATAACAACACCTAATCGCGAAAACAAACAATTTCGCAACCTGTACAACTCGCAGTACACCTTCAGCATAGGCGGCGCTGTCGACGCCCAGACGCAACGCACTCACTCTCAAGGCCAAGGAAGTCGCGAAAAGATTCCATTTCAGTTAAACATGAAATTTGTGGTAACACAAAACATCGAAAATCATTTTTATAGTCAACACCAGCAGAAGCACCAGCAGCAGCAGCACCAGCAGTGTTTAAATAAAAAACGTGTGTGCAAACCAACAACGCTCAGTACGGTAACCGTTCTCAACAAATCCAAACGCGTGTTGTGCAACAAAAGTGAACAGCAACAACAACAATTTAAAGAAAGACTTTATTGGAAACATAAAAGCTTTACTATAGCTGCGTCTTGATTAATATTTTTGGCAAATAATCAAAGTATATAAGAGAAAAGAAGCATTTAAAGCAACAAAAGAAAAAAACTCCCACAAAGACTATTACTAAAATCTAACCTAAATTCCTGTACGCCCAGAATAAAATAAATCAATAAAATCCGAGAGCACGTGTAAGTGCCGCCAATAGTTGCCGCCAAACGTGAGTGTAGACATCTTTTGCGGAGACTTTTCTCTTCGCTCTCGCTCTTACTCTCTTGCATAAAAGGACACTGCCCTACAAGGCATCTGTTTGTGTGTGCGAAGCAACAACGATCGCCAGCAGCAAGATAAATCGTAGCCAAAACAAGGGCACGAATATTCGTCAATTTAGCGAGCAACGCAATATCAAGAACAACACCAACAATATGCCGCGTCGCAATAAAAAAGCAGGAGGCAAAGGTGAGTCATAAATTCTCAACAAATTTAACAAGTGAAAAAGAAAAGTTTTTGTGTAGGTGTGTGTGTGTGTGTGTGTGAGTATTGCAGATGTTGGCAGTCGATGAAAACGATGATTGACCTTTCAAACAGAAATTACTCATCGTTTATACATATAAATAAATACATTGTTTAATATCAGCACGAAATACATTTCGATGGCTTCGAAAAGCTTTCGCCTCCAACCTGTTTGTCAATCAACGAAATATATACTTGTGTATTTTTGTTGCTGTGCTGGCAAACCAAAAAAGCTTTGCACGCGCTCAGCTGCTGAAGCGCGACGAACGACATACCAAAGACAACAACAAAAACACGCAACGACCAAAAATGAAGAGTAATTATAGCACGTTACGGTTACTTACGTATTTATTACACTTATCGTATACCCTGTGGGACTTTTTTTTTTGTTAGATAAAGAAAAATATACTCTAGTTAATACTTCATAGTTGCGGTTAGTGATTAGATATTGGAGTACAAGTTTTAAAAGTCTGACAAAGTCTCTTGTCCTCTTTTAATAGCATAGGGTATCTGCGGTACAACCAATTCAAAATGTGTACATGAACATTCAATGCCAGATTAGCAAGAAACTCACAAAGCACTGCCAAGTATATATGTATGTGTATGCATATAAACATACATATGTACATATGTATGTACATATATACAATGTCAAATCGAATGCAATGTACAATGTATATGTACAAATGGATCTGTATTTTTAGTTTATATTTAAAAATGCACCTTTACATATTGTACATAAATGTGTACATAATTGAAATTCATCTCCTATGCGGAAATTGCACAGTTTTCTCAATTGCGTGCTATTTTTCCTCAAACGAATCTAGATACATAACTCTCCAAATGTTTGTCTCTCAATCTCCGTACACTAGCCTAACAACTTTCAAAAGTATGTGTGTATGTCTGCACTCATGTATTTGGGTATATAACAGAGAGTGTGTACGCGAGTCTGTATGTTTGCCTGTTACTCTCAACAGCTGTTCAAATTGTTGTTGTTATTACAAAAGAGGCCAGCAGCTACAGCTGCAGCTGCGTTTGCAAAGTGAGAGGGACCAGGTAGCATGAAAATGCAATTCCGGAAATCAGCAAAAGAGGCAGGCTGTGAGAGGGGCCAGGTGTTGTTGAGTGAAAACGTTTTCGTAAAGAAAGTTGCGCAAGTTTTACTTTGACAGAAACAATAACAAAGCAGCAAAGAAAAACTTGTTGCACAACATTTTCATTTGAAGGTCGTGTCCCAAATAAAACACAGCCCATTGAATTGTTTCTATACTTCGGTTTTTGTTTGTTCGCATTTTAAACGAAATCCGCTCTGAGGCGGAAAAATGCCGTATGCTTAATTTACTTAGCATTTATGTACATATACATGTACATATGTATGTATGTATTTCGTGCGCTCTTTCTTTGCTTCTTTTCCTCACAGCAGCTGAGTCATTTCACTAGTTGGAGAGTTATTTTCACAGTTTTAGAAGCACTCCTAACGCCATATGGATGAATGGAGAGACAGATTTGCAAGTTTGAAAAGCAGTTGTAGAGTCATCGTCGGACAGTTTTAATCACATTGTCGTTACAGTTTTATTAGCACTGTGCTACAACTATTTCTTTGTAATTATAATTTTTAGGTGGCCGCAACTCCAATTCTAACTCTGAGGACGAGTCCTTCGACAATGTAAGCGTCTATTCACATGTCTCTGAGGTGGCCTCTTCGGAGGCAGCCGAGGAACTGGCCAATGAGCGCTTTGAGGAGAAATTCGAGAAGGCCTTGGAGCAGGCTACGGAGAAATCAGCTCAGACTCGCACTCAGGCACTACAGGCCATCTGCGAGCTGTTGATGCATCGCTATATGCCCGACTTTGTCGAGGATCGCAAGATGACCCTCATGGACTTTGTAGAGAAGAGCATTCGTCGTGGCAAGGGACAGGAACAGGTGTGGGGTGCACGTTTGGCTCCGCTTTTGGTGCTCCAGTTGGGCGGAGAGGAGGGCATGTCCAAGGCCATGGGTCAGTTCCTACTTAACACTGTTCAGGACAAGTCTGTCAACTACGACGCGCGTGCCAAGTGCTGCACAGCCCTGGGTATACTCAACTTCCTGGACTGCCAGGATGTTGGGGAACTGGTGCAGCTGATGCAGTTCTTCGAATCGATCTTTGCTGGCAGCTATCTGCGTGGCGATGACAAGACACCTATTTCAGTGACTGCCGAGGTTGGCACACTGCACGCTGAGGCCTTGTCCGCCTGGGGACTGCTGCTCACTCTGATTCCCTCTGGCGACTTTGTCTCTCTGATGACCACTGGACAGCACAAGTTCCCGTAAGTAGACATCATTATCACCATTCCAAAGACATGGGCTTAATGAATAACATCTCCGGCAGATCTATCAAACGTTTCCTTGGACTGCTGGAGTCACCGCATTTGGATGTTCGCATGGCTGCTGGCGAGGCAATTGCCCTGATATTGGAGTCTGGTCGTGCCCATGATGAGAACTTCTTGGAGGAACACATCACAGACCTGTGCGATGCTGTCAAACAACTGGCCACCGACTCGGCCAAGTATCGTGCCAAACGTGATCGCAAAACTCAACGAGCAACCTTCCGCGATGTGCTTCGCTACCTAGAGGTAAGTTTAAAGAGCTCTATTGACTTTTATAAACAATTTAATCTCCACAAATTACAATACAAAAGTTGAGCTAGACAAATTCGGGAAATAACATAGCACGGAGATGTCATTGTGTCATGTCCGTGCAATTGAAACGAATCTCATGTCGGCAATGATTCGCCAGACATCTGGAATGATCGTGCAACTTGTTGCGCATGATGATGCAACCATTTCGACTAATTGAGTCCATGTATTCAGTGAAGTTGGGCACTTTACGCATGGCACTGCCCGCCATCTTCCAGTGCGAATTGCTGCCCGATCCCACGAATTGCGATGAATCCGCAAAATTGATCTTAAATGGCTTGTAGAGCTGTTGGCTTTCGTCAGCTTGCACCTCGTAATCCGTGGTATGTTCACGTTCCAATTGCCGTGTAACATCTGCCCGGAATTCGGAGCAAGGTGCTCTTTGTTCCAACAATTTCTCAGTCTTCTTTTTGGACGCCTTATCAGTGCCCTTTATGCTTTCGTAGATGCCCTCCGGATACTCATTCACATCACAGTAATCAACCTGATAGGTTGTGAACAAACGATTCGTATCCAAACGACGACTTAGCTCCTCCTTGGGCATCAGCTTTAAACGTTCATATAGATCGGGGTAAACGTTTCTCAGTATTTTCAAGAATCGATTCGGCTGCATCTTGAAGCAATCAGATTCCGGTGCCAAGGCCAGATTATCCACCTGGTCCTGTGTATACTGTGTTGGTATCAGTCGAGGATCTATCAAACGTCCCATCGGTGCAATGCCTGTCCATTCCACTCCTGAGCAGTCCTTAGTGGCACCAGGAGGTGGCTTTATCATATCCTCCTCAATGCACTGACACTCAATGACTTTGGGACCATCTCCATGGCCAGTCAAGTTCTTGGCTTGGGTCATGAACTCATAGCGCCTGGTCTTGGGCGGTACATAGTCATGCATATACGTAGATAGCAACATTTTAATAATTTTTAAAAATAATTTTCTTCTATTTTTTTTTTTTTTTTTTAACTTGAAATTTTGTCGTGTGCCGAACAGAAGTTAAAATTCCAATTGTGTTGAAAAATCTTAGGGAATGAAATATAGATAGTCAATGCTTACTAATTATATATATTTTTATACGATTTGCAGGAGGACATTTCTCCGGAGATCAATATACGTTTTGGCAACGATGCTCTTGTCTTGGATGCATGGTCCATACATCATCAGTATGCATCGCTGTGCGCTGTCATGGGTCCCGGCATGACCTCCCAGCTGCAAGAGAACGAATTCATCCGTGATGTTTTCCAACTGGGTCCCAGACCCACCAACACTGGCATCAATGGCAACAGCAAAGTGAAGCAGTCGAAACTGGAACGCGTAAGTCTAACAATAATTAATCTATAATACTGCAAAACAATACTAATATCTAATATTTATTTCTTCTACAGCATTTGGTAAATGCGGCTGCTTTTAAGGCTCGGTCCATTACTCGGGGCAAGAATCGCGACAAGCGCTCGGCTGTTTTCACATAAGGAGACCACATCAATATCTATGTCTATCTGTCGAGGATGGATGTGATGGATACCAAGGAACTGCAACCCTCTCAATCCCCATTAGTTGAATTACTTCATTTATAGAGATCATTAATCATGAACCAGATTATCGTAAGCTCATAAATTCTGGCACATTGCATTGGCCAAATAATAAATTTATGAATTAGTACAGTTAAACAATTATTTAGCAATTAACAATTTATCGATTTAGCACATAGCTTAACATAAAGAAACCCCAATTAGCTAGTAATTGTAATTCTATTAATTTTGTAAGGCGTTGTTTGGCATTGATACATAGAAATCGCCTGCCAATTGTGAAGGACTGTTTGAAATTTAGTTTTATTGTTTATAATACGGATTTTTGTTTGTTGCTGTTTAAATTTATACACAATTATATACATGGATGTAAAACAAATATATACCTACACACAATATATACTTAGTCAACCCCCTGTAGATCGAGAGTCATTGTCAATGCCATTGTTTGACTTGGCTTTTGTAAGCATATTATATATATACTTAGCAAATATACATATGTATGTATAAAACTATACTTATATATATTTTTTAGGTAATACATGTAAAATAAATGTATAAATTTAGACTTAAAGAACAACTAAAATTATAGGTTCTTATTTGGGGCGATAAGGATCCGTTGACGCAAAGTCAAATTTAAACCGTTATTCAACGTTTCACTTCTGCGGCTCGCTAAATTTGAAATTTCATTTCAATTTCTTGATAAAGTAACAGGCGATCATAATCGAGCAGCAGCAGCATTGGTTTAAATTCACCTTGACTGAAGAACAGTTATTCATCACTCACCAATCATAAACATAAGCCGTGATTGGTTGATTGGATGGATGGATCGGTTAAGAAGCGCATACAAATAATGCAAGTGTGAGCGGGACAACTATATGACTCGCTTTGAGAGGACGCCATACTTGCAATGAGAGGATTAACGCAAGAGTATTGATATACATAAGTGTGAGCGAGTCAGCTATAGGTGCAGCTGGAAGATGACGCCATACTTGTTGCGTGCTTGCATGCTGCGGAAAATTACCAAATTCACCTTCTGAAATTCCTGTTTGCCTGATAAAATCGTCCAAAATCTTCCTCACGGTTTTGGTGTAAGCGCCGGTGAAGCCAGTGTTGGTAACTGCTTCAAAAATCGACATTCGTAAATTAATTAAATTATAAAAAAGGCTCTAGATTTGATATATAGAATTATAATTATATTTAACTTGTTTATCACAAAAATGTATGTTAGCTTATAGTTTAAATATGTATGTTTCTTATGTAATTATGTTATGATGTGTGCTTTCATTTTTTAGTTGGCTGTTCTTCTAATTTGACGAATGAAATGTGGCGCAGCAATAATATAATAGTATATGTATATATGTATATAAATAATAGTTAAAAGTAAACTGTATATAAATTAGACTCGTTAAGTATGTATGGATCGTATAATCTTATAGACGTAATACCAATTGCATTCACATTTCGAATACAAATTCAAATAAAATGACTATGATGGAAATACAATAATATAAGTATGTATGTTAGTGAAGTTGATGTAATGTGATGAACTTAAATTAATATTCGCTTTCGTTTAACTCGCTGATGAAACGAACTTAAATTGTACAACTAACAACTACAAACATGCTCAGCTAGACTGACATTGACTGGGTTATGTGTGTGTATGTGTGCCACTAACTAACTAATTTATTTGTAATTTGAATTTGAATTTGCTTTGTTAATTTTAGTTAATAGAGAGATGACAATTCATGCTTCAGTTAATTGGCAACGCATTCTCAAATAACCATTCTCATTTAATCTCAAACCGTTCTCAGCTATTTGTGTCTGTCTCATATATATGTATATATATATATATATCTATTATGTATGTGTATGTATAATTGATACTGACTTATTTCATAAATGTGTGTATATATATATATATATATATAATAATTTATATAATATTTGGCTTGTTTAGTTTTTTGTTGTTTCCGTTTTTGTTTAATACATTTCGCGCTGGGAATAGTGCGTGCTACTTTGAGAGACAGAAATTGACTCGCTACTCGAACAATTACTGATTGTTGATCCTAGAATATGTAAAACTCTTAAAATCTATGTACACAGTTTTGCTGGGGAAGAAACTTTTCTCATATTTATCATGTTCGTTTTTTTTTTTTTTTTTGGGGGATATCCCTAGATCTCTGGTTTTGTGAGTGGAGCATTGAGCAAAAATTTGTGTGCAAAACGCGCTCTAAACTCTAAATCGTGTTTTCTTGTCCTCTTCGTTCTGTGAGTGTGTCTATGTGTGTCTGTGTTTCTCTCTAGACAAGTGTCCTTGTTCTTGTTCTTGTGTAGGTTTTAGGATCCTGCTGCTCCTGTTCGTGCTGCTGCTGCCGCCGAGGTGCTAGCATGCACATCCTCGCATATCGTGTGCAATTTCTCCATCTCGGAGCTGGTCACAATGTTAATGGAGCTAACCTTGGCACGCTGATAGGCCACAACCGTATTCTCGCCCAGACACTTGACGCACACGTAGCCGATGAGGACAGCCACGCCCACTGTTAAGACACGCACAATGGGATCCACATACATTTGAATGATAGCCCAGGCTGTGGCGCCCGTTACACACATCAGGGTTATCAGTATAACCGTCTTCATCCAGTGCTGTATGGTGAATCCTTTATCCCATTCGAGTCTGTGAAACATTCGCACTTAGTTATATTTACTTGGGGGGGGGTATATATGAATTTCTTACTTTTTGGATTTCTCAATTTCGTAGGGATGGGCGCAGACCTTGCAGGCTAGCTGTGCCTCATTGTTGCTGCCACAGCTTTCGACGAGCCAACGTTTAAGGCACTCGTGGTGCACCGAACTGACATCGCCAGTGCAACGGCAGGGCTGGATTAGGGGTTCCGGTTTGTCGCTATCGTAGCATATCCAGCAATCCTTCTTGGTCAAGAATGTCTGCCCCTCCTCGGGTGACAGCTTATTGCTATCCGCATCGAGTGTGGGTATCGATGGGTCTATTTGACGCGACAGCAGCTTACGTGGATTCAATATCCAGAGCTGTTCCGGCGCCATACAGTTCCACAGGCAGCAGGGAAACCACAGGGCAACACCGATTTCCGCAATACGGAAGATGATATCATGCCAATTACGTGAATTGACGGGAACTCTACAAATCAAATTAGAATTTCATTAGAACAATGGATAAGTATTTGTATGTGACTTGTGAGCTTACTTGGCCTTCCAGAAATCACCGAGCGTCTCAGATGTCAGGAAACCCACGATCACAATCAGCATTATGGCCTGACTGAGCAGCCCGAACCGTGACTGATGCAGTTGGGATGCGTTCACAATTGCCTCGCTTGGTCCCAGAATCTTGCCCGTCTGATCATAAACGAAACCGCCACGTAGCTTGAAGAAGACCTCCACACCATAGATGAGAAAGAATATGACGACGATCAGCAGCAGGACAGCATAGCAACCATTAAAGATGTGGGCATAATCGCGACGCTCCGAGTTGATCAACGAACTGAATACCTCAATGCCAAACAGACTATAGAGGAAAAAGTTGAAGGCGACGAAGCCGAGGAAACTTTTTGATAGAAACTGCGACTTCTCCCAGCGTATGTCGCGCAGGTGAAATATCTAAAAAAAAAAAATAATAATAATAACAAATAACAAATATCAGTCAACTATATACACATAAATAAATGGTAGGTGCAGCTGTACTCAATCAACATTTAGTCGCTGCGCCGTCTTTAATTAATGAACGCGATAAATAACGTAGCGCGTATCAAAGTATATATTTTTAGAGATATGAAAAGCTTTCCCAGCCATGAACAAAACAATTGGAACCGCGATCGTGGGTACAACTGCACCCAATAAAAGATTGAGAACTAACTCAATTCCGACTCACACTCGAGTTTCCATCTATCGATTGTGTGAAAATGTGAAATATTCTGCATTTTTGCTTATCGTATCTTTCTCTCGCTCTCTGTCCTCTTATGATTGTAGGTTTAGGTTTGATAAGATAAAGATTTCCGGAGAACAAGACCTCTCATTTGAAAAGTTACACATTTTGTTGATTAGATTCCATTTTAGCACAAGTTAAGCATAACGGCAAATATTCTGAATTCCCTTTACAGACTTTTCGACTTTAATAATGTATCGCTACTATTTTTCAGACACGATCTTTAGCTTAAGAGCGCAAGATAATGATAAATCCCTTTTAGCTACACATGTTAAAAGCTCGACATGTTAAAAATCCAATTCAAAATTAAATAGTGGTTCAAATTCAGATATTTGCAAATTTGGGCTACTTCATAATACATTTTTAGCCATATCTCGGTAAATACTCATCAGAAACACCTCAAATAAAAAGCAAAATGCTAGTTACGAGTCCGAGAATCGATCAGAGTCACAAAATCGGGGTTAAAAATTTTTTGGATTTTTTATGATTTTGTCAAGGGGTTAGTATGGAAAATCGGTCAAAAAAGTCGAAAAATTTAAAATGGCAATTTTTAGAAAACTTTTGATGCAGAATTTAACTGATATTAAAACCATTTTCAAAATGCCAAATTTCATGAAAATCGGATGATTTTTGGAAAAGTTATGGCAACTCAAAGTTGGAAACTGGCTCCTATTACAAAAATGCCAATTTTGTGTGACTTTTTGACACATTTTTGGCCATATCTCAGTAAATACTCATCAGAAACACCTCAAATAAAAAGCAAAATGCTAGTTAAGAGTCCTAGAATCGATCAGGGTTACAAAATCGGGATTAAAATTTTTTTGGATTTTTGATGATTTTGTCAAGGGGTTAGTATGGAAAATCGGTCAAAAAAGTCCAAAAATTTAAAATGGCAATTTTTAGAAAACTTTTGATGCAGAATTAAACTGATATTAAAACTATTTCCAAAATGCCAAATTTCATGAAAATCGGATGATTTTTGAAAAAGTTATGGCAACTCAAAGTTGGAAACTAGCTCCTATTACGAAAATGCCAATTTTAAGTCACTGTTGATACATTTTTGGCCATATCTCAGTAAATACTCATCAGAAACACCTCAAATAAAAAGCAAAATGCTAGTTAAGAGTCCTAGAATCGATCAGGGTCACAAAATCGGGATTAAAATTTTTTTGGATTTTTGATGATTTTGTCAAGGGGTTAGTATGGAAAATCGGTCAAAAAAGTCCAAAAATATAAAATGACATTTTTTAGAAAACTTTTGATGCAGAATTGAACTGATACCTAAACCATTTCCAAAATGCCAAATTTCACGAAAATCGGATGATTTTTGGAAAAGTTATGGCAACTCAAAGTTGGAAACTAGCTCCTATTACAAAAATGCCAATTTTGAGTCACTTTTTGACACATTTTTGGCCATATCTCAGTAAATACTCATCAGAAACACCTCAAATAAAAAGCAAAATGCTAGTTAAGAGTCCTAGAATCGATCAGAGTCACAAAATCGGGATTAAAATTTTTTTGGATTTTTGATGATTTTGTCAAGGGGTTAGTATGGAAAATCGGTCAAAAAAGTCCAAAAATTTAAAATGGCAATTTTTAGAAAATTATTGATGCAGAATAAAACTGATATTAAAACTATTTCCAATATGCCAAATTTCATGAAAATCGGATGACTTTTGGAAAAGTTATGGCAACTCAAAGTTGGAAACTAGCTCCTATTACGAAAATGCCAATTTTGAGTCACTTTTTGACACATTTTTGGCCATATCTCAGTAAATACTCATCAGAAACACCTCAAATAAAAAGCAAAATGCTAGTTAAGAGTCCTAGAATCGATCAGAGTCACAAAATCGGGATTAAAATTTTTTTGGATTTTTGATGATTTTGTCAAGGGGTTAGTATGGAAAATCGGTCAAAAAAGTCCAAAAATATAAAATGGCATTTTTTAGAAAACTTTTGATGCAGAATTGAACTGATACCTAAACCATTTCCAAAATGCCAAATTTCACGAAAATCGGATGATTTTTGGAAAAGTTATGGCAACTCAAAGTTGGAAACTAGCTCCTATTACAAAAATGCCAATTTTGAGTCACTTTTTGACACATTTTTGGCCATATCTCAGTAAATACTCATCAGAAACACCTCAAATAAAAAGCAAAATGCTAGTTAAGAGTCCTAGAATCGATCAGAGTCACAAAATCGGGATTAAAATTTTTTTGGATTTTTGATGATTTTGTCAAGGGGTTAGTATGGAAAATCGGTCAAAAAAGTCCAAAAATTTAAAATGGCAATTTTTAGAAAATTATTGATGCAGAATAAAACTGATATTAAAACTATTTCCAATATGCCAAATTTCATGAAAATCGGATGACTTTTGGAAAAGTTATGGCAACTCAAAGTTGGAAACTAGCTCCTATTACGAAAATGCCAATTTTGAGTCACTTTTTGACACATTTTTGGCCATATCTCAGTAAATACTCATCAGAAACACCTCAAATAAAAAGCAAAATGCTAGTTAAGAGTCCTAGAATCGATCAGAGTCACAAAATCGGGATTAAAATTTTTTTGGATTTTTGATGATTTTGTCAAGGGGTTAGTATGGAAAATCGGTCAAAAAAGTCCAAAAATATAAAATGGCATTTTTTAGAAAACTTTTGATGCAGAATTGAACTGATACCTAAACCATTTCCAAAATGGCAAATTTCATGAAAATCGGATGATTTTTGGAAAAGTTATGGCTGCTTAAGTTGGAAACTAGCTCCTATTACGAAAATGCCAATTTTGAGTCACTTTTTGACACATTTTTGGCCATATCTCAGTAAATACTCATCAGAAACATCTCAAATAAAAAGCAAAATGCTAGTTAAGAGTCCTAGAATCGATCAGAGTCACAAAATCGGGATTAAAATTTTTTTGGATTTTTGATGATTTTGTCAAGGGGTTAGTATGGAAAATCGGTCAAAAAAGTCCAAAAATTTAAAATGGCAATTTTTAGAAAATTATTGATGCAGAATAAAACTGATATTAAAACCATTTCCAAAATGCCAAATTTCATGAAAATCGGATGATTTTTGGAAAAGTTATGGCAACTCAAAGTTGGAAACTAGCTCCTATTACGAAAATGCCAATTTTGAGTCACTTTTTGACACATTTTTGGCCATATCTCAGTAAATACTCATCAGAAACACCTCAAATAAAAAGCAAAATGCTAGTTAAGAGTCCTAGAATCGATCAGAGTCACAAAATCGGGATTAAAATTTTTTTTGGATTTTTGATGATTTTGTCAAGGGGTTAGTATGGAAAATCGGTCAAAAAAGTCGAAAAATTTAAAATGGCAATTTTTAGAAAATTATTGATGCAGAATAAAACTGATATAAAAACCATTTCCAAAATGCCAAATTTCATGAAAATCGGATGATTTTTGGAAAAGTTATGGCAACTCAAAGTTGGAAACTAGCTCCTATTACGAAAATGCCAATTTTGAGTCACTTTTTGACACATTTTTGGCCATATCTCAGTAAATACTCATCAGAAACACCTCAAATAAAAAGCAAAATGCTAGTTAAGAGTCCTAGAATCGATCAGAGTCACAAAATCGGGATTAAAATTTTTTTGGATTTTTGATGATTTTGTCAAGGGGTTAGTATGGAAAATCGGTCAAAAAAGTCGAAAAATTTAAAATGGCAATTTTTAGAAAATTATTGATGCAGAATAAAACTGATATAAAAACCATTTCCAAAATGCCAAATTTCATGAAAATCGGATGATTTTTGGAAAAGTTATGGCAACTCAAAGTTGGAAACTAGCTCCTATTACGAAAATGCCAATTTTGAGTCACTTTTTGACACATTTTTGGCCATATCTCAGTAAATACTCATCGGAATCACCTCAAATAAAAATCGGTTGACTTTGGCCGAGTACTGGCCAACTCTTTTTTCCCTAAGATTTTACTTTATAACATACCTCAGCCCACATGCAGACGATGAGGGAAGCACAGGTCATCAGTAGCGGATAGTAGGCGGACATTAGAGTAACGGCCCACTGTGGCTGCAGGTCCAGCTGCAAGTTAAAAAGAGATGACATTAGAAAACAACGTTCTGTAATATATTAAATGTAGTAATACTCAACATACCGGTGTGGTAAAGTAAGCGCCACGTAACGAGGATGCCACAAAGACCATAAAGTAGAGCAACTTCTGTGTGGTGATGCGACAGGCGCGCAATATCGATGGCTGCTTGAGCCGCTGATACTCGGCCACAATGCAGATGAGCAGCTGTATGACGGAGACGAGAGCCACCACATAGAAAACGGTGGATATCCCAGCATAATACGGTAGATTAAAGAAATTGCATTCATCGCCGGCATAGCGAATATCGCAGACACAGGTGTTGTTGACGCAATCCCCGCGTCCGGAGCAGCTTAGATCATTGTCCGGTGTAAAGGGACCGTAGACACCGACACTGGGTGCCTTGCTGTGGCCACCAGAGCTTGGCATTTGGACCGCGTCCAGCGGCGATTGCAGCACCCGCTTCGAGCAACGCATTAAGGTGCGAAAACTGGGTAGCATTCTATATTAGATTAGCTGCAAATATACAATACAAAAAAAGTAAGCAACGTGAATCTCAATTAATTATATATCAAGGTTGCAAATCGATAAGCCAATAAATGTATAACACTACAAAAAAAAAGTGGAAAACTTGAGAATCAACACACGACAAACAACACCCTTTTGTCATTTGAATAAACATTTGGGTAACGCTAAAAAGCAATGCAAATATGCCTATTAGGGGTATGCGGCACTCGTAAAAAATAACATATAAATAAAATAATAATAAATAACAACACAGAATGTTGTAGTTGACTGGATCCGACTATAAGACACCCTGTGCCCATTTCAATTTATTATTTATATGAATTCTCTTATATTTCTATTCAACTCAATATAACTTATAATAAAGAAATAGACAAGAAAATTCTAAATAAAATAATCAAATAAGTAAAATTCAATCAATTTTGGGGAAGTATAGACCAACAAAATTATTATACCCATTTAAGCTCTATGCTCAAAGACAATAAGGTATAAAAATTCTTAAATTATTATTATCATAATGCAAAGTCAAAAGGAAATGCGGTCTACGGAAAAGGAACTCATAAATGTTTACAGTGTACGCACAAGAGAAAAAGAAGCAAAAGTCGATAAGCGATTTGTATCTAATAGTTTAGCTTTATTAACTTGTTTATACACATACAAATACAATATATGTATATATGTATGTCATGATTTCTAAGCAATCAATCAAACATATAAATATGTATGTATGTGCAAGCAGTGGCAATGTATGGACAGAGACACCCCCACAATAAAATGGATGGGAACTGAAATTGGCAATCGACAATTGAACAAGTGGACAGGTCCATTGAGCTGCCAATTGTAATGCATGAAGCGTTTGTCCGTCTCCGTCAGTCTCAACATTGTGTGATAATGATGAAGCTAAAGTGGAGACGTGCAACTCAGCACAATACTTTATGTAAATCGGTATATAATACAGAAATAAAGTATAGAACTGATTAAATATAGTTTCAAACTGTCATGTCAAACATTTTCTAAACTTAAATCGTTGATATTTAGCTGACCGCGTCTGTAGCAGAGTTACCCATCAGTTTGTGGTCATGCTACAGCTTTGGTTAACAATATATCTATATACATATGTATACATATATATATATATATATATATATGTTACATAAAACGAGGGAAGTTTAAACAGTATTAATTGCAATTAGTTGAAATTTCTATTCCGCTCCATATACATACATACATATGTTGCTGATATTTTGCAAGCATCTCAACATTTCGGCCACAATCACTTCACATCATCATGTATCGTAAACATTTCTCAAGAAATGAAAATGATCAAAGGTTATTTGCCAACAGTTTCGGTGAAAACAGGGCATAATGTCTATAAAGACAGTGAACTTTACACTGCTAACAGCTAAATGTGTAACTGTTAACAGTCTGCTAATTAACATTGTGATAAATATCCTCCTCTCTGCTAAGTCGAGCGCCATCTGTTGAGCTTAAAAAGCACTAATTTAGCAAAATACGTATACCTTGAAGGTATTTCATTTGTTTATGCATTTATTGCCACCTAGAGAGTTTATTATTAGTAATAATATTTTAATTGTTACTATTTTGCATGCTTGGCTAAAATTAGTGACCAGTATTAGTTCGTGTGTAGGTCGTTAACTATGAATAATAACATATATTTAAGGCAGCTACATTATTATTATAGTATTAGTAAAACTAATTACACAGTTTATGTAAACATATCCAACACTCATTGCTAATATCTTGGCTACCTAATCGTATATTTTTAAATTTCATATCAGAAATCATTGAATAAACTCTTGTTTTCATCCTCTTTTCTGCTGCCATTTGCCTCGTAATGATGATTACTTGAAAGATGACGTGTTGAATCGCATTCGATTATAAACAAAATTTTTGTTTGAATTATCTTTGTTCATATGTACATACATATATTTTAAGAATACATAAAGGTATGTACTAAATATTTGTGCAATTTTCTAGCCAAAAAAATTCATAGAAAAAACGTAACTTTTGTACATGTTTTTTTATTTTAGTTTTACAACTTTTGTACTTTATAGTTTTGGCAACAAACGGACTTATGCCATAAATTAAATGTGTATTTTATGTACATATGTATGTACATATGTTTGTTGCTGCTTATTTGCTATTGGCTTTGTGCTGTGCTTTCCAGTATAACTGTTAGCAGCTGACTAAAGCGATAAGATAAACCGCGACTTCTGCTTTATATAAAATATATTTCTAAGGTCCCAGTTAAAACAAAATTTAACGACTGAATTTCGCAGCACAGCATAAGTTTAATTTGGTATTTTCATAGATGTTACACCCACCATTATTGTTTTTACACTTGGTATTGGGTTTTTATCACTTTTTTAGGTCACAGACAAAGGAGTCGCCACTACAGCGTCCCTGACATTTTCACCAGTTTGTTGCGGTTATTAAACAATCGTTTGTCATATTACAAGAACCCCAAATAAAACAAAAACATTAATAGTGTTGTGCACACACACACACACACATTCACTGACACAATTACATATATGCACATATGTATGTACATATGTATGTATATTTTCACACTAGATACACGCTGTGGGGTATATTTATGAGCAGCTTGTTTGTTTGCTTTTGCTTTGTTTGTGAGAGAGTCGCACTTTGCTTCGGTTATAAATGCGCGCCGCTGGCAGATTCAACGATCATAGCACGACGACGACTCTGCAAATACTGAATTGAACTGAACTGAATTGAAAGAGAGAAGCGCCGACCTGTTGCGATCTAAAACGGCTAGGCTAGCACGATAAACTTCGTGTGCTGCGCTGTTGCTCCAACACAATTCGTACGTCACGCACTGAGAGGCGCTGCTGTTAACGATCAAACATTCTCGGCAGGCTGTTAACTTAACATAGCTAGTTTCCGCACACGCACCTATCTATAGTAAGTGTTGGCGCTGTTAAGAGCTTTGAACAAGCATTGTAAAGAGAGTGAGGGAATCTATTGAATGTTTACGTTGGATCTGCAAATACATATGTATGTACATACATATGTACTTGTATATACGAAAATAATAATGGTGGTGGGGGGTACAAATAATCGCATGATATTATCTCGCTTCGCTTTTCGTCAATTATAAATGCCGTTTGCCGTTTCGTTTGCCATCACAACAATAAATTATGCCAAAATAATCGCTGAAATGTCTGTACATATGTATGTATTTACATACGAATGTATGTTTGTGTACATAAGCCTGTCTGTACATGTTTGTATAGCAAAACGAGGGTGGCTAGAAAAATGGCGCACAAAATTTTCAATCTGCATCGAAAGTTTCATGATGACCCTCGCTAATTATTGAACACGTATGTACAAATTTACGTATGCATGTATGTATGTTTCATTAGCAATGGTCAAGCATAAACAAAAAAAAAATGAAAAACAATAAATGAACTCTCCGAAAGCCAAAACTAGTTTTGTGGCGCCCGCAGCTAAGTTACAATAGCGACGGCTTTTTCGCTTATGCTGTGCGCCATAAGTAGTTCAAAACTATAAGAGAGAGAGAGAGGAGAGAGCGGTGACTAGTTTATTGAGCATATGGATTTCTCTCTCTTTAATAGTTGAATGAACGCCATTGCAAGCTGTTGTTGTTCTTTTCAGCCTCTTTTATTCTCAGCACGTAACGATAGTACAAATACTAAGTTATGGTTGGCATCACGATACCCTAGAAAAAGGTTTTGTTGTGTATGTGTGGAGTTTATGTGATTTGCAGTCACGTTTCAATTTTTTTTTGGTCAGAAACGTGTTCCCGCAATTAACGCTGCTCTAAATAATTATAGTCAATGGAAAAAAGCTAAGGAAATAATAAATAATAATTTAATTGATTTCAACTTGAACAAAACTACACGCAAAGTTCTGAGCTTAGAAAAAAGCATAGAGTTTTCACTGTGAGCAAACTGTGCACGCCTACCGCATGTGAATGGGCGTGGCTGTGACGAGGAGGCGTATTCTGTTATAAATTTCAACATTAGTTATCATTATTGATGGTGAGAGCTGAAGACAGTTGAAGGGAAGGTTATTACATTTATATTACAAAAGAAAAACTTTATTTTCGATTTTTCAGTCAGCAGAAATCCTAGAATATTTAATTGCTATTAATTTGACCTTTACCTTTTTAGTCTATTGTAAATCAATTACAACTCAAGTTGAACACAGTTTATTGTTTAATTACGTGGAATTGAAACGTGACGCAATAGCATCCCTAACACAAGATACGAAGAAAAACAATGCGCTGTTGCCAGATTTCACTGGCATAGCGGCAATCACTATGTACCTGTATGTGGATGGGAGCACACGACTAGTCAATTAATTGGCATTTAGCGGCTATTAGTGTTCATTAAAGTTGGGTGTATAACTCAGGTGCAAATCAGAAAACACTTCCATGGATATGCATAAATTATCGAAGAGATGGCAAAGACGTACGCATCCGGTGAAAATTCACGAACTGTTAATTTGTTGTCCATTATCACATCAAAGCATAAATCAATTACAACTAATTTTGGCTAATTTTTCCACAGTGAGCGTTTGCAAAAAAGTTTTTAGATCGTGGAAAATCTTAATGTATCCGCGTTTATCTTATCTGTAAAACAGTTTACAGTTCGTAGAAGTTTAAATTGACATGCCTATTAAAGTGTTTGACGTTTGTCAAGTTCTGTTAAAACTTGGGGTTATTAACTGTGTGTTTTGGATTGTAAAAATATTTCCACTTGTTGCACATGTGACTCAATTATTGACACTCTAAAAGATGTATAACCAATGCGTAGTATTGTCTATGACTCAATACTATATTACAAGAAATTCTACTGATATGAAAATTTAATTTATTGTGTCATACATACCCGAAATAACTGACTTATATTGAGCACAAATTGCGAATCAGCTGTAAAATCGGGCAAGTTTTCCCCATTTTATGACAATTACAAATGCAAATCAGAGTGCCAACCCTTTTGCAAATAAATCAATCGAAAAATAACAAAAGTTCAACCCAAAACGCAATATTACGCAAGAGCAAAACTAAAACACAGATACTATCTATATCAAGTATATTGTATCTGTATATAGTAGCTGCTGATAGTTATAGTCGTATATTTATTGCACAGTGTGATATTTGAAAAAATTTTAATCATCAAATATTGACGACACATGCAAAAACACGAACGAAACAAAACTATAAGTCATGCAAGATATTAACGGAATATACATATGTATATATTATATACAGTATGTGTATATAGAAGGATGGTTATATACTCACATTACATAGATAAGGGGGCACGCGTTGGTTCATTGACAGCGCAGAGACTCATTGGAGGGTCGAAAGGTATTTGCTTTTTATACGATTCGGATACCTAATTTGTTGAGCGACAACGTAATCTCAGCGAAAGCTGCAAGAGAATTATATTAGCTACGCATGTTACATACACTAATGATCAAAATAATAAGAACACCACTATTATTCTTCTCAACGATATTTAGGAATAATTCGAAATTTATAAGTTATCTTTAAAAAAAAAAAAAAAAAAAAGGATAATTCAATTTTTAAATAGTTTTTCAACACTCTTTAAATATGAATTCTTACACATTTATTCTCTAAGCACTATATTCACAAAGAGATCGTATTACTTTGAAAATTCCTCGTTTTATTGGCGAATATTTGCTTTAAGTGCCCAAGGATACCTCTGCACCTATTTATTTGGCCAGTCATGTATGCAGAGAAATGGGAAACCAGGAGGAAAACAAAAGGTATTGAAGTAAAAAGCAATATCCAAATGGCTGGCAAGGACCTTCAAAACATGACTCCGAGTGTGGGCGTACTTCATGTATTCTGTTGATTGCATAATATGTTATCAGCAAGAAAATTATATGCAAGCCGAAGTTTGATTACCCTAACCTGGACTCAATACAGTACATCAGCATAAAAACGAGGTTCTTCCGCATTCCAGAAAGTACTCAGAGTGCCGCAGAAATGAATTGAACATGAATTTGACAGAAACAGGAAGTTTAAACTTTCAAATGGCGCTGATAATAGTTCCTATTGCAAACAAACAAATATGCTCCCTTTGCATACGGTAACGGTATTTTCTCTGGAATTTTATGATTATGGCATCTTTTATGTCCCAGGTGATTCCGGCACCTTTTGGAGGGAAGCAGAAGGTGCTGGAGGAGGGGCTGCTGGCGCTAAGATTGTGCGTCGGCAACATCCATTTGAATTAGTTGGAGGCGCCGCAAATGGAGTCCCCTTAATGTAATACGACAGCAACAGACAAATGAGTGTGTGTGTGTGTTTGTGTTGCATGATAAATCTATGCATAAATTTGAGCGCGTGGCAAGAAAGCAGTCGAGGCAAGCAAGACAAAGAGAAATGGAGACCGACATGTAATAAATGTAAATGAAATGTTATCAGCGTACAGTTTTTTTGCATGTCTTTTGCTTCTTATTGATTTATACTCAAACACAGATACATACATATAGTATGTGTTTATGTGTGTGTGTGTGTATGTGCAACTGTCAGTTGCGATGTTGCACTGACCTGCCCTCAAAATGAAAATTGCCAGCGTTGCAGCAAAATCATAAGCGTAAACAATAAAATTGTGCAAAAAACTCATGCTCTATAAATAAGCATGTGTACATACATACATACATATATGTATGTATGTACATATGTATGCAGTCAATTAAACTGATTGAATCAGTTTTAAGTGAAATGCCTCGAGAGGGATGCACAGCACGTTGCGTGTGACGAGCAATTGGAAAGTGAAAATGGTTTTTGAACTGATGCCAGCGCATCACACAACGTATCGCAGATGACAAAATAAAACAAAAAATCAAAAAATAAGAGACGCGAAATTCTACAGAAATATGCAAATATAGGTATGTATACATTGCTCAGCATATAAATAAAAACAATCTGCATATAAAATAATTCTGTTGAATTTCAAATTTCATTCACTCGCGCTCTCATTTGTTTTCCATTATTATTATGATAGAGTATTTTCTGCGTCGCACTTTTGCTTTCGCTATCATTGTTTATCATAAGCATAGGCATTTAACTGGCTCGGTGCACTCGCACTTAACGTATGTACAAACTTCTTGGTGCATGTAAATAGTAGAAAACAACAACAAACGCAATAAGTTGCGAAGCTCCAATAGACACACAGAGAGAGAGAGAGAGAGAATGAAAAAAAGAGAGCCTGCTGTCTCTGTAATTACTATATGAACTGCCTTAACTAAATGGCAACAACAACAAGAGCTTTGCAGCGCAAAAGCTATTTTGGAAGTGAATGAACGCAATGACAAACTCACACACACACACACACAAAACACATGAACACCCAGCTCATCATTCAAACACTAACGCAACTTCAGTTGTTTTTGTGTTTGTGCAAAAATATGAAATTATTTAACCCCTAGCAAAGCCATCGTCATAAATGTGGATCAACTTTCTGACACATGTAAATAACAAGTTTGACATTGTTCAGTGCAGTGCAAATGCATTAACATTTTTATATTTGCATTGCACAACAAATTGCATTTCATTGCGATACGCTCGGGCATTCAAAAGTTATTCAAAATATATGCAAATGCTGCTTGCTTAGAAACAATATAAGGGTTAACATTGATTTATTACTCGAGTGTATGATGAGTGAGTGAATGAGTGTGTACGCTGCTCCGAGTACATTCTGAGTGCAGCTGCACCTAATTCGCGCTGCCGTTGAGTGCTAAGTGCATATACGGCACAGACAGTTTCATTGGCCTAAAGCTCTCGCACCGTCGGCCTACCTAACAAGAGAATTGAATAATGAACAGCATGACTAGCTGGATATGCATGTGAGTATGTGTCTCCATATGCGTGTGTGCGTACATACGTACGTACGTGTGTGTGCTAGCCTGGCGTCAGGTAAAATTCTCATAAGGAATGAACTTCCACTAATTGAGTCATAGGGGCACGCGACACTTTTTTGCATAGTTACGTACTGGATTGATAAACAATTAGAAATTTGATGACTTACCATTCAAATATTTCCAAAACAATAATGAACTCTCGTCAATTACTGGTTTCTGCAGCAGGAAACAAAGTGTATCCACACCAACACACACTCGCGCACTACCGAAGAGAGACACTCACATATGTACATACGAACAATATTCACAGCGTTACCTTTGTAATGTGCAAAATTTTCGTTATTCTCTGTAATTTCTATGAATTACACTTCTTTTTGTTTGCACGGTTGTTATTTTTACATTTTATGCTAGCAGGCGTGATTTATGCTTTATTTATTGTTAAATTGCGAATTTTTCACCTCTTTTCTGTTCCGTAAACTCGCGCAGCAAACTGACAGGGCTGGAGCTCAAGTGCAAACATTGCACACAATAGCGAACAATAACAGAATTCTGTAAGCTAATAACATCGCAAAGAGATCCCTGGTTGCCGTTTTAGGTTTGAAAAATTAAATGTATTTTGTACTTTACGAATTTTGTGTTTTATTTGGAGTGAAAATTATTGAAAACTATAATATATAGAAAATTTAAAAAATATATTAATGACACAGAAGTTGTTTTTTCTTTATTTTGTGGTTGATTTTTTTATATAGGTAGTTCGCTGCTGTTACCTGGCAATGCTCAAAAGGTGCTGTTAAAATTTCCCAATTGTATTACTATCGATAACAAATGCTATTGCTGCTGCAATTCAAACGGAAAATCACAATTTTATTATAATAGGATATCGACGAGTATTGAGGCTTAATGCTATTTTATAATATAATATCACTTGATAATGTATTTATTTATATTTGATGGTGGTGGAAGGGCGTAAGCATATCCAGATTAAGTTGAGTGGTGGAAGCCAAAGAACAATTCCAATGCTTCACGGTTACATTCATTACATACATACATCCATATGGGCCAATAAATGAGATTTCTGTACGAAGCCTTCCTCGCAAGTGGAACACTTGAATGACGGTGCACCAGAATGGATCTTAACGTGGTTAATCAGATGCCCTTTCTGGATGAAGCACTTATTGCAGTGTTGACACTGAAACGGTCTCTCTCCCGAATGGACCCGAGCATGTGTCGCCAGATGAGAGTTTTGATTGAAGGCCTTGGGGCAATGTTTGCACTTGAAGGGACGCTCCCCAGAATGGATAAGTAAATGTCTCTTGAGATTCCCGGCATTTCGAAATATCTTTGGGCACTGAGGACACTTGTCCTCAATCTTGATGGCGGTTGGTTTCTTCTGATGCACATTCTGGGCAGTTCCATCCGGGCCGTCCTCATTGCTTGTTGGCCTGGACTTGCTTTGAACGTGGCTCACATTGCCCTCGGAGTTGTCTTCGGTTTTAAATTTCAGCAGATTTTCGTTCGTCTCGACGAGATTGGAGTCGGTGAGAAAGTGCCTGAAATTCTTGAAGTCCTCGTAGAAATTATCGTTTACTCGCAGCAGCTCCGAGAAGTGGCGATGGCTCTCCTCGAATTGAAGCTTGAATCTGTAGGCACTGCGAGCAGCCCAAACGCAGGATAAACAAATCTGTTGTGGGAACTTGTCCTCTGGGTGAATAAAATTGCCGAGACACCCGTTGATCATGGCTGCCAGGCTGAGCTCATTTTCGGATTCGTTTGACTTGGCGAACAAATTGATTAGGTTGGCATCGCTGCTTCTGCAAACGCGACAAATTTTATCCATTTTTTTTAGAAATGTATACAAATTTGTTTTGTTTTCCGACAGCGAGATATACACAGTGCTTGTTGATTACGATGAAATGCACATAATAATACTGAATGTGCTATCGAAAGCGAACTATCGATGTTATCCCAGATTATATAAATATACTATTTGGAGAGAAAATGATTGCAATTAATTTTAAAATAAATAAATATTTTTATTTGGTGTTCTACATTAACATACTTTAATAAATATTTAGTTGTACTTAATAAGACGTAGCTCGCTGGACAACTGGTATTTTTTTTAGTACTTTTCTCTGTATACACATCATATTGAATCATCGCCAAAGTATGTCTATCGATATAATTTTGGTCTCATCGATAAAGTGTGAATGCTTCAAATGTAATAAATAATTCACTGTTAATTGAATTTTCCTATAATAACTTACTACTATGACGAAGTATCGGACATGAGATGCTATTATGTTCTTCGAGCTGATCTAGCGTCTTGAAGGGACTAGCGCAATTATCGCATTTGAAAGCCGCAGTTTTGGAATGTCGCTCAGTGTGTTTCTCTAGCAGAATCCTGCGACTGAAGCCCTTGGGGCACAGGCTGCAGACGAATTTTTTCACCACATCATGTATTTTCGCATGCTTGGCCCTTTCCTCGGTGCTGGCAAAGGATTTCGGACAATGTGGACACACAAATGGTCGACTACTCGAATGCACCGTCATGTGCTTCGTCAGATGATTCCTTTGTGTGAATCCCTTGCGGCACTGGGAGCACGTATATCTGCGATCCCCGGAATGGACACGACTGTGCTTCTGAAGGTACACCATCTGGACGAATGTCTTGGGGCATTTCGGGCATCTGTACTGTCCCTTCTCGGCGTGCATGTAGATGTGCCGGCGGAGGCTGCTCCGACAACTGAAGGTCTTCCGGCAGAACGGACACATCTCGGGATTCTCCTTGCTGTTGTGGTTGAGTGTGTGCAGCATTAGTTGCAGCTTATTGTTGTACTTCATCTGGCAGATGGCGCACATGAATGTCACCGACTCCTCGTCGGAGTCGCATTCGTTCTCCTCAAGGAATCCATCGCTTGCGCATAGACTGACAAACAAATTGTTGTCTGCGCTGTCTTCCCCTGTCTTTTTATCCCGTTCCTCGTCAAACACTCTTGCCTCCTCCTCTTCGTCATCCTCCTGCTTTTCATACTTGAAGCTGTCGAGTAAATCGAGCTCAGTTAATTCACTATCATCGGCAGGTAGAATAATCTCATAATCCTCTGGATGGGTATCGATATCATTACCCTCCGCCGCATTGTCATCGTTATCAGTGTTGTTCTCGATAACATTTTGCTTTTCTTGAGTAACGGGCAAACATGACTTGTCTTCGCCTGGCACCTCGTGAATGACCCAGCTTCCATTTGGCACTAGGTTATCCTTCATATCCAGGAGTTGACAGAACTGTTGATGGCTCCGTTCGTATCTTCGTTTGAATTTAAATGCATTTCGCGTTTCAATTATGCAGCATCTACAGATCTTCTTGGGGAACAAGTCATTGGGGTGCAAATCGCAGTCAACGCATTCGATTAGCATTTCAGCTAGGCAGTATTTGTCGTCACCATCTGCGCTAAATATGTCCATCAGATCGACATCAGAAGTTGTGCAAACTCGGCAGACGTCCTCCATGGCCACAAATAACAATAAATTGAAATTCTCTCAGCGCTCTTTTGTTTACGTTTTGTGTTCGGCGACTTTTATCTGGACTGTGAGCTGTTGATGGTTCTGCAAAAAATACCAAATACCGAATTATGAAAAATACTAGAAATTTAGGCAAATGATTTGCCTATATTCGATAATAATTGTTTTACATTAATCTGCGTTATTAATTCATAGTTTTAGGAAATTATTTCCAAATAATTAATTATAAAATAACTGACTAATCTCGGATAAAACATATTAGGGAATTTCTAATTACAGATAACTATAACAGGGACTGAATTGTGAAAACAAGATTTTCAAAATTAGCATAATAAATTTAGAGCTACAATTTGTGAATAACATAATAAAATAATTAAAATTGTTAATTAACAGAATTAATCGTTTTACTATTTGGTAGATAAATCGAATATGTGCGGGAGTTGCTTTAACAGCAATCCCATATACATTGCTCTCTCACTCTCCTATGTTGCTCTCTTTGGCTGTTGTTCGTACATTTTTCCAATTGGACTGTCGAGAGCAGCACTTGTTAACATCGTATTCGTCGGTTAACAGCTGTTACTCAAAACTGTTATTGTATATCTTGCTGTTGACGCGTGTGGTCGGTTTTTCGGCGGTTAATGCGGGTATTTTTAAATCTAAGCACCAATAATTGAAGTGCAAAAAAAAAAAAATTATAAAAAATTCATGCAAAAAATTGCAAAAATTTCTAGATGTGTTTACAATTACTAGAAACATAGAATTAGATGAAAAAGGTAAATTGCCCAGCAGTTCAAAGCGAGTTGAGTGCCAGTGCTTGCGTGTGAGTGTGTGTGTGTTTGTGTGTGTACAGCAAAATCGATTATTCAACCTGTGTGTGCGTGTGTGTGTATATATGCGTGTATATGTGTGTTTGTTTTAACGTTTTTCGAGTACAAAGAGATGGGGCGTAATGCTGTAAAACTATAAAAATAATTTAACCAACACTAATTGCACAAATGTTTAATCAAAAGTATACTTCTATACAATAAAGAAACTAAAACACAAGCAAAACAGACACCAAAATGTAAAGAAACGTAAGCCCAAAGCGGAGAGCGAGAAAAAAAATCCAACCAGAAACGCACACAGTGACAGATACACATTGGCCAGAGCACACATATACACACGTAGCTACGTGTGCACGTATACACTACCAATACATGGATACGCGCGTACTTAATGTAAAAATGGATGTAAAAGCAATTGGAAAAAAGAAAAACAAGTGCAAAAGCAAATTGGAGACAAAAGCAAAACGCAGTGAATTGTGTGTGCAAAATGCAAACAAAATGCTGCAAACGCACAGCGAAAAGATTTAATATAATTATTTCAAATGCTGCTGAGCCCGAGTTTAGTTTGGGGCACGCAGCAACAACGAACTTCGTTCTCAGTTCTCTCTGGCAGCTGATGCCGCTCTTGTGCGGGCGTGAGCGAGATAGCAGCAGTTGTTGGCCATCAGCTGTTTTGACACTTGACACGATCGTTGCCAGTTTTCTTTCCTATACACACACATACACACATACATTTTTTTTCTTATAAAATTAAAATTTTTTTTTTACATAGATCGGTTTTCTGCTAAACGAGTCGCGATTTGATTTGTTGTTGCGTTAATTAATGCAAATTGCTTTATTTATTGAGTTGAATTGTTTTTGTGCATAAATTTCGGTTTTAATTGACGAAACACACACACACACAGACACATACACACACAGATATTGTCAAAAAAGTGCCACAAAATAAACAAATAAATGAATTGAATTCATTTTGAGAACAAGAATGAAAGATGAATACGAATGCAAATAAAAACTATCTGGCAACGCTGCGCAAATGATTACAAATTTTGTTGTGTGCTATAATATTAAAAATAGAAATGTCACCATTTTCATATATGTATGTATGTATATGCTAATTAATTGGTATTCTCTCCCATCTCTACTTGCAGCAAAACAAAAAGTAAATTAATAATAATATTAATAAATATACATATATAATAACAAATAATATTAAATGCGAAGTGTTTAAACCAAATGTTAGTTTAAGCTTAAAGTGTAAAACTAGTTTAAGCCGCCAAGTGTTAAATATTCATTTCAAACAAAGAGCAGAGAATATATTCATATATTAATAATATTACACAAAACTGCAATTAAACAACATAAGAATACCAATAGAAAACAAAAGCAAACGCAAATTAAACGCAAACACACAAAAAAAAGCTGCTTCCACTAATCCAAATACAAATTCAAATACAAAAAAAAAATCGCTAAAAGCTAAAAAAAAACAGCTAAAAAGAAAACGACAACAACAAAAACTACGACAACAACAAGTGAACAAGTTGCGCTTCGCTGCTATCAAAAAAAAAAAAAAACATAAATAAAAATAAAATTAAAAAATAAAAATAAAGTAAAACACAAAAGCAACGCTAAAATTTTTTCCAAACCGTTGTTTATAAACTCGGCAAAATAGCTAAATCCATTTTACAATTTCTAAAAAAGAAAAAATCCCATCATAGTTCAGGGACGGCAAGCGGCAGCGGCAGTGGATCAGTGGGTACGTTACATCAGCAGCACAGTACCGAGGAGGAAGGCGGTGGTGCAGGGGGAGGACAGCAGGAAGCAGCCGCCGCTAGCCACAAAATAACACCGCCGACCACAGCATCAACAACAGCATCAGCAGCAGCAGCATCAAGTGGATCTGCCACCGCAACAGGAGCAACATCATCATCATCATCGGCAACAGGAGCAACAACTGGTAACGGAGCGGAACACAGCAAGAAGGCAACCACAATAGAAGGAAGTGCATCTGGGCAGGAGGCGGAGCAGGCACAGAGCAGCACCAACAACTCCAATCCAAGCCAATCCTCATCGCAGGCAGCTCAAGTGACCACCAGCGCCACGTTTCGGTTATCATCGCTGACCGGTACCATCTCGAAAATGGGCAATAACGCGACCACATCCAACAAGAAGGTGGATGCCGCCGAGACGGTCAAGGAGTTCCTCGAGCAGGCCAAGGAGGAGTTCGAGGACAAATGGCGACGCAATCCAACCAATACCGCTGCCCTGGACGATTTCGAGCGCATCAAGACGCTGGGCACGGGCTCCTTCGGCCGGGTCATGATCGTCCAGCACAAGCCAACAAAAGACTATTATGCCATGAAGATATTGGATAAGCAGAAGGTGGTCAAGCTGAAGCAGGTGGAGCATACGCTCAACGAGAAACGCATCCTGCAGGCCATACAGTTCCCATTTCTTGTCTCGCTGCGCTACCACTTCAAGGACAACTCCAATCTCTATATGGTGCTCGAGTATGTGCCCGGCGGTGAGATGTTCTCCCATCTGCGCAAGGTCGGACGCTTCTCGGAGCCCCATTCCCGTTTCTATGCGGCACAGATCGTGCTCGCCTTTGAGTATCTGCACTATTTGGATCTGATCTATCGTGATCTGAAGCCCGAGAATCTGTTGATCGATTCGCAGGGTTACCTGAAGGTCACCGATTTCGGTTTCGCCAAACGCGTCAAGGGTCGCACCTGGACGCTATGCGGTACCCCCGAATATTTGGCACCCGAGATCATTCTATCCAAGGGCTACAACAAGGCCGTCGATTGGTGGGCGTTGGGCGTGCTGGTCTATGAGATGGCGGCCGGATATCCGCCATTCTTTGCGGATCAACCGATACAGATCTATGAGAAGATCGTGTCGGGCAAAGTGCGGTTCCCATCGCACTTCGGTTCCGATTTGAAGGATCTGCTGCGCAATCTGCTGCAAGTGGATCTGACCAAGCGCTATGGCAATCTGAAAGCGGGCGTCAATGATATTAAGAACCAGAAGTGGTTCGCATCCACGGACTGGATAGCGATTTTCCAAAAGAAAATCGAGGCGCCGTTCATACCGCGGTGTAAAGGTCCCGGCGACACCAGCAATTTCGACGACTACGAGGAGGAGGCCCTGCGAATTTCCAGCACAGAGAAGTGCGCCAAGGAGTTTGCTGAATTCTAGAAAATGCACAATGCAAATAATAATATTATAATTATGATTATTATGATTATTATTATGATTCTTGTCGCATTATTCTCCTCACCACCTTCGTTACCATCATCATCATCGTCGTCGTCGTTGTTGTCGTCGTCGTCCTCCTCCTCATCGTCGTCGTCGTCTCCTCTAAATGTCTACTACTTATTACAACAACAACAACAGCAACAACAACAACAACAACTACTACTATTAGTACTATTACTACAACTACAACTGAAACTACATCTAGATACATCCAAATGCGTCTATCTGGGCATATACTTACCATATATGAACACATCATCATCATCATAACCATCATTAAGCGCAAAAAATACCAAATTTGGATTTTATATACCAGCAAACAAAACATTCAACTACTGTGAGTATAAATTATATGTTATATTTTTAATTATAATATAAATATTAAATATAAATTTACCAAAAAATAAAAAAAAAATAGTTAAATTTTGTTTCTTGCTTCTTGAAACCCTTTCTTTTTACATATGTCACTTTGGAGTACATCTATTATAGAAATTTCTCAGATATTCCTTTTTTTACAATATCAATATTTTCAATACCTTAAAATCTTAAGTTTTATCATATTATTGTCTCCCTCTCCATTTTGCCCCTATATAATTATTTGCCACGAATTTCCTAAAGAAATCTAACTTGTTTCATAACTTTCCTTTAAGATATCTTAAGATATCTTTGGAGTATTTCAAAGGAGTATTTATAAAATTTCCAAGATTTTTCTTTTTTACAATATCAATAATATCCCTTAAAATCTTGAGTTTATTCACATTGTTTTCTCCTCCACTTTTTCCCTTATATAGTTTTTTGCCATTAATTTCCCAAAGAAATCTGATTTGATATGTTAACAAAAAATATATTTAAAATTGCATTCTCAACTTCATTTATTATGTCTGAAAGATGTTTAGTCTTGAAACGATTCCCTTCTTACGTTTCTAACATGATTTTCAATAGATACATTAGTTCCTCTTTTGCTTTGTTTTCCTTTCTTCCACATTTTTTTGCTTGATCAGCATTCCAAGATTGATTGTTCTTTGTTTGGACAGCGCCTCTGGGAGTTGATTAAACAAATAAACAAAAAGCAAAAGAATTCAAAACAAAAGTCAGTTCATCATCATCAAGTTAGGAACAGCGCGGAACTCTTCACTTCACATGGCTGCCCTGGACAGCCTCTCTTCTCACTGAGGTTGCCCGTTCCTCCGGCTGTAGGTCCTCAAATTTGAGGCGTGTAGGTCACTCTTTTAATTAGTCCGTGTCGCTGCAGCTGTCCGCAAAGTTGAGTTACTCGTAAATTTCTTGGTATTCTGTTGGTCGAGAACTATGACTTGGATAGGATAAGATATGTACAACATATGGTGCACATGTTATTCTTCTATTTGAAATGATTCCCGGTACGTGCTGCGGTTGTAGGTTCAATTTTCGCAAATTCCACGAGTTGAACTCATTGAATCATCGTCCAAGTATTGCGCTGGGGAAACACCATTCGACGACAGATTATAACTGTCAGCGACAGGAAAGACATAGTCATGACCACAATCCAACTCCGTGCCTGGCCAGACACGCAGCGGCAAAGATAACGGTATTTCTGTGTCCCAAGTCATGTACTACATACGAATACATATATTCGACTTATAGAGAGACTCTCTAATATTATGATCCTAAAAATGACAGCGTGTGAATGGGAACTTTCAAAAGGTGTTTTCTTTAATAAAGATTTCATTTAAATCGAAACAACAGTTTTGAATTTGAAGAGCTTTAACTGAAATATGCCATAAGTTATTTAAACATTTTAATAAGTGACCTCCTTGGAATTTTCCAAAGCATTTTTCATTTGCCAGCAAATATGCTGTCTGCAAGAGGGAAAACTTTATGCAAAATTTTCTGTTGTTGTTGTTGATTTTTTCTACGGCGTGCCTGGAATATTTTGAGGTAGAACCCCAACCTAACCCCTCAGACCCCCATCATTTCCATTAAACTCTGTGTTTTTATCAAAAATCAACTCAAGTTGAATATAAGCTGCAATCAAGAGTTGTACATATATAGAGTATACATATCTAAGTAGGTATAGGTATATATATATATATATATATAATATAGTTGTATTTACACTTGACCCATTTGGTTGCCTTGAGAGTTGTGACTGATTGTGAAGTGTATCTCTGAGTGTGTGTGTGGGTGTGTGTGTGTGTGTGTGTGTGGGTGTGTGTTGTAAGGCACTTCTAAGCATAAATAATGTCAAGTTCCAGCAACAAAAGCAGCAAAGAAAACCTACAAAACGAATACAAGTAAAAAAGTTATGGGTATAGGGAAAAGCAAAGGGTACATAATTACAGGGTAGCATGGGGTATGTCATATTCTGAAATCAGTTTTCAATCTTACTGCGAGGTATTTCTTAGTTGAGTTTCACTTGTTTAACACATTGCGTGTTCTTCGCGCATTAGTTCAAGTTTTTCCCTACTTCTTATATAGTTTTTCCATTTTCCCATTTTTTTTTATATTTTTTTGTTCATTTTTATTAAATCCAAGACATTGTACATAATTAATATTATAATAATAAATTAGAGGCTTATGCCGCTGCGTGTAACAGTCGCGTAAAACTCAAGAATAATTAAAAAAAAATACAAGAAAAAAAATCAAAAAAAAAAAAACAAAAAGTATATATATATGAAATTTTATAATTATTATGAAAATTTTGTGAGAACGCGCATCGTGGGCGGTTCGACAAGTTTCTAATGTCTGACCTCCAACATGGTGAGATATTTTTTGGGATTACATACGGTAATAACTGGCCATGACCTTGTCTGACCTTCTGTGGGTCTCTCCAATGTTCGTCGCTGTTTGACAATTTTCTTGCTCAACTCAACCTAATAAAATGAAATCGACCATCAATCAAATTTTTTTTTTTAGCATTTTTTTTTGACTTGGGCAATTAGACTGATAGTCAAAGTTAGTGGTTCTTAGGCATTTACTTATTTGCTTATTTATTTAGCCTAGTTTGTTCGACTTTTCAAAGGTATTTAGATACGGTATCAGAAATATAGTATAACTAATGTTGAGTTTTGCCAACTAGTTGAAATAAACTTGGCTAAAAGTTGAATACTGAAAACAGTTTGTTGTTTAGCCTAAACTGCAGTTTGCTTGTTAATTAATTTTGTAAATAATTTTGTAAATAATTTTCTGAATTTTCTCAATGTGCGACAGTTGATGTCATGTTTTGTTGCCTGTGGGCGGAACTGTCTGATTAGCTGTGGAAATGAGGTTGTTTTGTTATGTTTGTTGCCTTGAGATCTCTCTCTCCCTCTCTCTCTCTTTCTCTCTCTCTCTCACTCTCTGTCTCTCTGTCTCTTAGTGGAGTTCAAATCGCAGCGGGAACTCACATGGAAATTTCAGTTTGCTCACATTTGTGTCACTTTTCGCTCCAATAAACACCTAGAGCAACTTCAGTAGTAAGTTAATGCTCACAGCAAATGCAACTCTGCCAACGCACGACAGACAGAGAGACAGACAGACGGACAGATAAAGAGACAGACAGACAGACAGACCGATAGTCACGGCAATATAGAGGAGGCGTTCAGACTGCGCTTTGAAAGACAGACAGACGGACAGATAGACGGACGGACGGATAGACAGACGGACAGACAGACAGACATACGGACAGACAGACGGACGGACAGACAGACATACATACAGACGGACGGACAGACAGACAGACAGACATACATACAGACAGACAGACAGACAGACAGACAGACAGACAGACAGACAGACAGACAGACAGACAGACGGGCAGGCAGACAGATAGAGAGACAGAGAGACTTGGTGGCAACGAGGCGAACGAAGTGAGTCGCGACTTGGAGTCGACTTAGGCCGGACAGCCTTGTAACAGTGCCCTCAAATCAACTTGCAAACACGCACAACCAACAAACAACAACAACAACAGCAACAACAACTACAACACCAACAACAACAACAACAATTGAAACTGCAACTGCAACTAAAACTGTAGAGAGACAGCTACAAATAATGACAGTAACTGCAAAAAAATAATGCGCACAATTGTTTAGCAACAATTGCATACAAACCGCAGCTGGAAACGAAATTGAAAATTAAACGTTGGGACTATTAAATTTAATGTTTCATTGGCTGTTATCAATATTAAAAAATCAATTTAAATAAATTAATCGAAATATTCTTGCTGATAATTTTGTAAAAGAAAAACGTATATATGTGAAAAATGAATATTTGTTGAAATATACTTTATGTATTGAAATTAATAACTAATATTAACGAAAATTTCCCAAATGTACTGATAATTGAAATGAAATGTAAATTTTTAATATTAAATTTTCTTTGAACTATTCCCAAATTTCAATATTTTTTATTTGCAGTTTTAACTTATTTTTGCCATTTAAATATCTTTGATTTTTGTTTAGTTTTTTTTGTATGAGAAAATATATATTAAATAATAAATATATTTGAAAAATGTTACTTTTGTTACTTAAAATCAATTTCATGGAATTCTACATATGTATATTTCTTTCAAAATTCTTGCTCTAGTGTAGAGCAACATTCAAAGGATCATAAAAAATCTAACAAGTTTTTGAGCTTCTGTACAGCATCAGCGAGTGACAGAAGCTGCCAGCTACAAGAGCGGCAACCATTGACATTTTGTGGACACAAATATCAAACTCGTTTCAAATGCAGATTTCGAATTCATGTTAAATCAACACATACACTAAGTGTCTTTGAACAAAGCAACAAATTAAAGTGCAATAAATTTTATAAACTATTTATACTACGTTGCAATAATTGTTGCAGTACATTATGTAAATAAATAAATTCTTGTTACATTTCTCGTTGAACATTTTAAAATGAATTATGCTGATGAGTTGCATTTATAATATTTTTACATTATTTATAGACCACATATGGGGACTAATTATATATTATATATGTACGTATAGAATCAGACTAAGTAGTGCAAACGGTTGTCACATAAATTAACTGTTAATCGATGCTTCTCAGAATTATCCACAATAAATTATAATTGCGAGAAATTAGCTGCAATCCGATATGTTCTCCGTCCACCTAGAAATTCCAACTCTCTTCGCAAAGGAGAGAGAGATTCAGAAAGAGAGAGAGAGAGAGAGAGGCATTGTGACTGACACAGATGTGCGTATTTGTGGTTTCATCGCTTCTCCCTCTCGCACTTTGTTTCGCTCTCTTATCAGCATTATATGTTTGCATATTTGTTGTTGCTTTGTCAAGGGTATTCGCATTTCGCATACACGTATGCATCTATGTATGTATATGTATGTATATGTATGCATATGTATGTATATGTATGTATGTATATTTACACGTATTCATAATTAATTCTTAACGCGCTGCGACAACGTGACGTATGATGTCTTGAAAAACTTTTAGTTACGTTTGCCTTTATGTACGCATCGAGAATAAATTGAATGATTTTCTGCCTCAGCTATAACTTTATATTTGTTTGTTTTTGTTGCTGCTGCTGTTTTTTATTATTATTTTTTTTTTAATTTTTTGCAAACAAGACAAAACGAATAAGTTGTCTGTGCATGAAAACAAAGCGAGTTTCGTTAGAAGCCCCAACGAGTGCAGGCTATAAAATATACATACAAAAAAAAAAAAAACAAACACATTTGAATTGAGACGTCCAAAAGCAACAACAACAGCAACAGGCAGCAGTAGCAGCGACGGCGGCAGCGGCAGCGACAGCGGCAATATCATCATTTAAATAACGCACACGTCGTCGTCGTCGTTCGCCATGTTGCGCCCGTTTTAATTTTTGTTTCTTTTTGCAATTATTCTTGTTGTTGTTGTTATTGTTGTTGGTTTTTATTTTGTCGTTTTTGCTTTCAAATTATAGCCGCTATTTGTGTGCGTGCCTGTATGTGAGTGTATGTGAGTGTGTGGGTACGAGAGATAAAACGCGTACCTTTTGCATTGCTACTGCTGCTCTTCGTTCCGCTCTCTATGTTTTGCACTTTGTGAGCTCTCCCTCTCTGACTCTCTGTCTCTCTGTGTCTGTGTGTTTGCTTGGCTTTCTTTGGCTATCTTTGTTGCACACACTGGCTGTGCATGTAGCTCACCTCTGTTATGTGCTGCCGTCTCAGTCGCACTGTCTGTGTCGCTTTGCTTTATACATTTTTCAGTGCCTTGCAATTTTCATTCAGAATTTATGGGCAAATGAAATAGAATTGAACATGGGCAAAAAAAAAGGCGTACAATGAAAATTGAAAATTCTTTTCGCTTTGCACTTTGTTTTTTTGCTTTTCATTTTCTTCTCTTGTGTGTGCTTGCCTTTATGTTGTTCATCATTATCATCGGCAGGTGTGTGTGAGTGTGTGTGGGCGTCTCTTTACAATGGTAGCTGCTACGTAACTCAATTGAATGCTAAAAGCAATTCATATTTAATACGCTTGCGCTCAAAAGCTCATTGCTATGCATAGCCAGATCACTGTTGTGCGAACCTTTTGCTGTCGATGTTTAGCAAATAAATAGTAAATAGTGAACAGCTTTTTTTTTAGTAAGTAGTAGTAAGTAAATAAATGTTCCTAATAAACAACGTACTTTATGGCAAATTGTCGTCACGCTTATAGTTTTCACTTATCAATAAAATCAAACAGAAAACAATCGTCGACTGTTTTTTTCGTTATTAGTTGTCGTTCTGAGCGTGATAAGAACTGTCTGCAAACAAAGCGAATGTATTGCATTAATTTGTGGCAGCGTGGAGAAGTCAACGTTATTCTCAGGTCGCATTCGCATCGGAATTTTCTTGCTCCTTCCTGTTCCCAGTGATAGTTTCTGATATTGCTGTGAATTCCATTGTTCTATGCTCACTTTTTTTTTTATATATTATTTTATTTTTGTTTTGTGTAGGAAATGGGTTAAGAGTATGCACCCCCAGCAAACAACAAACGTGCTGCTGGAATTGTTGTTGCTGTTCGAACTATTACATAATATATACACTTTGTTTTTTTTTGTTTATTTTTTTTTTGTTTTTTGTTTGCTAGCAGAGGTAGCAGTATATATAGAGCGGGGGAGGGAAGAGAAGTGGAGAGAGGGCGAGCAACTACTTGACATTTTTTTTATTGTTCTTTTTATACTTAACTAGCTTAGTTAGTACTGTATGTGTGTGTGTGTGTTGTTGTGTGTGTGTGTGTTTAATGGCGCCCACACAATTACATTTATATATATATTTTTTGGTCGCGTCGTGCTTCTAATTAAATTTGTTAGCAGCTACACTCTACTCTCTCTCTCTCTCTCTCCCTCTCTCTCAGTCTCTCTCTCTTTTTCTCTGATTCTCTGCTTCTCTGTCTCTTCAATACAAATGACATATAATCAATAATAATTTGTTGTTGCGTTGACATTAACCGTTGGGCTTGGGCCCTCTATCGACTATCGTTCGTTGTCTGTCGCCTGCATGGCATCGAATGTCATAGCAGCCAGCTAAAAGTCAGGTGCTAGGCAAAGTAAATTAATTGAAGCCTGTTTTTTTGTTTGTGCTCCATGCCTTCAGTTTGTTTTTTTATTTGTTAATGTGTGCTTCCCCCACAATTCATCTGAGGCAGTCAAATGTTACACGCAAACCGCTATTATTGATAAATTATATTTGTGTTTTTTTTTTTTTTTTTTTTTGTTCTGTTCTTCTTTTTACTTAGTGCTCTAAGTACACTCGACAGCAAAAAGGAGGTGTAGTATAAACATTTGTCATAAATACAGTTTTCTTTTTATTTTTATTGACTAGTTGTAAATTGCAAATATTAAAAGCAAATAAAGTTTAATAATAAATTTTTTTTTGTTTTTTAATTTATTAATTAAGTGCTGGACCCAAACAAACATATTTGTATCATAATAATAATAATGAAAAAATAATATTTATAAATATATATCAAATAAATTTTAATATTTTAATTGACTAGTGAAAAGTTGTAAAAGAAAAGTAAATTAATATTTCCAAAATTTAAGTTAAAAAATTATTTTCTTTTTAAATATTATTAACAACATATGATCTTGTGATATTATATTGTCGAAGTCTCAACTATATGTCATCTTCTCTTCATCCACTGAACATTGTCAAACCTTTTGCTGTGTTGACTAGTGTAGCTCATTAGCTATCATTTTCTCTACTTCTTTATGCATCTGTTTTTCTACCCACTTTTTGTTGTTGTTGTTGTTGTTGTTGTTGTTGTCATTGTTGTCTGTTTTAATTACAGTTGCCTATAATATTACGTATTTGAAATGGCAGAAAGTAACATCGTCTATGCCATGATTGATTGTCGTAACTGAACTTCAGTTATAAATATCAAACTACGCATGCAATTGCTGAGGGCACGAATCAGATAAGCTCGATACGTAATAATTGCGGTCAAACTATGCAGAATATTATTAAATATATATATATGTATATTTCTCGTATAATTTGATAGTATTTATGGAGAGTATTGTAAGTGAAGGTCGTCAGCTGTGTTAGTTTGTTAAGCGAAGCGAGCGAAAAAACGAAAAAGTTGAAAAATATAAAAACAAAACGAAACAAAACGGGCAAATTCAGTTAGTTCACCTTGAATACTAGGCGTATACGCAATATTCCTCCATACATATACGCAATAATATGTATATTACGCATACGCAGCGTTATGCGCAACGCCCCCGCACTCTTCACTCTCCTCTGGCTTGTATGTGTTGTTGTCGCTGCTCTCGCTGAGTTTTTCGTAGTATTGTTGAGTTTCTCTGCCAGGCTGACAGCAACAGATAAATGTAATTACGGGCCTTATCATAATTACCAGCAAAATGAGAGCAAAAAAAAGAAGAGAGGGAGAGCGAGAGAAAGGGAAAGAAAGAGAGAAGAGGGATGGAGAGAGAGAGAGAGAGGCAACAGGATGAGCGTGGCTCAAAATGATGACGATGAATGACGATACTTACTTGCTGCCACTGAGCACAGCAGTACGTGTGTGTATGTGTGTGTGCGTGTGTGTGTGTGTGTGTATGCCCCCCGGATAAGTGCACTCCATGTGAGCGAGAGAGAGATAGAGTGCGCGTGAAAGAGAAAGAGAGTAAAAGGGCAGGGGATTCCTTTAGCTTGTCGGAGGCAACTGCTGCTGCTGTTGTTGTTGTTGCTGTCATTGTCATCTGTTGTTGTTGTTGTTGTTATTGCTGCTGTTTCAAATTTTAATTTTATTTTATTGCAGCGCACAAATTGTGCGCCAGCGGCGCTGTTGCGTGTAAGCTTCAACCTTAGCCTTAGTCAGCTGTAAGCGAGGGTTGCTTAAACAGTTGCAACAAGGCGGAAAATTACAGCAAAAAAAAAAAAAATTCTAGATTCTTTTTTTAAATAACTATTTTCAGAATATAGTAAAAAATTAAAATTTAAAAATAACTAAAAAAAAATTTAAAATGTAGAAATGTTCAAACAAATTTAAATAAATCTAAGACTTAATTTGAAAACAACAATACTTTAAAAAAAATGGTTTAAAAAAATTACCCTAAGAAAAATTCCAAAAAAAAAAATAAAATATAAAAATTCCAAAATTTTCTGAGCAATATATATCTGAAAAAGTTAAAAATTCTAAGAAATATTTTTAATAAGTTTTCCTTTAAAATTTAATAAAGTATATTAGAATATGCTAATAGCACAATCTTGTAAAATTTTAAAAATGTTTATTATATATATACTGAACATATTTTTTCTAATAAAAAATATATTTGAAGAAACATATGAAAAATAAAAGAAACATACAATTACAAATTGCCATAAAAAATTCTTAAGTTTCATTAACTCTAGTTGACTGTCAGTAACTTCTATGGCAACCCTCTGCACTTTTTTGTCGCGATAATTGCCTCCGTGCGCGCGCAAGTTGAGTTTTTGCGACCTCCGTGCCCCCGTGCCCCCGTGCCCCCGTGCCCCCTTGCCCCCCTTTGCCACATACATTTCCCGTTTACATGTGGCGGGGAGAGGTCAGGTCAGGACAGAAGAGAAGAGAGCAGAAGAGATGAGAGGAGAGGAGAGGCTAGGAGAGTCTATGCTAGGCCAGAGCCTGCGGGCTCAAGTTCTCGGCGTTGCCTGCCTCCCAACTGCACTTGGCTCTTTAATTACTTTCGCAGTTAATTTTGTTACAACAAAAACAACTCATGGCATGAAAAAAAGAAAAATTTTTGTTAAAATTTGTTTTTAATTTGCTGGTGGCACAAAAAGTCAACGAGAAGAGCATACATACTGTCGGCTATGCTCAGTTTCCGTTTCCTGCCCGTCAATTTTCCATGTAACTGTTTTAGTTGACAATTTTCCTCACAGTTTGAATTCTTCTTCTTTTTGTTCATCAATCGATTCGTTTTGTTTGTTTGCTTTGTTTTATTTGGTGTTGTTGTTCGCAATTTTGTTGGGGGCATAAAATTGATTTGGATTTCAAAGCCAACAAGTTTATTGACATTAGATACGAAGGCCGCACCAAAAGTCGCCAAAAAGTTTTCCACAAAAGATATATCTTCTATATATATATGGAACGTCAAATCATTGTAGGTAGGAGGAGCACAAGTTACGCCCAATATAATAAATAAAAAAAAGAAAAGAAATTCGCATTTTATGCGCTTATTAAAAAAGTTGAAGAGTTCAAAGTGAAAGAAAAGAGAGTCCTCAATTGGCTGTGAAAATAAACAGATACCGAATGTTGCATATATCAGACATATATATATATATAAATATATATATAATCACAACAAAAGGTTTACTTTTTTTTGGGGCGTGGGCAGTTTATTGAACTTGGCAACTCTGGCAATAAGAAGGTGACCATCGGCGGTCCATCATCAATTGAAAGACGTTGACAACCCTGCTGAACTCGACAATGTGAAGAAAAGGCCAAGTTCATAAATTGCCAGCAAAAAGGTGAAGAAACTTTGCCGCTTTGCAAATGAACGAAATTGTTATGAAAGTGTCGTTTGTTCAATTAATAACAATTAATTGAATTGTGTTGGAAAATTGTTATTGCAATTGAACTCTTGCAAAAGACTTCAACGCATGTGCATATTAAATGAGCATGGAATATTTTAAAAAAGAAAAAAATTTCCATAAAAATTTAAAATTTTTAACTAAATTTTTTTTTTAAATTTTTTTAATGCCAACAATAATATTTAAATATGTTATATCATTATATTTAATTGAAATTTATTGAAAAAAGCAATTTCATTAAATAGATTATATTATTATATTATATTAATTTATATAATTATACAAATTATTTATAAAATAAAATTTACAAAATTAAAAAATAACGAATATTAAAAAATTTAAAATTTTTAACTAAATTTTTTTTAAATTTATTTAATGCCATCAATAATAAAATTCTATTTAAATATATTATATCATTTAAATTGAAATTGAAAAACTTAAAAAACTTGAAAAACACAATTTAGTTAAAAAAATTATATTTACAGATTAAATAATCTGTAATAATGAAATATGAAATTTACAAAATCAAAAAATAATGAAAATTAAAGAATTTAAAGTTAAAAAAAACAAATTCTAATTATTTTTAATTTTTATGTAAGCTCTTTGGCAACATTTTTGACCTAGAGACAATGACAAAAGTGTTGCCAATTTATTGAATATAAAATCAAAACTATACTATATAGTTATATATACTGAAGATGGGTATATATATGCATGGAGAGGCCCATCATATGCATATAAATTAAATTATATAAACAATGTTTTTTGGTCAGCCAAGAATTATGAGAATTTTATAGAGGCGAAAAGGAAACCCAGAGAATAAGGGAGAGGGGTGGTGTGGCGGGAAGGCGGGAATGGAATGAAAAACATTTTAATAAATCAACAAATTGTCTGGGCAAGTTGACAAATATTATACTATATATACATATATGTCGTTTGTCGAATTGCAAAAACTATTTTCGATTATATACATATGCCGACATCTATATAGTTATTAAATATGTATACACTTATATACATATATGTATATATATATATACATATATATATATATTTGATATGTCTGAGTGTGACATGTGTCCAAGTGTTTGATTTTTGTGCCCAGCCCTGGCAAACATTTCTCAATTTTTTTGGTATATCCACATATTTATGTATAAATTATATATGTATACAAAGAAAAAACAAAAGATAGTTGCCAATCCACTTAATGTTAACAACAATTGTAGATGTTGTTGTTATTGTTGTTGTTATTGTTGTTGAGGTCTAAAATCATTTTAATTGTTGTTGGCAGCCCACACAATTCATAAGTCATTGTACTCCTAAGTGATTTCTCGCAGTGTATCTCACATATCCTATGCAAACTATGTGGAGGGGTGATGGGGGGAGGGAAGGGATAATTACCACTGAAACAATGCAAATAAACATTGACTCCTCCATATACTACAGATGAACTATGATATCATATTTTTATATACACATATTTTTATATACATTCATATCTCACACACTTTTCACATTCGATTTTTGCTATATAGTTTTTGTTGCCAGAGATAAAGTATCTCGAGGTAATCTCAACTAAACGAGGTCGCAATCTTTTCGTATATTACTAGCAAATAAATAAAAATAAAAATATATATACATATATCTATTTTTGTTGAGATGCAGAACCTAACTGATTAGCATGCTGTTTAAGATCTTTGCAGCTTCAGCTTTGAACTCGAATTTTGTTCAAAAATACACGTTATCTTTTGTGGGATATAAGCTCTTCTAGCAAAAACATAATATTTATGCAATAAACATGTTATGTTATGTAGTGGGTATGTGGGTTGTATGGGGGTTTGTTTAGTTTTATACTCGTAATATAGTTGAGCTTGTTGATTTACCCCCGGGGAGGGCTAATTACGCATTCTTTCCAAATGCAGTTTGTTTTTGTCTCTCTCTCTCAGTTTGCTCATAAAATATGCACAGAATGACACAGCAAAGAGCACACATTCTCTCTGAGAGAAAGAGTAAGAGTAAGAGAAAGAGAGGGGGAGATAGAGAGAGAGTGAGAACATGGCAAATGGAAAGTGTGTCCCTTTTTAAAAATGCACAAAAGTCGGAGCACTTTTCAGACATGAAAACCCCCAACTAAACCCTTGATGGAAGCCCCTTTTGACTCTGTGGACTTGTTTTAATAACTTGCAACTCAAGTTCGGCCAACTTAGTTATAATCACAAATAACTAAGTTATCAGTTTATTTTTAATAATGTATATATTAACGGGGTCTTAAGAACACACAACGAATTGCGGTAGCGTCTGTTTGCAACCCTAACCTTCATCATCATCCTCTATTTGTGTCATGATGATAGTAGCTAGTGTACAGTTAGAATGGACTGGTAATTCCCCTTTACAGTTACTTTCAGGTCATAGGTATTTTAGAGTTTTGAGTCAGCCGAAATTGCAAAGATACCTACTATATAAGATATGTGTGAATGCCCCGGTATCGAAGTTAAGATTCCAAATTAGAGTTGAGGTTGGGCAAACAGAAATAACTCACAGAAATAAGTAGTAAGTGATGGCAAATAGTCGACTATGAAATACCACGTAATTGGAGTAGATACTATTTACCCTATATATAAGTCTTTATACTGACTTTCCACATATATGAAAATATATACATACATATATTATTTCCGATAGTTTCAAAATTTGTTACTCGCCAATGAATTTAATTTAAAGGAAGTGTTTACTATACTATAGAGTACTACTATAGTACTACTATAGAGTACTTTGTAAATAAATATCGGGTGGATATATCAAAATGAAATGAAATGAAATTCCAATTTGTTTCGTGTTGTTTTCATATCTTTCTTCCCCCAAAGCATGCATACTTTATTATTGTATCTATGTATCTTTGTATCTATGTATGTTTGTATCTATGTATCTATGGTGGACTACAAACTACACTTTCTATGCCAAACAGCTGATTCGCTGACTAATGTTTTCATTTCCTTGTTGTTTTCATTGAAATTACTAGCAAAAAGGAAAAAAATAGCTAAAAAATAACACCAAAATTACCTTTCATTTGTTGCGATGGTATTTGGTATTTATTTTTTTTTTTTTTTTTTTTTTGGCATTCAAGGCCAAAAACAAATCTCAATTTGACTCTTTTTACTGTTTTTTGGCTAGTGAAAGCCGCTTTTTGTTTGGCCACCAGATGCAGTTACCTGCTACCTCCTGCCCCAACCCCCAATCCCCAGCCCGCAACCCGCAACCCTCCACCCTTTTCAGATACTGTTGCCTCATAACACTTATGTAACATAATACAATCTGGCTTTGAATGGAAAACAAACAAATTTCTCACTTGTTGAAAACATACAAATCTAGCTACAGATATATGTATATGTATGTATATATGCATATGTATGTATGTATATGTATGTATATGTATGCATATGTACGGTTGGCATGTCTCATCATCTCTTGCTCACGTATCTGTATCTGTATATCTACATATCTACATTTATCTGTAGCTAAAAGTATCTGTGGCGTGGGTGCAGCAACATTTGCCGGCTTTTGTTTCACTGATAGCAACAACAAAAACAACAACAATCAACAACAACAATCAACAACAACCACAATCAACAACAACAACAATCAACATTTTTGTTGTCATTCCTTGTTGTTGTTGTTGTTGCTGCTGTTGGTTATATGATTTTTGTGGCACAAAAAAGAAAAACAGATTCAATATAATACAGAGTCGCTGCTGGCGTCGCTGCTGGCGTCGCTGCTACTGCTGCTGCTGCTTACGTCATAGGCGCCTGCCGGCAGCGCAGTCAGCGTCAACGTTCAGCGTCGATACGCAGTTGCTTTGCATGTAATGTGTGTGTGAGTGTGTGTGTGTGATAAGGGTTATAATGTATAAAAATAGTAAAAACTATGGGAATGGAGGAGCAGCAGTAGCTGTGCTGGCGATTTTATTGAAAGATAAGTCGGAAATGGAATTCAATACAGTTTACAAATCAATACAAATGAAATTTAATCAAAATTTCTATATAACATTTCAATATGGGTTAAAAACAAAATATTTATAAAATTTGCATTCGCTTATCAATTTGACCTTGACCTTGACCTAGGCTCATTAATTAACAAACCTGGGGCGAACTCAAAAACTAAGCCAACAATTTATTTATATCTCTCTCGAATATGTGTTGAATTTTATTTATTTATATGCATACATACACACATATGTACATATGTATGGATATGTTTTGAAAGCGGAACCCATCAAACATTTGATGAAGACTTTAACAGCTTGAACAAGAGTTTATGGCTGGTTTGGGACTGAGGTCAAAAAACTGAAATAGGAAGTGCTCGAGGCATTTTTAACTTGGCCCCTTGCACAAGGTCAACGCAATATTGAAAAAAACTAAACAAAAATTTAAACATTTAGCGAACTTTATAAATAACAATAACAAATAATCAAAGTTAAGCAACAATTTTGAAATTTTTGGCAAAGATTTTTGATGCTCGTAAGGAGTGAAGAGCAAGACATTCTATAGAGATATTGAGCGTATTTAAAACTAAAAAATATAATTTTCTATATTCAAATTAATTAAATTATTATTTATTTTTAATATACTTGCAGCTCCTCTCGAAGCAAAGGATAACGAGCGTCGCAGTTGAAGTTGAAGTTGAAGTTAAAGTTTCTCCAGGAATGAACTTCACTTCAATTACAAAGAGAACGTGGTGAAAGTCAAGGAAGAAGAGAGGAGGAGAGAGAGCAGCAAATAGAGTAAAACGTAAACAGATTGATGGCATATAAACATATAAACATAAACAATTAATCATTCATAACATATAGCGTATAGTATAACCACGAGACTACAGATATTTAGTTGTAAAGTGCATAGTTTAGTTCAACTGAAAACAAAAACAAAAGCAAAAGCAAAAACAAACGCAAAAAGCAAAAGCAAAAGCAAAGGCAAAGGCAAAAGCAAATACAGCAAACATAAAGTAAAACTCACACAAAGCAAACAAAGAAAGAAACTAAGAAAACGCAATGGCGATAACGGCAAATTGGCCCAACATCAAGAAGTAGAAGATGAAGATGAAGAAGAAGCAGCAGCAGCAGCAAGAGCAAAGTAGAAGAAGAAGAAGCAAATGAAACATATTTTTGTTTATTTTTTTTTTTTTATTTTTTAACAATCGTTGACAACACTACCAACATTTTGTGAAGGTATCAAAAAAAAAAAGAAAAAAAACGCTTTTTTAATTTATAAATTAAACAAACAAAATAAACAAAAAAAAAAAATGAAAAAAAAGTAAGTAAAAGGCGCACTTAGTGTGCCATAAACAGAGAGAAAGAGCAAAGCAAAAAAAAAGAAGGGCGAAGAGAAAAGAGAAGGAGAGCGAAGAGAGAGAAAGAAGAGAGAGAGAAGAGAGAGAGAAGAGAGAGAGAGTTAAACATTCTCTTGCAGCATTGTAGGTGTGAAATAGGAAAAAAACAGGTCGAAAAGCGTTTACCACAAAAATTATAAGTAAATAAATAAATATATAAATGAACTATATCGAAGGCACGTGCAGTGTTGCGCAATGCCCGTTGCAGTGTTGTCAAATGTTTCAATTTGCTTTGAATTTGATGTTTGCGAAACAGAAATGTGCGAAAAATAAAATAAATAAAATACAAAATCACAAAAAAAAAATACAAATGTTTGTATAAAAACTATTTAAACAAAAGCTGAACTTCTTAAGTGGTATAAACATGCCATCTTCCAGACCCCCATCTCCCCCATCCCACTTAACCACAATCCCCCCTCTCAGCCACGCCCTTGGCTACTTGCTACTATTGTATTGAGCTTTTGTGGAAGCTCTTGGATGTTTTTAGGCGATGTTTAGACATACATACAGTTGAAATATGTACTATATAAATGTTGTACAATCAGCGACGACGTGCAACAATAAACATAAAACTATTAAAACGGTAAAATACATATATAAAATTATAAATAATTAAAAGAAAGATTTGCAGAGAGTCACACAATAGAAACAGAGAGAGAAACACATGCATAGCTCATTAACAACAGTGGCACCTAAAAGTAAGCGCACTCACCGAACATATATACATACACACACACACACACACATACGTATCAGTTAGTAGCAGGATCTATGGCCAAAAAGGAGCCAAAAACACACACACACACACATAAAACTACTCAAATTCTAAAAATAAAGTGGAAAAATGAAAGTAAAGTAAAAGCAAATTGAACGCAGCAAATATAAAATCTAAATGTTTACAATTAAGTCGCAAAATAAGCAAGAAAAAATTAAAAATAAAAAAAAAATAAAAAAAATACAAATACGGAAATATGTGTGTAAAAAAGCGTAAAAATCGTAGCATTAATGAGTATAAAAGGAATATTTAATATTATAATTACACAATACATAAAAAACAGCAAAAAAAATAAATAAAAAAATTAAAAAAAAAAAACAAAGAAAAACTGAAAAAGAAAAGCGACAGTCAGAGAACGTTTTCAGCAGCGCCAATTAAATTTAAAATAATTTAATTTATAACTAAAACAGTAAATTTATATTCACAATATATACGAGTTAAAAGAAACATTATTATGAAATTTTTTTTAAAAATATTTCGTTAACAGCAACAAACAAAATAATTAAAAAATATACTTGCTCGCATTCAAAATTTTAAGGGTTTTTCCATGTGAAGCAGCGAAGCCTTTTTTATTTAGTAAAAACAAAAAAAAAATACTAGGCTTTAAGAAATTTCTTAAAAAATAAAATTCAAATATTATTTTTTAACTGCTGAGGTTTTTATTTAATTTATTTTTAAATGCCACGCTTTTCAAATTATTTATAAACAACAACAAGGACATAAAAGCAGCAGCAGAAATGTACAATTGAAATTGCTATTACAATAATAATTATAATAATAATAATAATATTGATAATAATTATAATTATAATTTTCGCCCCCTTCAACTAATGTTGCGTGAAAAAGTCATAAATATTAAATAAATACAATTTAATGCAAATATATTAATTTATGTAAATGGAGCGTCGTAGACATCACATTGTTTCTACATGTTTAATACTTTTTTTTAAATTATTTTTTTAATTTTTATTTAACATTAAACACACACACACAATGGAAACAAAAGCAACAACAAAATAGGCGCATTAATAAACAAATTGAGAAGCTATACATTAAAACACATATATATATATATATACATATATATATATAAAGTATAGTCTATGTTAGTCTGAAAACAATTTACTAAAATATAACATACATATATATTTAATAATAAAATATATTAAAAGTAAATATATACATACACATACATATATATATATAAATGCATATATATTTCAAAAAACACAACAATTTGTATTGAAATTTCAATAAAAATTTCCATTGCAGAATATTTACATATATTTCGTTTTTTATACAATTTTATGTGCAATTTAATTTTTACTGTTGTTTTTATTTTTTATTTTTATATATATATATATATATATATATATATATAAAAGCTTTAATACCGGCTTCTGTATGTAAAAAATGAAGAGAGAGAGTGTATACTCTACAAAATTTATGCATATTGTTTACTTGACATTATTTTCTACTTCTGCATAACTTCAAAATAAAATTTAAAAAAAAAAAAAACATAACATAAATAGTTTGTAATGCGGCAAGCAAATCATTTATTGTCAAAATGAATATATATATTTTATTTTATTTATGTTGTTGTTGTTTCATACATACATACATACATACATACATATATTTACTTATATATATATATAATGAATATATGTATAATTAAAGAAAAAAGAAGCGAAAAGAGAGAAAGAAAAAACAACAACAAAATATTCAAATTATTTAATTTAGTTTCTATATTTAAGTTTATATAGCAAGTGCGTCGTATATAAAGATATATATACCTATATATATATATATATAGATATGCACATATGTATAAATAAATATATATATATATATGTATATGCATTGCAAAACCAACAACAACAAAACAACAACAAAAGCAAAGATAAAAATGTCTTAAGAATCCAAGATAACAATAATAAATAAAAAATAAATATAAAAAAAACCATAAATTTTGCGAGCAAATTAAACCAATTATAATTAATGTGAGTGGAAAAGAGAGAATTAAGTAAAATATGAGAGAGAACGAGAGAGAGAGAGAGATACAAATACAAATGCAAAAAGCAAAGAAAAAAGAAGAAAAGAAACAACAAAAAAAAAACCAATAAAATGAATTTGAAATCCTTAAAAAATATATATATGCGAATTATGTGTCTTCTAATTTGTGGAGAGGGGGTGTGGGTTCTCAAAGGATTAATGCAATTTTGTACGGATTCTCAGAGCTATTCTCCATGGAAATGTTGCTGCTGTTGTGGCGTGCTAACAAAACAAAACTCGAGAAACTTGGACATACTTTTAGTTACTATAATGTGACTAAACTTTGCAAAAGGTTTTTGGTTTTCGTTCTTGTTTTTTGGGCTGGCAGGAAAGTGGCAGGCTGTGCAGCATAATTTAATTACTTAAACAAAAAAGAAAAAAAAAATTATAATAATAAAAGAAAAACTTTACAGCGGCTTCAAGGTGTTGTCAAGGCAGTAAGTATGTTACACACACATCTATATAATATATATATATATATATATGTATATATAGTCTAATCACAAACACACAGCAGGCAAATAACAATAAAAACAAAACACATGTGCATGCCACACGCAAACCCAATACAAGTAAGCATGTGTTATGCCAAAAGTGGCAACTGAAAACACCTGCCGCCTATACTATACGTAGGTACTGTAGGTACTCTCATATTGCCAATAACCGACAACTTCCACTGCCGTATACTATTTCAGGCGCCAGTTTTCTCTGCTTGCCCTGCCACATAATTTATTATACAAGTCTGCGGATTATGACAGCCATATATTTGCGGTGGTAAGTATTGCAGTAGAAGAACTCTATACAACTTTATTAATTAATTCAACTAAAAAAACTAAAAGCTTCTTCTGCAAATTGCAGCTAACAGCAGTGTAACATAAACAGCCGCTTAGCAGACTGCTGTTAAGCCAGCAACTGTTAGACAATAATCAAAGTTTACATGCTGCTGTTATGTAAACTCAACTGATCGCAGCAGTGCGTATTCCTCCTGATTAACATGCCGCTGCTAAGTGGGACTGTTAACTGCACTAGCTGCTGTTAAGCTGCATAAGGAATTTAGGCTGTAAATTCATACTTCACAATTTCATTAGTTTAAAGAAATTTAAAGCAAACTTTTATAGTTTTAGTTACTGTTGCTGCTGTTCAGAAAAACTTAAACAAAAACTTAGAAAAATGTACAAGACCCAAGAACAAGAAACTCGGCAACATTTTGGCCGTACAGAGTTGGCCAAACTTTTACATAATTTCTTTTTTGTGGTTTTCTCTCTCTCTCTCTCTCTCACACACTATTGCAATGGGAAATGTAATGCGTCTGTATGTATGTGCATATGTGTATGTGAACAGCTTTGACACAGTTGCTTTATATTTATGTTACGAAAAGGCACAAGACTCAAAACTATATAAAAAAAGAAAGAAAAGCGTATGAAATGAAACGAAAAGAAGGAAAAATGAAAACGGTTTGTACTTTGTTTCCTTGATTTTTTTTCGAAGCAGACAAAAAAGTTACAAAAAGTTGGCGTGTATACACGACACATGCACAAACTACACACATACATACATACATACATACACATGTATGTACATATAGTTTGCATATACAGACGTACATCCATACATCCATACATCAGACTTGGTTGGGCATGTAAGTGAGGTTAGGGCCGAGACTTGTGGGTCGACAAAGCTGTGCCTCAGCTGAACCTCAGCCAGAGCATGTGTCTAAGGTTATTTATAGCAACACAATATTTGGCCATACATACATACATAAATACATACATACATACATATATACATATATATACAAACTTATTTTAATGTATGTGGTGTATGTATGTTTCATTCGGTTCTGTTTTGTTGCCATTTTTGCTGCCAACTTTTGGACAGGACATGCGACAGGACACACTGCTAAGCAGCTTTATGATTTAACACCACACACACACGCAAACACACACATACACACACTAACACATACCTGCGGCATTGTATGAGTATGAGTATGTCATTGATGATGATTCTACAACATAGTGTATATATGTAGGTATGCAATGTATACGCTCCACACACAAATGGCAAATTTACAACGAAACTGACTGAAATTTGTCTACACTGAGAGAAAGTTCGAGCAACAAACTTTACAACTTTCAAAATCTTCTTTGAAAACTTTGAAGTGCTCTACAATTTACTTTTAACATTGAATTACATTTTTGAAAATTTTAAATTATTTCGAATATAACAAAATATTTCTCTCTGTGTAGTTTACTTCAACTGTACTTGGGCTCTCTTTCAATTGGAATTTCTTGTCGTTGGGTCTTTTTTGGGGCTTGGACCCGTTAGTCAGTCAGTACGTCAACAACCCCTAAGTAGTGTCCTTTTTGTTTGCTTCTGTCTGTGGTGTCCTGTGCTGTCCTGTCCTGTCCTGTCATTTCTGGCTTGGCTTGCAAAAATGCCACAACACAAAGCAATCGCAATTCCTTTTCATTGTTTGTGCCGTTATGTGTCGCCATCTCAACAATTAGTTTGTCGAACCCCTCTGAACCACCACCGCAGGCGACGCAGCTACTATGCTGGCAAATTTATATGCCCCAGAAAATTGTTGTCGATTTGAGGACTTTGCAGCAGAAAAAAGACTTGAATCCACAGTATGCATATAGAGGAATACAATAGAGAGGAATATAAAGTATATATATTTATTTTTTATAAGATTTGTATTGTTTCGTCTATTATTAGCTTAGATGGCCAGCACAGCAATCACAATAAATTGAAATGAAATTCAAAAAATTGAAAATTCCTCAGCACGACTGCCAAAAAATATTCAACTTTAATCCATGAGAAGCAATCGAAATTATGTTGAATGTGTTGCGGAAACATAAACAACGTGGCATAATAAATACGCTGAAGAGTTAAAAACCGACCAAAGAATACTCTGTAAATTCAGAAAAAAAATAGGAAAATTATTTTTAGAATTCTATTGTAGATAATCATTTATATTCTTTCATTGGAACATTTAAAAGATTTTAATTTAAGATTTCACCTTATAATGTTTATATATTTATACACGTATATATATTTTTGTGTAAATATTTTGAATGACAAATTATCGCTATGGGAGACAGATGTAATCTAGTTGAAATATTTTAAAAATAGTACTGAAATTAAATGCAAAATTCGAATAATTAAATTAAATTAAATTCAATGTGTGAGTCTGATCAATTACAGTTATACAGACTTGAGAGTCCTATATGAGTTTGATGGATCGCATTATTGTGTTCGGATATTGCACAATACCGTTAGGTAATCACAGGTACTCTAAAAACTGCACAAGCCACAAATTATACGAAATAATTATTAGACAATTTGCACTGTCAATTGCAATTTCGTTTGATATCTCAAATGGAATGAACTAAAAAGTACTGGGAATTACACTGCACGCTATTTTAAAATAAAAATTAAGTTTGTTTTATAAAAATACCCTGTAAATGCAGGTATAAGTGAGAGATTTTATAACAGTTTAGAGTTAATCATAAATATTTGTGATAATGAAGTGGTTATAAAAAAGTGTAAATTTTTCAATATTTTATGAATAGCTTTTGAAGCTTCACATTTTTTAAGATATCTTTCCAGTTTAGATATTAGCCAAGTTGAATTTAATTGTTCACATGATATTGTTAACAACGCAATTGCAAAGTAAATTTAATTGCAGACACTGTCATTTTTTGTAGTGTACTGTGTGTACTTAAATCGAGAGTCTAATAGGATTGTCAGACAGCAGACGAGATCATTTTGTTAGTTCATTTTGAGTTAGTTCAATACAAATCTTTTACTAATTCATTACTGAAATACGAATAATTTTGGAATTTTTCTGAACATTCAATTCTTTCTAATACTCGAATTATATATCCAAAATGTATTTTCATCTGTGAATCAGTCTGTAGAGAAAAATGTTAAGTTTTGTTTTGAAAGAGATATTTTCTTTTGTTTTCTAATATTTATAAAAAATCGTTAATATACATACCATAGTCATATATAAATATTATCAATGATTTGCCATTTTTATAGCAGTCTGAATATTATTATTTAAAATTATTAAATTATTAAATAATTTATTATTTAATTTATTGTTTTATATATATATGTATATTTAGAATAATAAATAACTACCTCTCAGTATTTTTTTTATATTTCTTATATATTGAATATATCTATATTATCAAAGTATTGTCTTCGTTGCTACTGTTTGATTTTGATTTGATTTTTTTTTCGAAAATATCGAATATTACAATAATATATAAATTATATTAAAATGAGCTAAAATTTATTTAGGCAGACTGTGAGAAATAACAGTAATATTAAATAAATAAGAAAATTCAAATTATTACAATTAATTTATATATAAAATATATATATACATATATTTTTTTTTCATGCAGCCTCTCGCTGTTCACTATGCTCGACTGTATCATGGTTCGTCTTTCTCTCCCTTTCACACTTTTGTTTTCTTCAACCCTGTGCGGTATTCTCTTTCATATTCCTGCTTGTAATGCTGCTGTTGTTGTTGCTGTTGCTGTTGTTATTGTTGCTGTTGTTGTTGTTGCTGTTGCTGTTGCTGTTGTTGTGTTTTTGTTGAGTTCATTTGCCGCCAGAAGCTGTCAATGCTCATTTACATTTTGCGTGATGCAGCGACAACAGCTGCCCCTACGTACAGTGGGCCACAAAAACCAACGAATAAGAAGAAGACGGCGGCGAAGATGGAGAAGTAGAAGGAGAAAATGTGCATAGAGCCCATGGATGCATAGATGCCCCTATTACGGATAACGTGGTTGAGTCAGCGGGATTGGCATTGAGACTGGTCGCTTGGCTGATTGTTGAAGTGATTTCTGATTTCATTTTTCAAATGGCTGCACATTCAAAATGCACTCATTGAACGGGTGGAAGGGGCGTGGCAGTGCAACCTGCATCACTCCGTTGTTGAACTTAAAGTGGCAGCGCAATTATGGAAACACTTACGGGCGTATAATGAAATGATCGGAAATTCCAAAAATTGTTAATTAGTTTCGAATCCGATTACGATCCGAGCAAAAACAAAATGGAGTCTAGAATATGAGCAAGAAAGTTCAAGTGCAATGATATAACTATAAATTCTAAATTCAGACTGATGTGCTAAGAGATACCTATTGTAGATATATGTAAATCTATAAATAAGTTAAAAATTTATGTGCTGTTGTTTGTTGAGCACAAAACACGCTGAGGACAAATAAATAAATTTAACAAAAAAAACTTGTGCACAGAAATGAAAAATTCATGCTAAAAATATCATGATTTAGACATTATTTTCATACACTTTCCTATGCGTCGTCTTTATCATTATAAATAAATTTAATTATGATGCAGCAAAACAATATTTTCAAGTCATTGGCAATAAAATGAAATTTTATGAACCTCTGCGAATAGCTAAACAAACAGAGACTATTGAACATTTCGCTGCAAATATAAACAAATCATATTCAATTTATTTATCTATGGAAAAGTTCTACATATTTTCAACTCTTCATCTTCTGTTATTTTTTTATGCATATACATATATATATATATTTTTTTAAATTATTCACTTGCTGTGAGTGTACTACATTGTATTTGGCATATATATGCATGTATGTGTGAACATATATGTCTAAATATAAATCAAAAGAGCACAAACATAATTGATTAATGCGGATACTCTAAATTGTTGAACATGGCGTATGCGTGATATTTGTAAACTACATCAAATCGATAACTATTACTTGTCATTTAGCTTAGTATTAGTTTAACTTATATATTATACAAGTATTTGTCTAATTTTTGCGATATATATTGATATCAGCTGAGAGCTAAACTTTGCATTCAAATCAAAGGCCACACACTGCGTATACGTAATATTATCACCACATAGAATTGTGACTTGGAAGTCAATTAAAGATAACTGTTGCAAAACAGCTGTAATTATATTAAAGCCGAAGATTTCTAATAAACAATTGTGAATCATGGCATATGAATAAATAGACTACAAATGCGGTTTTAGATGCTGACTTTGCATACACTGCGTATGCGTAATATCTGAATATTCCACTACAACTATGTAAACTTGTTGAGATAGTTATCAGCTTAACTATATAACGATATAACTGTCATACTTTGCTTATATACTCATTATGTAATTCAGACAACCCATTGCATGATCTAAGCTAGGGTATTAACTAGTTCAGTGGCAACTCACATCAGATTGTGGGGAGTTTTATTTTGCAAACGTAGTTCAAAAATATAAAGTTTATATTGCTGCCACGTGTAAAACGAAATGAAAAACAAAATTATATTTTGAATCAGTGAATTCCATATGAAAATTTATTAATAAACTGAACTCAATTGAATATAATTTAAGAGCCGCCATTAAAAATTGCTGCTGGCCTGATATTTTTGTAATATTGTAAATTAATTATCGGCCAGCTAATTTGTTTATAAAAATTTGTGCGATTTGCAATGCACGCCGAGTGGGTGCTCTGCCACACCCCCACTTACCCTCTCACCCACCCAACAGGACAGTCTAGAGCAAGAGAGAGAGAGAGAGACAGAGACAGAGAGGGAGAGAGAGAGAGATGATTAGAGTCTACATAAAATCCGACTTGCTGTCTGCGATATATTTCTTTGCTTTGCTATTTGCTTAATTTATGTATGTGTGTGTATGTGTCTGACATACATGCATGTGTGTGTGTGTGTGTGTGTGTGTGTGTGAGTGTGTGTGTGGCAAAGTGGTGTTAATAGATGGGGAGGACAAAACTGACACACAAGTCGCAGCATCAGCAAGAACAGCAAAAGCAGCAACAAAAAAACAACGACAACGACGACAATACAAAAAGCAAAAAAAATATAATCAAACTTGTTGCCATTTGACTTCGTTTCGTTTCGTTCAGTCGTCAGTCGTCAGTCGTGTCTGTCACTTAGACGCATCTCAAATGTCTCTCAATGCGCCTGCGCTAAACATACTTACATGTACACACAAATGTACACGCATACGTAACTACTCAAGTTTGACTACTTACAGTACTGACTATAAGTATTGAAATCCAAATTTTCTGTGGCTTTAAAATATGCATAACGTTTCCTAACGAACTTGATTTGGAGCAATATTTTGGTAAAATTGGCAAAAATGGTGCAAAATCAACTTCAAATTCGCATTTTCAGCATTAAGGTGTACTTCCAAACTTTAAATTGTCATAACTTTGTCAATAATTCACCGATTTTCAAAATTTTTTCACCTCCGTCAATGGTTTTGATCATATTTTGAATCTGCATCAAAAATTTGCCCATATTGGCAATTTTAAATTTTGGTCTTTTTTTCACCAAATTTGTATACTAACCCCTTGTAAAATAGTAAAAAATGTGAAAACTTCAGAATCGCAATTTTTGGTCACCAATCGATTTCTATCATCAAAATAAGTATAAAATTTTTTACCGAACTTGATTTGGAGCAATATTTTAGAAAATATGGCCAAAAATGTTAAAAATATACCCTTTCCAGAATAACGGTGTCCTTTAAACTTTAAACTGTCATAACTTTTTCAAAAGTCAAACGATTTTCAAAATTTTTTCACCTCCGTCAATGGTTTTGATCACATTTTGAATCTGCATCAAAAATTTGCCCATATTGGCAATTTTCAATTTTGGTCTATTTTTTACCAAATTTGCATACCAACCCCTTGTAAAAAAGTCAAAAATGTGAAAACTTTAGAATCGCAATTTTTGGTCACCAATCGATTTCTATCATCAAAATAAGTATAAAATTTTTTATCGAACTTGATTTGGAGCAATATTTTAGAAAATATGGCCAAAAATGTTAAAAATATACCCTTTTCAGAATAACGGTGTCCTTTAAACTTTAAACTGTCATAACTATGCTAAAAATCCGCATATTTTCAAAAAATTTTCACCTCCGTCAATGGTTTTGATCACATTTTGAATCTGCATCAAAAATTTGCCCATATTGGCAATTTTCAATTTTGGTCTATTTTTGGGCATTTTTGCATACTAAACTCTTGTAAAAATGTCAAAAATGTGAAAACTTTAGAATCGCAATTTTTGGCCAAAAATCGATTTCTATCATCAAAATAAGTATAAAATTTTTTACCGAACTCGATTTGGAGCTATATTTTTGAAAATATGGCCAAAAATGTGAAAAATGTACCCTTTCCAGAATAACGGTGTCCTTTAAACTTTAAACTGTCATAGCTTTTTCAAAAGTCAACCGAGATTCAAAATGTTTTTACCCCCGTCAATGGTTTTGATCACATTTTGAATCTGCATCAAAAATTTGCCCATATTGGCAATTTTCAATTTTGGTCTATTTTTGGGCATTTTTGCATACTAAACTCTTGTAAAAATGTCAAAAATGTGAAAACTTTAGAATCGCAATTTTTGGCCAAAAATCGATTTCTATCATCAAAATAAGTATAAAATTTTTTACCGAACTCGATTTGGAGCTATATTTTTGAAAATATGGCCAAAAATGTGAAAAATGTACCCTTTCCAGAATAACGGTGTCCTTTAAACTTTAAACTGTCATAGCTTTTTCAAAAGTCAACCGAGATTCAAAATGTTTTTACCCCCGTCAATGGTTTTGATCACATTTTGAATCTGCATCAAAAATTTGCCCATATTGGCAATTTTCAATTTTGGTCTATTTTTGGGCATTTTTGCATACTAAACCCTTGTAAAAAAGTAAAAAATGTGAAAACTTTAAAATCGCAATTGTTGGCCAAAAATCGATTTCTATCATCAAAATAAGTATAAAATTTTTTACCGAACTTGATTTGGAGCAATATTTTAGAATATATGGCCATAAAGGTAAAAAAATCCCCTTTAATTAGGTGTTTTCTGAAAAGTGGGTTTTCTCAAAGCTTTGGCAGAAAGGAACCGATTTTCAAAATGGACTGAGTTTCGTAGTATTTTGGTTTTGAATTGATTAATGAGTTCAGCGTTGACACTTTCATTGACAGCTCGCTAAAGTCGTCTTTAGCTATAGCAATGATTCAATTTCGTGCACACAAGTGGATATATACCATATACATACGTATATATATGTGTGTGTGTGTGTGTGTGCCTTGCTTGACACATACTATTGTAGTTGCCCCCCCCCACACACACACACACACAGAAATTGAGACGCAGCAACGACGCGTCGCAAAAAATTGTGACAATTACGTCAATTTGGCGCTGATTTTCCTGCACACACATACACACAAGTAAATGTGACTAAGTGTGTGTGTGTGTGTGTGTGTGTGTTTGTATCTCTTATACATATGTATATGATGCATATACATACATATCATTTTAGCTAGTATCTGCAGCTCATCTTCTCGGCAGCCATTGAATTCGTGTTCACACGTGTGTTTATACATACATATATGTATTTGTGTCCGCCTCGCCTCATTGTGGAGGCGGTTCACTACACACACAAACACACAGACACATGTATATACATATATGTATATGCCACAATTGTGTTGAGCAGAAGTGTGTGTGTGTTTGTATTATAAAGTGTTATGGCATTTGTGGCATTGATTTGTCGTAGACAGACAAACATACAAACTATAGATATTTTCATTTTCATTTTTTATTTTTATTTTAATTTTTTCAAATTTTATTGGCTGTCATTAAATTATTATAAAATTCATTTTGCGGTTGCCTCGATTGTTGTGCAAATATTTTGCAAATGTTATTTGTATTTAATTGTATTTATATGTATTTCGTATAGAAAAAAAAACCGAGTGACATTTTATTTTCCCACTTTTAATTTGAGATTTAATTTCCACTCAAATTAGTTCAACTCAATTTGTCGCTCCAATGGAATCTGCTGACTCATGTCCACAAAATGCTAATCAAAATAATATGCTAAGCTCTGCTGAAAATTCGTTAGCATCGGGGGTCCCGGTGAGATCTCGTTCAGGTCTGGTTTGCACAGGAAAGTGTCGGTTTGTCTGGCACTTCCAATTCCCGCTAATTGCGGCACGTGGCCAAATAAGCCAACACAATCAGCAAAAGAAACAAGAATAAAGAAAATCTAAAAGAAAAGCAGTTAACTGGTAATGCCAATGTCCAAAAGGAATTGCAATTCCTTTTGCCACCAACACCTACAGCGAGGATGTCCCTCGCTAGACGGACAAAAGCTGCTTGATTTTGCGACGAGATTCCCTAAAAACGAAAAACGTCAATACAATTAAATTGTGATTATTGGCAAAAGAGAAAGAAAGAAAAACAAATAGAAAAAAATCGAAATGCAATTAAAATGAGACAGAGAATACATATACATATGTATGTATGTATGTATGTATATATGTTAAGAGAAGTATTTATGTAGTGGTGGCAAATTAAAATACCCTGTAGACGATATAAGGCGATTAAACAAATTGATGTAAATTATCATTATTTTTCTTATTTATTTATAATTTACAAACTATTTAAAGATGATAAGTAAATATTATGATAAAGGAATGACAGAGAATTTATATATAATTTTTTATATTTAAAAAGTGTTTTCTCCCACTCCTTGGGTGGTTTAAAGGGAGGGTCCAGGGGGTGGTGCATTTTCAGTCGTCGGCGGTGTTGGTTAATGATTTTTTTTATTGGCAAAATCATTAAAAAATTATATCTTTATTGATTATATCAAATATACCCCGTAGAGTTTAGGGAGCGCAGAAGCGTATGTCAAAATTTAGTAAAATTAAAAATAAGTAATAAAATAAGACACAATTCCTGCTTAAAATTCATATATGTAGGTATACCCTACATTTTGTACGATATGCTATAGTTTGTTTTCATTTGCAGGGTATCTTCGAAATAAACTTGTTTAGCTGTTTGCTGCTTATGCACATTGGCAGTTCAATAAACTCATTATGCGCTCATTTATTCCACTTTTCGGCTCAAATGCATTAACTGGTCTAACTAAAAGTAAATTTACGAGACTTCTACAGAGGTGCGTAGATTCAAGTTAACTTGACATAAAGAAGAAGAAGAAGAAAAACACACTCAACTCTCAGTTGTTGTTTAATAATTAGAAATGATGTTAACACGTGACTATCAGCGGCATCATATCTATCTATCTATCGTTTTTAATGCCAACACATGTCTCTCTTCCACTCCTATCGTCTTTAATGCCAACACATGTCTCTCTTCCACTCCTATCGTCTTTAATGCCTACACATGTCTCTCTTCCACTCTTACGCTTCCACTCTCTTTCTGCCTCACAGTGTGACTCGCGTACTTTGTTGAATTTTGAGATAAACGCAATTCTACACATAACATACACACACACACATACATTTACACTCAGTACGTTCGTTCGTCGCCTCTTCACTTCGGCTAGCGCTGGTAAACGAGAACGTTGTTGTCGTAATTGCCTCGTCTTCCAATTGCCTAGCGTAGAGTGGAGTGAAGTGGAGTGAAGTGAAGTGAAGTCGAGCAGAGTAGAGTAGAGATCTCGGCATGCTCAGCCGAATGCTGAAAACGGTAAACGTGTTTTGCGCCTAATTTGATTTGAGAGACGTGTGCGAAGCGGGCGACTTCGTCTGTTTTCGTCGCTCTTCGTTTATCTTCGTCTGCCTTCGTCCGTTGCCCCTGTCGTCGTCGCCTTGCCAACTTAATTGGGGCGTGGATTTTGCGTTTGTTTATTTGTTATTATTGTCAGTTATTGCTGGATGAGCTCATTGTTAAATTGTATAAAACATATATATCGTATATGTACAGCTATCATCTATACTATGTATATAATCTTGTAGACTCTAGAAATGCACATTAATTAGCTGAGATTCTTCGCTTTGATTGGACAATGGCGCGTGTCTCTTTTCAAGTTTGAACTTTGATTGAAAAGATACAATACTTAGTTGACAATTAGCTTAAATAACTATAACTAGCTTATCTTTAGTTTATAACTAGCAATATGTTACATACTTGTATATTTTCAATTATAAAAGTCAAAAAGGCAACTCACAATTTCTTTTTGTGCATGGATGACAATTATAAATAATTTGTAATTGATTATAAATAATTTCTATGCATAAATTAAGCGCTTATCAGCGCATAAGCTTATGAACATTATTTCATTTGATTAATCATGCAAATTCATTGGCTTCCCCTTGCACTCATAAATAACACAGATGTCAACAAGCTGTGTAACTGTATTTACTGTATACTATATAGTATATACTACTATATATACAGTGTGTATATACATATGTGTGTATGTATATTGGAAGTCATCTCGTGCGACCACAACTCATGCCCATCCATATTGCATTCGGTTGGCGTCACTCGACTGAAACCCATTGAACCGCATGAAGCCACTAAAACTGACAGCGTCAACAACAATAACAATAACTATCAAAATAACAACAGCAACAACAACAACAATAACAAATCGACACAATATGTCACAACACACATACACATACATATATGTATGTATATAATGGCATCAATATATGCGCACTAAAAAGAAAATACATAAAATACTAAAAATACTGAAAATACACTACGAAAATAGAAGTCATAATATGCTCCATAAATGAGGCATAGTATATAATACCCAAAAAGGATAAGCTGCTATGTGAGGAAAATTTAAGCCATTCAGTGGGACATTTATAGATCAATATCAAAAAAAAAATCACATTTTATTTATTGTTTAATATAAAACAGCATTAAAAGTTCAAAAGTTTAAAAGGTGTTGTTTTGAAGAAGGTTCGATCTTAAGAAGCTGTTGCTGATAGTTCAAGACCTCATGAGTAGTATATTTTTGAGTCACAGTGTAGATGACTGTAATATGATAGTTCTGAAGAAGTTTTAGATACACTGTAACTCGAGGACTTTCAAATTAGCTAAAAATATTGTTGCTTAAAAGTTTTTAGGTCTGCACTGTATGTGTAGGTTCTCTGTAGGTCCACTCACATGGGCTGACCTAAATGCAACCTTTCCTTCTACGGTCAAAAATAGTTCACTCAGGTTATCCAAATTGCGGTCTCTCACTGATTGAAGCTTCTGGAAAGCTCTCAAGTTAACTGCATTTTAAGACCTCCCACCGACTGCAATTCTTAGCTGTATTTAAGCCACTTGTGCTAGCCAAAAATCGAAGCAGTTAATTGCGGTCAACGGTCTGCAGTTCAATGAAAACTTTTACCAAACTGCCAACCTGTTGCTGCATTTACTGTTGCCACATTTAAGACACCAGAGTATGTGTAATTTTGGCTAATACTACCGCTCTGTTCTATTGAATGTGAAGTTCGAGTGAAATGCACTTTCAAGTAAAAATAAACTTTAGAGTTTCAGGGCTTAAGGTTGTAAGTGCAACTACTAAGTGGCATGAGCTGAGAGTGCATTCAAGTTGCATGCCACACAAAATGAAAAACTTTACTAATTACACTCGACAGATAACAGCAACTGTGCAGCTACTGATGTAATGATCATGACGAAGTAGATGATGATGATGATGATGATGTTGATGATGATGATGTTGATGATGTTGTTGCTGCCCCTAAACAGCACCTACTTTACAAATCAGTCTAAGAGTATTGATTGAGTAGCAATTTCAGTCGATTTTACGCACACTTCACTTTAGTGAGGGGGTGGTGGTAATGTTGAGGGGGCAAAGGAAGGGGGGGGCGGTGCCATCGTCAATAATTTAGCGCCAGTTTCGTTGGCGTTTACGGCCAGCAGCCTTTTAGTGGCAATTTGAAACGCGTTCATGGCAAAGCAATTATAGCCAAATGGTGGCAAGCAACCCCAACATGAAACTGAAGCAGGATAACGTTGAGCGAGACAGAGAGAGAGTGAGAGAGAGTGCTTTGGCCTTGCAACATCACTCATGTGTGTGGGTGTGTGTGGAAGTTGCAAGTTGCGCTTGTTTAACAAATGTAAGGGGATAGTTCAACATTTGCCGCTGATCTGCTTAACAAACATGCTGTGAAAAATGTTTCATCCTGGAAATAAATAAATCAATTATTCGCTGGGAGTTGTTGTTGAGGTTCGAGTCTGTGCTGTTTGAATACCTAATTAAGTTAATTATTTTAATGTGGTCTGCGCTATAAAATGTTAAATACAGCGCTCTGACAACAAATCAATATAGTATCTACTCCCTTTCGTTATTGCTGTTGTTGTCACACGCGGCGTATGCGTAATGTCAACTCGGCCCATCCCTTTAATGGCTGCAAGGATGGCAGGACAGCCAGACTGAGAGTGTGACTGAGCTGGCATAACACACCTCAATATCCTTGACCAAATTTGCGCTGGGTGGGGCCTTTGCCAACTATGCGCTGTTATCCTTATGCGTATCCTTGAAATGCGGCAAATACATTAGTGCCAAGTGGATGCTCGATAACATCGACATCGTCATCAACATCGTCATCGTCATCGCCTTGTCAAATGTTTATTCAACAAATTTCTTTATATGTATATGCAAGCGAAATTTATTATGGCATGTTTTTGTGTGTGTCCTTTCGCTGACTTTAACGGCAACTGGGCGTATGAGTAATGCGTTTGATTAGCCGCAATTAAATGCCAATTCCAAGCAGAACGCACACCAATCAGCATCGAGGAAAGTAACTAAGCCCAGTCCCATAAATATCCGTCATAACTGTTGAAACATAAATGCCACAAAGTGTCCACTTGACAGCCAATAATACTATATGATATTCTACTTTGCATTTAATACTGGTTGGAAGCAAGTAAAGGCCTCCATATCGTATGTATATGTATATTGTATAAATATTGTAATTCATGAATTCATTCGCAGATAACTTGGCCATGTTTGTTGCCACTACAAAACTGCGTTAAACCTACAGAAATTTAATTATTATCGAGTAACAGTCGGAAAACTGCCAATTGGTTACATAAAGTGGAATGTGAGAATTTCATTTATTTTAAAAAACAATATTTTTTTTTTTTTTTTTTTTTGGGATATTTTGAGCATGTCAAAAGGCAAAAACGCCGACGGCTTTCGCCAGCTGTGATAATCTTCTTAACAATCTTTTGGGGGGGGCGTTTCATTTCAAAACTCGACAGGGTGTCCTTGGCATGGAGATATGTATGCATGGACAGCGCCAGATAAGGAAGCTGGAAAATAGATAAGAAAAATGCCAAAAGAAACAGAAAATGGAAATGGAAAAGGAAAATGCAAATGCGTTTTGAGTTTGCGATTCGAAGACATTTGCCCAAAGGCCACAATTACCAACGAGTCCTAATGCCAAGGCAAGCAAAATTCTCCCCAGTTCTCACAGTTCTCTCAGTTCTCTAAGTTCTCTCAGTTCTCCCAGGCAGCGAAATCAATAGACTTATCGAGTGGTAAGTGTTGTTGGAGCATTGGAGATGTCCATTCATTCGATTTATTTGACAATTTTCTCAGTCTCTTTCGCTCTTTGATGGGCTGCATATGAAAATCATTTAACGAATGTATGACTTTTTGTATTTTGCATTTGTTTCTGTTCTATATATAGTTGTTGTTGTTGTTGTTGTTTTTGTTGTTATTATAATTTCACTGTCATTTACAATTTGCAATTGCTTTCAATGCCATCGCTCTCTCTCTCTTTCACTCACTCTCTCTCTCTCTCTTTCACTCACTCACTCTTTCTCTCTCTCTCTGTCTTTCCCTTTCTGTGATTGTTGTTGTTTTTGTTGCTGTCGACAATAAAAATCGAAATCAATAAAATGAAAATTGATGCTTTCAGCCGTAAAACAAAAACGGAAATTGAAATGTGGTTAAAGGTGTTTGAGTGTGTATAAGTGTGTGTGTGTGTATGAGTAAAACAGCAACATAGTGTGAGTGACTATAGCAGAGAAAGAGAAAGAGAGTAAGAGAAAGAGTAAGAGAGAGAGCGGCGATTTGAGTTTAGTTCAGGGTCGATTTCCAATTGCCTCTAAACTGGCGCACAAAATATAAAATTGTTTCTTTGGTCGTCGTCGTCAGCAGTTTGTGGGGCTCTCGTTCTCACTGCCGTGTCTTATATCGACCCATTTCATAGAATATTTATGCACCTTTTAGACATATCGATTGCCACAAAAAAAAAAAATAGGGGTCAACTCTTATCAGTTCCAATTCGAGCAACTTGTCTGTCCCAGTTTTCATTTCCATTCCTTATTTTGTTCATAATTATGTTCAATTAAAAAGCCATCACTCATCGCCAGCTAACTGTTTCAGCACCTACCAAAACTTGGCCAACACAAATACGCAAAAAAAGCAAAAAAAAAAAAAAAAAAATTAAAAATAATAAAAAACATTTCATAAAAAATAACAACAAACACGCGGCGCCACTTAAGAACACCTACAAGTCTCTCAAAGACAAACGGCAAAAAAAAAAAAAAAACAGAAAATTAAATAAAATAAAAAACAATCATATCTAAGCGTAGATATCTTTATATATGTATGTACATATATATAAACAACATTTGTGTTAGTGTGTGTGTGTTTATAGCCAAGATTAGATTAAGTGTAATGCCTTCTCCTGCAGCTAAAATTGTGCCAATGAAAATGAAAATTAAAACAAAACGAAACGAAACGAAATTATGAATCAAAATAAAATTGTGTTTGTTTCTTTCTATTGGCGCTGTAAAGTTAAACAGAATATTTATTATTTATTTATTTTCGGCTTTGAGTGGCTAAAATTCAAATAATTAATATTTATAATATTAAATCATTTATTTTTATATTTTATTATGTAAGTAATGCTTTTTGTTTTATACGAAGTTTAATGCACGCTGTCATGGCTGTAAAAAGTTAAAAAAAATTATAAATTATTATAAAATATTATGAATTATTTTATATTAGTTTAATTTTTAATTAATTTAATTTTTTATATTAATTTTAATTTTTTCCGCTATCAAATTATTATTTATTTAATTATTAATTATTAAATAATTTACCCATTTCCATTAATTTTTAATAGTTTTGCAAATAGTGAGATATATAATTAATATAATATTATTTTGTTAAATTTTAATAATTTTTTAAATAGAGAAATATATAATTAATAAGATATTATTAATATATTTCAACAATAAAAATTAATTCGCTAATTTTCATGGTATTTTCTTCGAACTTTTATAATATCACATCATTTCAAAGTTTCTCATTTGTTGCTGGAATTTTGTTCAGTGTATTTACTTCAATGATGTATGTATTCTCCCACGTGTTTCTGTATGTGTGTGTGTTTGTGTGTCTGTGTGTGTGTGTATATTCTATCTGCTTCCTACGATTTGTTCTAATTTTATTAATGCGCTCATTATTTCAAACGCATTGTCGAAAGTAGCTTCCATCTATATATACATACATATCTACATTTTGTCTGTAAATGTATCTGTATCTGTAGCTGTTTCCATCTTAGTATATGCCATCTGTATCTGCAACAGTATTCACAACTCTAACTGTATTAACTGTAGTTGTTTCAAGCTGCTGTTTTATCTGCTATTTTTTAAGCACTTGCATTAAGTCTAAATGAGGAGCAATTTGTATATGTTCGGGCTATTAAATGTAAAGTTCATGGTCTTGCTGAGAGATTTATGGCGAATCTACAGCATGATGTGGGGAGAGAAGAGCAAAGGGGGGGAGGGGGGGAGTATATGCAGCTGAGATACTTTGTAACTGGAAATGTATTTCAAATTGCACGCCCACATTGAGACTGTTCAAAATGCCGTCAAGTTGCTCAAAAATGTGTATAAAAAATATTGAACAAAATTTCATAACAAACTACATAATAAATATACATATATATAGTCGCTGTGTTGGTTGTGACACACAAAAATAAATATATATATGAAAAAAAAGAAACGAAAATGTTGAAATAACATGAAATGTTTATTCAATCTGTGAGTGCGTAACTTGCAATTGCCAAAAATGGCAAGAAATGTTATGAGTGCGACTTGACCAAATACACACATACATACAAAGATATATATATATATAAGTGTGTGTGTATACATACACTTGTCACACACACACACACACACAGATACACACACTTATACTCTGATGTGAAGACAAACAAAGTAAAGTTGCTGCTTGACTGCCTCGCACAATATTTTTTGCACTCACTCGATTCTTGACAGTTCTCTGCTCCCCCCCTATCACTCTCTCACTCCACCTCTGTCTCTCTCTCTCTCCCTATATATATATCTGTCTTTGTCTGTCTCTGCTTTTAAATATGTTGCTCACGTCGAGCGACGAGCAATATGTTTGTATATTAAGAAAATGTCGCGCAAAAATTTTATTGTCTAAAATGTGTTGCTGTCTCTCTCCCTCTCTCGCTCTCTCTCTCACTCTTTGACACAATCAGAGAGTGAAATATATATGCTCTCATCTAGCATAAGTTATAGTATATAGCATATATAGTTTAATATACGCTTTCCCTCAAATATGCCACAATTCGCCCGCAGATCATTTCCATGCCAATCTGCAATCTTCGTCTCTTCGTCAATCTGGATATCATCAATTGTGCATACAAATCACATGTAATTATGGCTGCCAAAAATATACTACTTACAATTTTATATAGTATATCGTATATATACTTACTCATACATTGCTGTTTATGCATAACTGAATTCGCTTTGTTGTTGGAAATCAGATTGTTTTGAGATGTTCCTTAGATTACTTTATGAATGGAGGCACGTGGAGATCGCGTAATTGCGCGTAGGAATATCGTACAGATCGGGCCGATGCTATAAAGTTGCTATAAATAGCCGCTGCTATAAATTCAATTGATTTGTTTGAAAGTATGGAAAGCATGAATCAAAGGCAGCTATAAATATAGAGCTCTGACTGGCCGATCTTTAAGGTATATCAACTATATAGTATATTATCAGTCTATAGTTAATTGACTACCTCAAAGTCAAGTCTGTGTGCTCCCAAGTATAAGTATATATATTAGTGTGTCACACTCTCCATGATAACGCTAATCAACTGCTCATTGATTAATTGCATTTGGTAATCATCATGCCAAGCTGCTCTAGCACACACAGCACAGCTCATACTCTTGTCTCTTTCTAGCGACATCTGCCATTTGTCGTCATTAATTTATGAAGAGAAGTGACTTGAGTTCTTTTGGTGGCATGAGAGATTCATAATTCATGCTGTTTGGCATTAAGCGACACTCAAGTGCCTGTCATTTAAGAACAAATATCTCAGTCACAATATATATGCCCGATCATCTTCTATATCGTATCTTGAACGCACTGGGGAGGAATATCTTAAAGTTGCAACCCGCTGGGATTAATTTCTATGATATGCATTAAATATATATTTGAACTTTTGACATGCTTCCCTTCTTCGTCTCACTGCTGCCGTCGAACACTGCGTATACGTAATTAATTAAGCAGCATTTCTCATACGCCGCGTATACATAGAAGCGATACTTTAAGTTGATTGATTTCCAGGCAAGTGGCAAGTTGCAAGTTGCAAGTGGCAAGTGGGTCTCTAATTGCAACTGCAATTTGAGCCTTGAACTCAACAGAGCATGAGCATGAATCTGCACTCAGGCTGGCTTAAATTTTAATGGCTCTCGATGAAATTGCTTTAATGCTATTTTAAGACTACGATTATTAAGCAAGTGCTCCAAATGTCACAGCACAACAAGAGAAACCTTCAACTATCCAATCTCTGTAAGCGAAGCACCTTGAGCTACATTATGATACTGTCACACAACGTGGTGCAAAGAAAGCAAATGCAAAGTAATTTCTAAAACTGTCATAGATTTCAATCAAATTCAAATTCAACTCAACTCGAGTCAAGCAAAGTCAAGTCAAGTCAAGTCGAGTCGAGTCGAGTCGAGTCAGTTCCAGGCTGACATGCAAGCATAAAGATAGATACACTCGTTCAGCGGGCAATCCAAATTGAATTGCCTGCAGTTCTATGTTGGAGAGCATGAGATGGATACTCTACAACTAGATAACAGCAGGGCATATTAGTTGCTTAACTAGCTTTTCTATTACCTATAAATTATTTGCTATAATAAATACATTTTTTTTTTAAATATTATTAATAATTTTATAAGATATATTTTTTATAATTTAATTTGGTAATAATAATTTAAATATAATTAAATTATTATTTAAAGTAATTTTTAAATTTAAAATGAAATTATTTGTTGAACATAATTACTTGGCATATTTTCTGAATTTAGAATAAATCGTAATTTAAAATGAATTTTATTATAGGTTTTTAATGGACTGTAAGTTATGAAATAATTTATATAATTTCTCTTTATTAATAAATAATTTTATTTATTGAATTATTTTACTCCATATACCTACATATATAAATTATTTAACATCAATCAATTCTGGGATTGAGGTAATTCTGATAAGAATTATTCGAGATATGGCCAAAACTGTGTCACAAATTACCCCAAATCCGAAATTTCTCAATATGAGATTCATTCCCACTTTAAAGTGCCATAACTAAGCCAATGATATTAATAACATTTTCAACCTGCATTCAAAGTTTCATGGAATTCCTCATTTTAAATTTTTCGACTTTTCAACCCATTTTCCATACTAACCCCTTGACAATATCATCAAAAATCGAATATAAATTTTATCCCAATTTTTTGACCCTAATCGATTCTAGGACGAAAAACTAGCATTTTGCTTTTTATTTGAGGTGATTCTGATGAATATTTCACGAAATATGGCCAAAAATGTGTTAAAAATTCCCAAAGTGGCCATTTCCTTGGGTTTAGCCTCTTTCTAACTTTGGACTGCCATAACTTTGTCAATTTTCATCCGATTTTGATGAAATTTGGATTTCTATTCATGTTTTTGATCATAGTTTAATTCTGCATTCAAATTTTCTTAAATTTCACAAATTTAAATTTTTCGACTTTCTTGTCCCAATTTCCATACCTACCCCTTGACAATATCATCAAAAATCGAAAATGTTTCGATCCCACATTTTTGACTCAAAATCGATTCTAGGACGAAAAACTAGCATTTTGCGTTTTATTTGAGGTGATTCTGATGAATATTTCACGAAATATGGCCAAAAATGTGTTAAAAATTCCCAAAGTGGCCATTTCCTTGGGTTTAGCCTCTTTCTAACTTTGGACTGCCATAACTTTGTCAATTTTCATCCGATTTTGATGAAATTTGAATTTCTATTCATGTTTTTGATCATAGTTTAATTCTGCATTCAAATTTTCTTAAATTTCACAAATTTAAATTTTTCGACTTTCTTGTCCCAATTTCCATACCTACCCCTTGACAATATCATCAAAAATCGAAAATGTTTCGATCCCATATTTTTGACTCAAATTCGATTCTAGGACTCATAACTAGCATTCTGCTTTTTATTTGAGGTGATTCCGATAAGTAATTTCCGAGATATGGCAAAAAATGGATCAAAAAATTCCCAAAGTGGCCATTTCCTTGGGTTTAGCCTCCGTCTAAATTTGGACTGCCATAACTTTGTCAATTTTCATCCGATTTTGATGAAATTTGGATTTCTATTCATGTTTTTGATCATAGTTTAAAACTGCATTCAAATTTTCTTAAATTTCACAAATTTAAATTTTTCGACTTTCTTGTCCCAATTTCCATACCTACCCCTTGACAATATCATCAAAAATCGAAAATGTTTCGATCCCATATTTTTGACTCAAAATCGATTCTAGGACTCATAACTAGCATTTTGCTTTTTATTTGAGGTGATTCTGATGAATATTTCACGAAATATGGCCAAAAATGTGTTAAAAAATTCCCAAAGTGGCCATTTCCTTGGGTTTAGCCTCCTTCTAACTGTGGACTGCCATAACTTTGTCAATTCTCATCCGATTTTGATGAAATTTGGATTTCTATTCATGTTTTTGATCATAGTTTAATTCTGCATTCAAAATTTCTTAAATTTCACAAATTTAAATTTTTCGACTTTCTTGTCCCAATTTCCATACATACCCCTTGACAATATCATCAAAAATCGAAAATGTTTCGATCCCATATTTTTGACTAAACATCGATTCTAGGACTCTTTACTAGCATTTTGCTTTTTATTTGAGGTGATTCCGATAAGTAATTTCCGAGATATGGTAAAAAATGGATCAAAAAATTCCCAAAGTGGCAATTTCCTTGGGTTTAGCCTCCTTCTAACTTTGGACTGCCATAACTTTGTCAATTTTCATCCGATTTTGATGAAATTTGGATTTCTATTCATGTTTTTGATCATAGTTTAATTCTGCATTCAAAATTTCTTAAATTTCACAAATTTACATTTTTCGACTTTCTTGTCCCAATTTCCATACTTACCCCTTGACAATATTATCAAAAATCGAAAATGTTTCGATCCCATATTTTTGACTCAAGATCGATTCTAGGACTCATAACTAGCATTTTGCTTTTTATTTGAGGTGATTCTGATGAGTATTTTCTGAGATATGGCAAAACATGTGTTAAAAAATTCCCAAAGTGGCCATTTCCTTGGGTTTAGCCTCTTTCTAACTTTGGACTGCAATAACTTTGTCAATTTTCATCCGATTTTGATGAAATTTGGATTTCTATTCATGTTTTTGATCATAGTTTAATTCTGCATTCAAATTTTCCTAAATTTCACAAATTTAAATTTTTCGACTTTCTTGTCCCAATTTCCATACCTACCCCTTGACAATATCATCAAAAATCGAAAATGTTTCGATCCCATATTTTTGACTCAAATTCGATTCTAGGACTCATAACTAGCATTCTGCTTTTTATTTGAAGTGATTCTGATAAATATTTCACGAAATATGGCCTAAAATGTGTTAAAAAATTCCCAAAGTGGCCATTTCCTTGGGTTTAGCCTCCGTCTAACTTTGGACTGCCATAACTTTGTCAATTTTCATCCGATTTTGATGAAATTTGGATTTCTATTCATGTTTTTGATCATAGTTTAATTCTGCATTCAAATTTTCTTAAATTTCACAAATTTAAATTTTTCTACTTTCTTGTCCCAATTTCCATAGTTACCCCTCGTAAATATCATCAAAAATCGAAAATGTTTCGATCCCATATTTTTGACTCAAAATCGATTCTAGGACTCATAACTAGCATTTTGCTTTTTATTTGAGGTGATTCTGATGAATATTTCACGAAATATGGCCAAAAATGGATCAAAAAATTCCCAAAATGGCCATTTCCTCGGGTTTGGCCTCCTTCTAACTTTGGACTGCCATAACTTTGTCAAATTTCATCCGATTTTGATGAAATTTGGATTTCTATTCATGTTTTTGATCATAGTTTAATTCTGCATTCAAATTTTTTTAAATTTCACAAATTGAAGTTTTTCGACTTTCTTGTCCCAATTTCCATAGTTACCCCTCGTAAATATCATCAAAAATCGAAAACGTTTCGATCGCATATTTTTGACTCAAAATCGATTCTAGGACTCTTAACTAGCATTTTGCTTTTTATTTGAGGTGATTCTGATGAGTATTTTCTGAGATATGGCCAAAAAAGTGACACAAAATTCCCAAAGTGGCCATTTCCTTGGGTTTAGCCTCCTTTTAACTTTGGACTGCCATAACTTTGTCATTTTTCATCCGATTTTGATGAAATTTGGAGTTCTATTCATGTTTTTGATCGAAGATTTATTCTGCATTCAAATTTTCTTAAATTTCACAAATTTACATTTTTCGACTTTCTTGTCCCAATTTCCATACATACCCCTTGACAATATCATCAAAAATCGAAAATGTTTCGATCCCATATTTTTGACTCAAAATCGATTCTAGGACTCATAACTAGCATTTTGCTTTTTATTTGAGGTGATTCTGATGAATATTTCACGAAATATGGCCAAAAATGTGTTAAAAAATTCCCAAAGTGGCCATTTCCTTGGGTTTGGCCGCCTTCTAACTTTGGACTGCCATAACTTTGTCAATTTTCATCCGATTTTGATGAAATCTGGATTTCAATTCATGTTTTTGATCATAGTTTAGTTCTGCATTCAAATTTTCTTAAATTTCACAAATTTAAATTTTTCGACTTTTTTGTTCCAATTTCCATACATACCCCTTGACAATATCATCAAAAATCGAAAATGTATCGATCCCATATTTTTGACTCAAACTCGATTTTAGGACTCATAACTAGAATTTTGCTTTTTATTTGAGCTGATTCTTAAGAATATTTCACGAGATATGACCAAAAATGTGACAGAAAATTAGTGAAATTAATTAAATAAATTAAATTTAATTTTTATGTACATTCCTTGTATAATTATAGTCATAATCATACTTTATATTGTATAGAATTTGCATACAATTTGTTAATGAAATTAAATTATACTTTATTTTTTTTAATTTTTTAATTTGATTTGATTGTTAACTATTCTTTGGTGCTTTTAAGTTAATAAATTTATTTATTTATTTATTTATTTAATGTCAACTATTAACAGTCGACAGAAGTTAATTAAAAAGTAGTATAAAAATTAAATTAAAAATCAATAAATTAAATATAATTATTTTTAAAAATATAAACTTAGAATTAAATAAAAAGAAAGAAAGAAAAAAATAACAAATAAATAAATAATTAAATAATAAGTAATTATTCTTTATTTTACTCTGTAAATTATAATTTAATTTAATTTAATTTTTGTTATGTTATAATATCATTTTATATAATCATTTTTGTTATAAATGATTGTATCAAAAATTCTCTTTCTTCGTTTCGTTTTCATTTCAATCAGAAGTTTAATTGTATTTTCTAAATATTTTCTAAATATTTGCAAGTCATTTTTGAAGTGTATTTAAGTTTCTTCAGTGCATTGCGTTTAGTGATTTATTTACTTTTATTTCTTTTGTTGTTGTTGTTGTTGTTGTTGTTATTGTTACTAAGCTTTTCGACACGCTAGTTGATGTTTAGCATTAAAATCATCGCCTTCCACAAAAGCAACGTCTATGGAAACAACAACAACTACAACTAAAATTGCTGCTATAGATTTAGATTTATATTGTACACATATAGTAGTAGTAGTAGTAGTTGTTTTTATTGTTGTTATTGCGATTTTAGCAATTTGCGCATATTTGTTACAAGGTCAACATTCGTTGCTGATTGTAAAAGTGCGCGATATTATTTATATGTGAGTTATGTGTATCTATTTGTATGGCCATATATGTATGAATGTGGGGTGGGTAGATTGGGTTGAGCTGGAAATCTGCATGAAGAACATGCATGGCCAACAATAAAGTGAGATTCAAATGCATTTTCAAATAAACATATATATACATATATATGAGGGCATATGTATTTCTTCTCAAATTATCTTTGACCGGCAACAAATATTAAGTTTGTTGCCACGTGCAGCAGTTGTTGTTGTTTTTTTTTAAATTTCACTTTTTTTTTTTTTTTTTTTGTCTATTTCTGATGCTGCCAACAGCTGCAGCCATTTGCTGGCAACAACAACAACAACAGCAACAGCAACAACTACAAATTTTTACAAATTGAATTTGCTGTCAGCTGGCAGGATGGATGCTTGACGCAAATGACTATGCCGACTGTCTCTCTCTCTCCCTTTCTCTTTCTCTTTCTCTCTCTCTCTCTGACTCTCTGTCTCTCTCTGGCACTGTCAGTCTGTTTCTCTTTCTACTCTGTGAGTGTCTTTTTTGGTCAAATTAATTTTTTGTGGCTGAAATGATTTTGTCTACACTAAGTGCACGTCTGTTGGCCATGAGGATGATGCACTCCCCCTCTCTCTCTCTCTCTCTCTGTCTGTGTCTCTTTGCAGGAAAAAAGGCTTGCTGCTGATGACGTGATATCCTTGGAAGAGGAGTTCAGCAGTCCTGCAACAAAATTGCATTTCCCCTTTGTACGCATTTGGCCAAGTTGTTGGCCAAAGCAGGCAGCTGACTAATTTAGCCATTAGGCGACAAATTGGCAAAAGCAGCCACAGCAAATTTCTCTCTCAAAGTTGAGTATGTATATATCTCTATATATATGTATATATGTATATGTGTGCGTATGTAGATGACATAAGCGAATGCAATGGCGTTACAGGCTGTCACTTTCGCACTCTATGCCATAAAAATACAATTTCACATAGAAAAATTTATATATTCTGTATATGTGAGTTGTGTGTGAGTGTGTGTGTGTGTGTGTTGTTGTAATATTGCTCAAGTCATTGCCAGCAATCGATAGTAATTACACATCAAGGACATACGCCATGTTGCAACTAGAGCGGGGCACATGCCACATGACAGCAGCAGCAACAGCAGCAGCTGTTGAAAGAAACAAGACAGACACACATAATGTATAATTATGTTGAGACTATTGTGTATCAAGAGAGAGAGAGAGAGAGAGAGAGAGAGAGAGAGAGGGAGAGAGGGAGAGAGGAAGAGGGAGGGAGAGAGAGAGAGAGAGAGAATGAGAGAGGGGGTGGGTGAGGGAGAGGGAAAGGGGGTGAGGGAAAGGGAGAGAGGGAGATAGAGAGAGGAATAGGGAAAGAGGTAGAGAGAGAAAGATGGAGATAGAGAAAGAGGGAGAGAGAGAGAGAGAGAGGGAAAACAGGTGCATTAAACGATATTAAAATAATTTAATTATCTACTCATATCACACTTAATTTGATTGCTTTGCAAAGCATTAAAAATATATTTCTCATGTTTGCAACATATTTTATTTTGCTTTGTAGAAATTTTCTTTCTTAGGTTGTGAAAATGTTGTATGCATCCCCAGAGGCACACATTAAATTGAAGAAAAATATGTATTTCCTTGTAACTTAAATCAGCTATTGACCCTCATAGATTTTTGGGGTCAATTGGATTTCGTAGAAAGCCTTTTCAGGCAATCCCTAAATTGACCGCCATAATTTACAAAAATCAATTTATGGAGAAAGGTATGAAATCTACACAGAAAAGGACCAAGTAGTAGACAATAAATCACAGACTTGATGGAAGCGAAAATAAACGAAAACTGAGATACAAAAATATCTAATTTAATTAAGAAAAAATAAAATAGAAAAAATTTGAAATAAAATGAAACTTGGGGAATATTATGAAAATATAAATAATATAATTAAAATATAAAAATTAAATATAAAATTAAGAGTACTAATATGAATATAAATACAGTCGATTAAATATTTTTGCACTTTAATTTGTTAAAATTCTTTCAAAAATAATTTTAGAATTTTTTAAAATTATTTTAGAATTTTTTAAAATTATTTTTACTTTTAGGAAATTACAGAAAAATGCAAACAAAAAAACAGGGAAGAAATACAAATCAAAATAAAATATATAGAAGCAAGAGTCAAGCAAGAAATCAACTTGAATCTGAGATAAAGAGACTGATAGAAAGACAAAGACAGTTGGATAGTGAGAGAAAGAGAGAGAGAGAGAGAGAGAGAGAAAGAGAGAGAGAAAGAGAACAATGTCGCCGCAGGCTGTGCTAATCCATGGCACGTGCTGTCCAAGGACCGAAACCCAGGCAGACAAACAAACAACGTCTCCGGGGGAGATGGGGATCCAAATGGTTAAACTTGTAAAATTATGGAAATGTGGAAAATGACAGTGGCAAGCAGCAAGTTTCGACTGCTAGATACGTTGTAAGTTTACCCAAAGTAGAGAAAATATCTTCAATTTGATTTGAAAAGAAGACATAACCTCTTCAATTGCATTTCCACGAGAACCTCTTTAGTTAACCCTTCTCATCTAGGACATTCAAGGGGTAAGTTTATGTCTGGCAGACACAACTTCAACTTCAATATTGAAACAAATTAAGAAATTGCAAATAAATATGGAGAAATGTGGAGAAGGGATTGCCCTCGAAATTGGGGCTGATTGAATGTTGAATGAGGACAGAACGGGACACAAACAGTGTTGGTAAGCGCGTGTTGACCCAAATTAAAGCAACAAAACAACTGACATGACATGGAAATTAATAGTTTAATTTATGCTGAGCTTAATATACGGATAAACAAGGAAAGAGTATTAATAAATGAATTTTCGAGTATTTCATATGGCAAAAAGAAATTCAAATTAAAATTTATTATAATTATATGGGATATACTCATAGTTTCAAGATATCTTGGAGTCAATTGAAAAGTGAAGCAATTACATTATAAAATGTTGGATAAAAGTAACACGCAACTGGGGATATCAGTGTGAACCCCTTAAGTGACAGCTGTCAAAATTCTCACGCAATCGCTTGACCGCAAAGTGATGTTTTCATCTTTTATTTTGACAGTTGCACGGAATGACGTCAGCAAATGGGTCGTGAAAATCGTCGAACAGAAGGTAAAGTGTGAAAAGCGGCAGATGAAAGTGAATTTTCAGATATTTTATGAATGAATTGCGAATTAAATTAATTATGAAAATTATTATTATAATAACTAATTACTATAAATGTTAATCAGAGATAATGTATTGAGTTAGTTTCTATTCATGTGCTTGAACCATAATTATCAATATTATTATTATCAATCATATTATTATTATTATTATTATTATTATTATTATTATTATTATTATTATTATTATTATTATTATTATTATTATTATTATTATTATTATTATTATTATTATTATTATTATTATTATTATTATTATTATTATTATTATTATTATTATTATTATTATTATTATTATTATTATTATTATTATTATTATTATTATTATTATTATTATTATTATTATTATTATAATTTAAGTAATAAAACGTGATTAAAATTATTATACTCCCGAGTTCATTTTCAAAATAATACTGCTTTCCATTTAGAGGCATATTCTTTTGTAACAGTTTTTCAATTTACATTGTTGCACAATTTCACTTTTGAATTCAATTCACATTCCCCTCCCCTAATTGACGGTCTCTTTGAGTTTTACGAATACTTTTCAATTTGCCATATCATTTACAGCACTTGAGTTTTGCGAAATCAGAAAACAAATTCTGTCTTCTAGCTCATTTCACTTTTTTGTTTAGGCCAAATCACTGACAGCTGTTGGTTGGCAATATATTTTTTGTTGGCCATTATTACTTTTCAATATGCTTGCTGCACATTTCCAAGGCAATCTACATGACTGTCTGTGTGTGTGTGTGTGTGTGTGTGTGTGTGTGTGTGTGTGTGTGTGTGTGTGTGTGTGTGAGCTGAGTAACTTGGCATTTGCCCAGTTTGTCAGTTTCTATTTGCAACTTTTGGCAGCACATTTTGGCCTGTCTCTGAAGTTCAAGGACAATTACATGCGCTAATGGAGGAATTGCCTTCATTTTTTTGTTTATTTGTGTTTTGTTCTTTTTTTTTTTTATTGTGACTTATTTATGTTGATTTTGTTTTTTTATTATTTTGTGCAACCTTTTGCTTTATGAGTCGCAGCCAGAAACCTACGAAAATTGTTAACCGCCATTTGTTGTTGGCATTGTTAACGGTATCGTGGCTTAACGAGACGCGTCATAGCCTAAAAATAAAATCCCCCAAACGAACGACGCAAATTTCACTCTCTCTCCCTCTGTGGGAAACACTTCAGAAGCAGTCGCTGCACGGACACGGATGCTGAGAAGATTCCAAAAAAAAACACACACACACACGCAGCACAAAGAAGAAGAGGAGATGAGGCAGAGCATAGCTCGTTGTGGCGTGTGGCACGTAAACAAGCGGGACTTGTTTGTGGCGGAAATGCAAGCGAAAAATGTTGCGCAAAATGCGTATTCAATTGCGCATTCAGTGGAAATCGGCAGCATGGAAATGAGGGTCAAATGGCAGCGGAGAATGGCGGAAAAGCGCTGATAAAGCCATGACTGGGCACATTTTTCTAGTGGATAATAAAAGAAAAAAACAAAGAGTAAAAATGATAGCATAGAGCTTTGAGAGTGTGTATGGGGTGAACGTAGCTTAGCTGACGTAAGCTAAGTGTCACAGTATATGTGATAGCGGCTAGCTGACAGAAGCTGATTGCTATGCTGGGAAACACCTGGTTAGATCAGTTCGATATTTGCTGTGCGCTGGCTGAGTATCCTCCATTCACATTGGATCAGAGCCTGCCTGACAAAAGCTGGCTGCTATACTCGATGTTCTCCTGCAAACTGACGAGTGTCGCAAGCTAAGTGTTATAAAATTGCAAACAAACTTTTCATAAAAGCGGCAGCATTTATAAAATGAAATCTAAGCCATTTGAAGACAGAAAAAAGCAACAAAAATCGTAAATAAAACTTTCTAAAATTTTAAATTTATATATATGGAATTATTGTTAATAGATTACCTCCAAAAGTATCGCCATCTCTAATAATTGGAAATTTCAAAACAAATTTCAAAAACTTCTCTTTATTTGTAGCTCTTCCTTGGAATAAACTAATGTCAACAAAAACAAAATATTTCCAATTGGCTGCATTTGTGTAGTTTCTGTGGCGGTTGCTGCCTGTTGCATGTTCGTCCAAGGCAGCTTTAACGTGGCAACGTGTCAGCAACAAGGGCAACATATCCTCATACCCATTCCCATTCCCATCCCCATACCGATCACCATCCCTTGCCCTGCTATTCATCAATGCAGCCAAAGAGGGGGGGATGCTGTGGAATGCGTTTGACAAACGGCGCCATTGACGTCATTAGAGTTAACCTGTGGCGAATGTGGCGCTGCAACGCAGAGGGGGCATCTTCGTCGAAGGGTTGAGGGCGGAGGGGGTTCAGCAAACGCTGTACTATGGCTTGTTTGGGCCTCGTTGGCAGCCTCGTTGACAGAGTTGGCAACGCGCCTTGGTCATGGGCGAGCATCGACAATGGCTGCCATACACAAAATGCTTTGAGGCTTAACTCACCGAACCGGTCGACAGTCGAATGGAGCCATTGAAGCGTGCCAAGGACATGCGTATGCCACACCCACACCTACACCCACACCCACAACCACACCCACACATTCCCAATACAACCAAACAACACACACACTCCCCCACACACATTGTAGTCAACGACAGTCATGTTGTCGACGGCTGCACTTTTCCAATGGATTTTGTATTGTTGCCGAGCTCTCTGTTTGTTCCTGATTTACCCAGTGATAGATTTCGTAGGGTAGTCCCAACTCACAACTCATAGATTACCGTTGATCGCAGAGAACAGTCAGCTACATTGAAAATAATTATTTGCTACTTTTATTCGTTTATTGTAAATTTGTTTTATTTTGTTTAACTTTTTTTTTTTTAATTTTTTATTAATAATTTGTTAAAACGAGCTGAAACAAATAAATATATATTTAACAATATATAATTATTGTTTACAAAAAAAATATAGTGAATAATAAAAAAATATATATGAGACTTAAATAGTATTTTTATTAATTATTAACTCGTTGCTTTATATTGATTTCAATTTTTTTAATTTTTGAAATTATTAAGAAATAAATTAATTGACAATAGAGAATAATAAAAAAATATATACAAAATTTAAATAATTTTTTTTTATTAATTATTAACTCGTTACTTTACATTGATTTAAATTTTTTTAATTTTTGAAATTATTAAGAAATAAATTAATTAAATTAAATTAATTAAGAGAAAATATTTTATTTTTTATATATGTTATTAATGACATATTATTTAAATTAAATAAATTAGTTTTTTTTATAAAATAATTTATAAAACTTTATGTCTCTGTATGAACATGAAGTTTTCACATATAATGGGTATCTAACAGTTGTTCACTGCCGCAATTCGCCACATTTTTCACTTGTTGTTTTTACAGCTTTTCATTCGGCTCACAATTTGAAAACAAATGCATCGATAGCCATACACAAAAAAAAAAGAGAAAGAGAAAGAAAAAAAGAGAAAAAATATAAAAAAATAGTTTGCAAACTAGAGAGAAGACTAGAAAGTGTTGTTAGCAAAGGGAAAAGGATTCGGTTGGGGATTCAAATTGGTCACAATCAACTCAACTCAACTCGAGTCGAGCTGATTGATTGTGAATGTGGAAGCCATGATCCCTTGCCAAGGCTAACAAATGCCGTTTTTGAACTACTCTGAGCAGTTGTAATAATTTTTTTGTGATATGACAAATATTTTACTATTAAGTTAGGAAACTTTTAAAATAATTAATAAACAGGCAAAATCAGTAAAATTTATTATGTTGAGAGACATTCTTTAAATGCCGCCGCTGCTCGTAAAAAATTATGTTTAAACACTTTCACAGTTGCTGCAAAAATTTGATACAAAATTAAGTAGAAATAAAGACAGAGAAAGTAAAAGTAGCAAATGAAAAGTATAAAATAATCCCAAAAAAAAAAAATCCCGTTTGTTATGAATGACGCAAAGCAAAACTTTTGCTCGCAGTTGATGTCCTTTTGTATTTGTATTTTTATTTATTTTTTTTTTGGTCTCCCATTGCGCTCGTTTTTGGCTTAATATCAATTACGGGCCAAGAGAGAAGGATGTGGAGAGTCCTGCCGCGAGATGCCCATAAAACGTTAGCTAGAAATGAGCCCCAAATATGAAAAGTGCCTTCAGCAAGGACAACAACAGACACAGCTTCAGTTCCATCTTCATCTGTATCTTCATCTTCATCTACTCTTAGCGATGATGCAATCAGGTTGATGACTCTGGTTTGAGGTGACAAAAATATGACAAAAGGAGGCACTGCCATGCCTGCCTACGAAAAGGATAACGGTAGCAGCTCAAAGGATCAAGCATCAAGGAGGCGAAACACAATTCAATTGTCAATCAATTGCGCATATGCCGAGTCAATTTAGCAAACAATTTTCAACACGAATCAATCATCAATTGTCTCTACATGTGTGTGTGTGTGTGTGTGTGTGTGAGGGATATGCATTCAGTAAGTAAGGACAAAAGACGAAGACAAATCCAAGTCAAACACACACAACTTTTCAGCATCAATTAGGAAATCAATTTTGTGGTTTGCCAGCCCACAAATCCTTGACAACGACAACGACTGCTTGCCA